>CM018687.1:45904896-46466166 GCA_009363875.1 Mikania micrantha | reverse complement strand
AAAATTATTGAACCAGGCCAACGACCATATCCCATTATGGGTGTCTAGTTTTCGAATATTACTCGAAAAAATCGAAATTCGATTCGAAAACACTAAGTCGAAATTCGATTCGAATTTTCATATTCGAATTCGATTCGTAGTATAATATTAAATTTGAATTTCATATTTTTTAATTCGATTCGAAATTCGAATTTAAATTACTTATATATTTTTTTTTATATACACAAGTAGTATTTATACATTAGGCTTCTAGTTAATTGGTTTAGTTTATAAAAACCGAAATACTACTAAACAAATGTCAATTTAATTATAAAATACTCACAATTTTAACACTTTTAAATACGTTAAACATAAACATCCCACAACAAAGCGTCAATCGTGAAGCTCAAAAATTGATCATTTTGGTTGTTAATTTCTAATATTTTGGTTACATGTCACTACTTTAGTGTTTTGTATGTTATCACTTACATTATATATTTGAACTTTTATATCATTTTATTAGTTTAAATGATATCTCTAATATTACAACTTAGATGTTGGTTATTTGATATTTGAATGTTTAAGGTTTTGATTATTTGATATTTTGAATATATAAATATAGGAAGCATAAACATTTTTAACTAAATTCCAATCAAACCAATTCGAATTATAACGAATTCAAATTTTGAATTCAAATAGATCGATTTCGAATTTGTGAACGAATTCGAATTGGATTTTTTGAATTGATTTCAATTCGAATGCTCTAAAAAATTCAAAAATTAGATATCATTCGATTCGAAATATTCGAGTCATTAAATTCGATTCAATGAACACCCTAATTCCACTTTTGTTGATTTTTTTTTTAAAATGTTAAGATAATTAACCCTTCAAGACACCTCCCTTACCTGTCTAACTTTTTAAATTTTACAAACGAAATTAGTCGTTATTTGTGTTTTGAACTTGTAATCTCTCATTCTAAAAGTGTGGGCTAATCCTGCATTAACGGGCATAATTGTTTATTTCCTCGTATTTATAACTCAACTAGGTTAAATCACGTGTGTTACACGGGTTTTAATATACAAAATGTTATATACTTTTTAATAAAAATTAAAGTTATGTCTATAAAAAATTACACTTGAATTTTTTTTTATAATTATACATATTGTATTTTAACATTCAAATCATCCTATCACTAAATATTTAAAATACTTAAAAATAATTCATGGAAAATAATTACTATTACTATTATTATTTTATCATTATTAATATTATTATTAATCTTATTATTATTATTGAATATTTTAATGAACATAATTGAAGTTAATGATACTAAAGAGAACTAAATAGAAGTTCAGATAAAAAAGAATTTTAACAAAAAAACTTTATAAATAATTGCAGATTAATTCATTTGCTTAATAATATATTAATTATTTTTCATTATATATTCACAATGCATGATAAATAATAGATATCAATAATAAATAATAAATACCATTGAAAACAAAAACTAAATAACTACATGATAATAAATGTTATCAATTATATATATTTTTTTAAATTAAGATTTATAACAGATAATAACTTTAAAATAAGTTGTTGTCAAAAAATTATATGAATATTAAAGTTAATTTTCATATTTTATTATATAATTACCTTAATAAGTAAATATTTATATACTAGCATTTAATAATATTACAATACATAAAAAGAATTAACTTTTATGAATTATAATTATACATAATTTGTAAAAATATAAATAAGTCATTAGTTTTTGTAACTTACCTAAAAAATGAAAAGATTTAAAAGTTTTATATTTTTTAATGAAAATAGTAAGTTAAAATATAAAAATATATGAATATACATGAATAATTTAGGTTTTTAATATTCTCACTTTTTAATAAAACCATTATTTGTATAGTTTACAATTTGTTTTATAATGTATCTATTTTTTTATTTTATTTTGTTTAGTTATTTGCTTTTTTTCATATACTCTCAAATATTATTAAATTTCGAAATTGAAAGTGTAAGATATTCATGACTTAATTATTTATTTGTATACATAATTTTTTTATATAAAAAATAAGTTCAAATACTAATTTGCCAAATTTATTAATTATCACTATTAATTAAGGAGTGTTAAATAAATGATTTAATGCTCCAAGTTTTAGGAGGGAAACAAAAATGCTTCATTGCATGACTGTGTGCAAACAAAAACCTTGATTTATTATATAAGATAGATTTGATCCTAAACAGCTAAACTCGTGAGAACTATTTGTAAAGTTGAGATAAAACATAATTTTCTTTGGTCATTCAAACTATAAAGTTTCAGTGAGTTAATGTTGCAAATCCTTGAACCAAATGCACAATGTCCCTTTTTGTTGCTTTGGTTTTAAGGTCAATATTTTTTTAATTTAAAAAAAAGTTATTTATACGCTAATAAGGTCTTCATAGTTTGACCATTAAACTCAGTGACAACTACTCTTGGACAATAAATAACTTTTATTTTTACCTAAAATGTGTAGTTGAATTAAAAAATAAATTGGAGATGGGGGTATCGATCCCCGTACCTCTCGCATGCTAAGCGAGCGCTCTACCATCTGAGCTACATCCCTTTTGATTAAAGAGTTGAAATATAACATATTATTTATCGTTCATTTTAAATTAATTGTAAGTAAACTGTGTAAAATAATAAGTAAAACTACTGATTTTGGCTGGTCGTTAATCCTGAATTTTAATCATTAAAATTGAAATTCATTAACTCATTTATAGCATATGTTGTTCGCTGCATTATTGTGTAATAATCAGGGTGATAATGTCAGACAGAAGAGAGTAATGATGTAAACAACCTAAACCTGAGTTCGTTAGGCTCGAGCTCGGCTTGTTTGATTAAACAAGGCTTGAACTTGCCTTATTAATTCCATTTTCAAAGCTCGAGCTCGGCTTGTTAAAAATTATCAAGCTCAAGTTCGGCTTGGCTTGTTTTTTTTGTTATTCAATTTATTTATTTTAATTACTAATTTAATATATTTTATAATTGTACTTTCCAAATTTAACATAAATACATGATTTAAATATATTTATCATAAATTTTATACATAAACATAATTATTTTTATGAATATACACTTAATAGAATAAATAAAAATGATATAAATAAAATTTGTTTATTTCGCGAGCCGGTTTGAACTCAATATATGAAGCTCGGACTTTGGATCAATAACTAAACAAACCATATTTTCTAGGCTCAAGCTTGGGCTAGGTCTCGGTTAGGTTTTTGCCGATCCATTCCAAGTAGTTCATGAGACGTCTTGAATCGTTTACACTTTACACCCTTAGATGAGAGTTCGAATCATTTTTAGAGAAATGTTTGTTTGTTTCACGAGGGCTGGCAAAATAGGTACCTGTTAAGACACGATTAGACCCGTTTAGCCAAAAATTACTATTTGATTTTTTTACTTTTTTAAAAATAATAAAAATTAAGAGGCTAGACTTCATCATTTTTCTTTTTTGTTACATAAAATATAGAACTGTCATGATTAAATCACCAAAATCAAGTGTTAAACAAGTCGTTTTCATTTTTATATTTCCATTAACCGCGTCATCCGAACCTTTAAAAAACACGTGAAGACCCGTTTTGCCAGCATTACTTTCACGAGGTTAGTTTTGTAATTACCCTAAATGTTTGCATTTTCCAAATATTTAAAGATGCAGAAGTGTGGCGCTATCAGCCGATAAGCAATTGTGCTGCAATGGCGGACGTACGCAGGTCCTCCATCTCTTCTTCACCGAGCAACACATCTCCTACGCCGATATCCTTCCTCCTCCAGAGGTACTCATTCTCTTCCGATTCAAGATTATGCTTATTTTTCAATAATTTACGGAATCATATGATCAGGTTCGAGCTAGAATTGAAGTAGGCAGTCCTTAATTTCCTCAAGGTTTTGAATTCTCCCACTCCGGCCATCTCAATCCTCCTATGGTTCGAATTCCTCATCGTTTGAATTCAGTTGTTGACATTTACGCTGATTATTAACTGATGATTTGTTACGTCATTCTGCGGATATTTTACTCACGAATAGGCTTATATTTAAGTTTAATTTAACGTAGAAGTGGACGTAAATTTAAAATAAATCTAATGTATGTTCATCAATTGGAATTTGAAATCAAAATACCGCATCATTTGACGCTGATTTATTTCGTTATTTTCTGAAAATTTGTATGATCTGTTATATATTATGATGCTCCGGAGATTTTATTTACGAATTACGACCAAGCTAAAATTCAAGAGAATTTAAAAATAGCATGGTGTATAATTTGAATAGAATTTACTAATATGATCAGCTAGTGGAACTTGATAACAAATTCTGTAAAGTTGGTTTGATATCTGGTACTCTTCTTATCACGACTGTACGCATATAAGTGGCAATGAAACTCTTTGTTCGATTGTGAATTCGATTTCTATGGCAATATAGACAAAACTAATATAATCACTAAATCAGGACTACTTGTGTGATAAAAGTTAATTGCTGCTTCTTCGAATTTAAACGATAAACCGCAAGACAAGTAATAGCAGAGTGAATCATGGATTGTTAACTGAAGATTCATGGATTTTTCTGTCACGTATCATTCTGCACAAGATCTTTGATGAGAGAGAACAGTACTAAATCCTTCATAAGAGGTACATTTGAAGTCTCCGTCAACAATTAGATCAATAAAAACACTCAGACTATTGGGTGTGCCAAGGCGCCCCAATCACTCCACGTGTGCGCCCGTAGGCGCCACAATAAGCACTCACCACAACCACTCACTCCCCCACCATTTTGGTGGAAATCCCCATTACCCCACTCACTCCACGTCATCATTCCTTTTAAATTTTTTTAGATATATTAATAAAAACAAATTACAAATTAATCAAAAAATTACAAACTAATAAAATAAATTAAAAAAAATTACAAACTAATCAAAAAATTAATAAAAAAATTACAACTAATAAAAAAATACAAATTAATTATCTCTATATTTATTACGAATTTATCCTTCTTCTCCCGCTCGGCAATTTCGCGGTCGAGCCCGGTTAAGTGGTCGGTGTTGGTGAATAAAGTTGTAACTCTACCAACCGTTGACGTTCCCGTTTTAATCGTTAAAGTCACCGATTCGTTGAGATAGTGTTCTATTCCTTGGTTATAATCCGGGGTCGTTTGAGATGAAGAGCCTCGTCTCGCCTTTTTGGTTTACGACCAACAATTGGACTTCCGACACAACACATCGATCCAAGCTTTGTAAGTTTGAAACTCTTCCTCCGTAGTCCATTTTTCTATGCGGGATGAACCTCCCACAGCAGTTCGGTATCCGCAGCTTGTTTCCTTCTGTGTCTACGCTTTTCTTTTGGTTGCGTGCTTGGACCGCCAGATTTGTAACGGGTTGGGTCTCGGGTACACCTTCATCATCCTATATAATTGTGCAAACCCGTGCGTTGTGGACTCGAACCATAACGGTCGAATTTATAAAACCCTTGTGGGCTTTTAATCAAATTGGGTCGATAACAGTTTGAATCGAAAAAGGATTCATTGGAGAAGGGTACAGACCCAATTCGGAGGTGGCGTGTTAGGTTCGGTTTGGTAAGAGTGTTTGGGTTATAGTAATTTTGGTTTTGGTTGGGATCCATGAAAGATTATTGGGTTTGGTTAAGAAAGTTTAAAATGGAAGTGGTATTTTTTATTGTATTAATGTTTAGAAATGAGAAATATTTTTTTTGGGTTTAATAGTTGACAATGGTTTGTTTAAATAGTAAAAAAAAAATTTTTTTTTTTCTTTACCTTTCCAACGGTCAAAAATTGCCGTTGCAAAAAGCCTTCAATCCCGTTGTTAAAGCCACGCCTTGCCTTCACGCCCCGATCACGCCCTATGGGGGCGGTGTGCCACGCCCTCCACGCCCACTCCCACGCCCCTTCACCCGGCACACCGATAGGTCTCACAGTGGGAGCTTATAAGATATGTTTATGTAAATTAGTGTGGAAGATGATGGAGATGTGTTACCAGATTTTAGTTCAGGAAAAGAGAGTAACTCAGAGAGAATTGTTTTACAAGTTGCTTTGTGTATCGCCAGATTATTTCCTTCTCCACTACAGGTCAATCAAACAATCCAAGGTAAAATAATCATTCTGCTGCAATTTGATATCATCATCTCTGCATAAAATACCCATGTTTGCTTTTCTGATCACCTGATTACTAAAATGCAAATCAGACGTTGTAGCGTTTGCTTCGATGCAGCCGTTTTAGTCTTGGGATCATGGCATCTAGTAGAGGAGCTGTTGCTGGCCGTTTACTGTTGCAGGTATAAATTTAGATGGTTAAATAGAGTTACTATTGTTAGCAAGAACAAAAGTTCTGATGCTTAGAATTTAGGAACCTGACGGAGAGGTTGTTGACTGCACCACATGCGGGTCCTCTGGTTATGCTATTTTCTGGTGACCTGAACTTGTTAGAAAAACTGATCATGAAGACAGATGCTCGTTATATCTTTGTCATTGAGAAGGTACATGTTTGTTTGAAGCTTTTTTAAAAACTGTAGGCAAATTACTGACTTTTGGTCCTGTTTAGCATGCGATATTTCAGCGGTTGGTTGAGGATCAAGTGTTCAATCAAATTCCATGTATTTTTATAACTGCAAAAGGATATCCTGATATTGCTACTAGGTAGATTTTCTTACAGAAGTTGAACAGTAAAAATAATAGTTCTTTTAACTCTTAAGTACTTGATTATTCGTATAGGTTTTTACTTCACCGTATGAGTCGGGCATTTCCTGAAATTAAAATTTTCGGATTGGTTGACTGGTAAGTGGTACATATAGGAAGTCCAAATTGACTTTTGAGAGTGTAGAATCAAAATTATTTATTAGATGCAACCTGTATTTGAATGTATACTATTCAGGAATCCAGCTGGATTGGCTATTATCTGCACCTTCAAGTATGGAAGCATTGGAATGGGCCTAGAAGCGTACAGATATGGTAATATGTCAATACCTTAAAAAAATCGGTTCCAGACTTCCTGTAAACAATTACCTGAACCATAACCAGTTCTACCCAAACCAACAGATGCAGGTGGTTCCGGATTTTCAGACCGGAACCGAACTTACCGGAACCGAATCCAGCTTTACAGCCAAAACCAGAACTTGTAAAAAGCCTAAATCTAAGTGGAACCAGTTTTTGACTTTGTTGAATAAAACCAAAACCGATTTGAAATCAGATCCGGTTCCATAAAAAACCATTTTGCCTGCTACATTGTTATCATAACAATGTTATGTGTAGCCTGTTGGCATCCAGCCCTAATTTTGACTACAAAATAAAAACTACCATAATATTTCTAAAATGGGTGGGTCAGTTTTGTAACAGGTCAAATTGGGTTTGGGTCAAACAAAAGCTGGCACTAAAAAACATGAAAATGCGTTCGGGGTGAAAAGGTTTGGGTAATATCGCATCTAGACGATATAAAGTCACTGTGCTGTATATGATGATTGAGCCTTTGTCCATTATATGGCATGCATGAAACCCATGAAAATTATTCCTGCAATCAGCTTGCAATGTAAAATGGCTGGGGTTAAGGAAAGATGACTTGGATGCAATACCAGAAGAGTCTTTCATTCCATTGAAACCAAAAGACATGCAAATTGCCAAAAGCTTGATTTCTTCTGAAATATTGCAGGTATGCTTATAAAAGTTGTCACAAAATTTGCATCACCATAAAAAAAACTAAAGGTTAAATTCTTAAAGTAGAAAATCATTTTGATAGGATAACTACAAAGAAGAGTTAGCAATAATGGTTCAGAGTGGCAAGAAAGCAGAAATTGAAGCTCTATACTTTCATGGATATGATTACTTGGGTAAATATTTAGCAAACAAAGTTGTGAAGGTCAATTATATTTAGTACCAACTGCTAACCGCTTGTCAACACCTCAACTAGTACTAGAGGGTATTTCTGTAAATTTTCTATACTTCCTGAAAGTCAAATATAAATTTAACAGCATAAGATGTGAAATGAATGATCTTCACTTGCCTGTCTTTCAGGAACCAGCTAAAAGAAGTCAAATATAATATAAACCCTCTGAAATATGTTAAAAACCTCTAAAAATAATATGTTGAGGCCTATAGGTTTTTCTCTTGCACTTAAATCCCTACACCATTTCCTTGAAGTTGAAAAAATAGAAATTATCATGAATTCGAATACACATAACAATACAATCTGCACTGAATTAGACTTTATCCTCAATCTTCAGCAAAAATGGGTGTCCTCATTTTGATGAGAGACGGACTTTCTTTCCTTCTACGGTAAATGTTTCACTGCCTTCAAGCTGCAGCCACAAATTCAATAATATCAAAATTCAAAATGAAGCTCATGAATCAAAAGAAAGCATTAGTTCCACCCTCTTGTTTAACTATCAAATTATTATTTGTTGATTATAATCATCATAGTTTTGTTCAGTGTTTCGGTTTCAGTTTCCTCTAGGTTATTCCGGTTTCAGACTAGACCAAAAACCACAAAGTCCACTAAACATAAACCAAGGACAAGACCAAATAAGGATGCCCGGGCCACTTTCAGACCATCCTGCTTTGGGCGTCCAGTCAGGTCTGTCTAGTCCAGGCTTTACACATCCCCTAAATGACGAATGACAGGTTGATCATACCACCAACCACTAAATGAAATAGATGCAGCCTGTGCTACTAGGCTTTTTACAAAGACTTGCTACAAAAAATTTTCTTTTTCCTGATAAAGCAATTAAAATTAAATTTGTAAAATAGCTGGGATAAATGCAAATAGCCTAACCTTTTTTTTTAAGAATGCAAGAGCATCCTTTTTTGAAGTAAAAATGGAAAGAACAGAACTCTGTTCGTCAACTAGAACTTTGAGTTGTTTAAGTTTCAAAGATTTCTCAGGTACCTGCAACAAGAACATAAGAACAAAAGCGAACATCAAACAAACGTTTTTGAAGTAATATCTTTATCAAAATCACATACTTGACAAAGAAGCTTTTTGCACAACTTCTTTAGCTTCGGTTTTGATTCAAAGTTCTTTTGTGAGTCTTGTATGTCATCAAGTTTCTGACTTGATTCTTCAGCCTCGGATCCCTCCCCTTCATCAACATCACTAAAAGATGTTTTTTTCCCTTGGAACCGTACACCTGCTACTTTCCTTGGCTGGTCCTTGATCCCAAGTCCCTGCTTTCCAGAAGTAGCCTTGTCCTGCAGAAAACTTCATTAGCAGAGCATATCATTTCTACCAAGTACCAACAATCATCCCACTACTCCTTCCACTAATCGCATAGCAAACAAGCTTTGCTTCGACTGATTACAATAGCATACAAGCTTTGCTTCGACTGATTACAATAGCAAATCAAGCATACTCTATGGTTCATTTGTTTCAACCACTATTTGTGGGTTCCACAATATGACACATGAACAAACGTATGTAGAACCTGCCACATGAGTAATAAAGATAATGTATGAGGTACATACTTGTACAAATTTGTAAAGATTCTCTTGATCCTCCTCATAAAATACAGTCCTCTTATTACCATTTTGAGCATCGTCGGTTGCGCTAGACTTCCTTCTCCTAGATTGAGCACCAAGGAAACCTCCGGAAACAAATCCGTTTTTATAACCCCACCAATCTGGGGAAATACCTAGTCCATCTTTAGCTGTTAAACATTGTTGAGAATTCATTTTAATCTCTAAACATAGGATAAAATCAAAACAGCACAATTTATGGCAAATTTCAAATACAAAGTTCTCTTTGCTCATTTAGTAATTTATTTCTAAACGTAGCAGGTGTAAAGAAGCCTATTGGCACGTGAGCTTAACCGAGCCCAATATCATAAAGCTTGAGTAGGCTTGTGAGCCTAAATGACATCATTTATAGAAGAGTAAATTACGATATGGTCCCTAAGGTTTGCTAATATTCACTATTGATCCCTAGATTTCATAAATTACTCACATGGTCCCAAACTTTTGACATTTGTAACAAATATAGTCCTTATGTCACCAAATTACCCTCACATAATTGACCAATTTACCCTAACATAAGGATTATATGTGTTACAAATGTTTAAAGTTTGGGACCTTTTGAGTAATTTATGAAACCTAGGGACCAAGAGTGAAATGCTAGCAAACAACATGGACCATTTTGGTAATTTACTCTTTATAGAAATATAAAAATTTTATTTAGAGTTAATTACGCGAATGGTCCCTACGGTATACCCAGATTGCATTGGTGGTCCTTAACTTCGAGAATTACAACAGTGGCCGAACAGTTTGCAAAATGTAACACATGTGGTCCCTAGAGTGGATGTCTGTTAACCTTTTCTATTAAGTGTGTATGAAATGACTAAATATCCCTTATAACTAAAAAACAAAAAAATAAATGTGTAGACACACACACAGAGATACACACCATCACCAGCTCCACACCACCACCACCAACCACCTTCGTCAATCACCAGAGCGTATATCCACACCTGCACTTGAATCCCATCACACCCACCTTTTTTTGCACATTAAGCACCGGTTCGGTTAAGATATCCAAACTTTGCTCACGTCGCCTTCGGCACAGGAGAAGTTGTATTTGTGCGGGGAAGTGCATCGTATCCCAGACACTTAGAGAATCTTTGGCCGAAGATCACCAAAGAACAAAGAATTAATTGATCTTAACCATAGATTAGTTTTTGGGTTCTATTGGTTTTTTTTTTTTCGATAGATTTAGAAGATAAACTGCCATGTCTTCTCCTTCTCCAAAACCGCCGCGGCAATCACCGATACCGGAAGATGTTTAGATCCAGATACAATGGAGAAGATGAAGCGAAAGATGAAGGAGTTTATTAGGGAAGCTTACAACCTTGTTTACGAGCTTGTCTGCGGCAGCCATGGCCGACGCCGCTGATGCCACAGAAGCATTTTAAGCAAAACCCGTTGGTGGCGGAGGCGTTGTTGTCACAGAAGCACTTTAAGCAGCCATGGCCGACGCCGCTGGTGTCACGCCGCTGATCTGAAAATCTATGATATACAACACGATGGAGTTTGATATGACTCTCGTCACTTGTTTCACCGGCATCCATTTCGATCACTCTCTCCATAATGGATATTGATATGAACTCCGAGTTGGGAAGATGGCTGAGATTGAAAGTGGAGATGTCGATCGGATTTGCGGTTGTGGTGGCAGATGGTGGGTGGTGGTGCTTGTGGCTGGAGAAGAATGGTAGGGGTGATGATGATGGGTAAGGGGTATTTTTGTCTTTTTTGAAATTTAAAAGAAAAGGTTATAGACATCCACTCCAGGGACCACATGCGTTACGTTTTTGAAACTATTCAGCCACCGGTGTAATTTCTCGAATTTAGGGACCATCAATGCAATCTAGACATACCACAAAAGCCATCCGCGTAATTAACTCTTTTATTTAATAAGAAAAATATAATAATATTAATTAACAACCATACCTAATAAATCACATTCATAGCAAAGCCATTGCTATGGTTTGGGGAGAAATGAATGTAGATAAATCTTAGAGTTAATTACGTGGATGGTCGATGTGTTATGTTTGTTTTGCAATGATGGTCCCTAACTTCAAGAAATCACAACTGTGGCCGAACATTTTGCAAAAACTTAACAATCATCTCTAAATTAGTAACAAATATACCATTATAAATAAAAATGATTATATGTAAACCATAATAAAAATAACTAAACATATAGTAATACAACTGTATGAAATTAATTATGTGTATACAATTAAAATAGTAAAATATCTAATAAAATAAACGATCAAAACTTGAGCTTACAAAGCTACTCATGAGTTGAGATCAAGCTCTCAAGTCACTTAAAATAAACAGGTTGAGCTCAAAAAAAATATATATAGAGGTGACACCCGCTAAAAACAAGATTTTTCCTAAAAACCATAAACAATTTAAAGATGATATTTGACAATTCTAACGAACTCCACTTGAACTCATTTCGAATGTGTTGGAGCCATCTCGTAGAAACTTTAACCCTAAACCCTAAAGCTAAATACGAAAGCTAGACTATAAAATTAAACCTAAACTTGAATGCTAAAAGCTAAACCGTAATCCTAAACCTAAAATCGTAGTGTTCGACGAGACGGCTCCAACGCATCTTGAATTAGTTCAATCGGAGTTCGTTAAAGTTGTCAAATGTCATTTTTATGATTATTTTTATTGTCTTTAGGCAAAATTATGTTCCTATTTGATCTTTCTATATAAATAATATAATTTACCTTTCACATCAACAGAGTTGCTTTCAAATGCTTCTACCATTTCCAAATCTCCATTTTGATAAGAGAAGGGATCAGGCTCTGGTTCTGAATTATCCTCAACTTTTTTGACCTACAAATATCAATTTCGAAAATGCAGTCTCGAGACAACCCCATAAATAAATTTGAAATGTCAAAATACATAAATAACATTTGTAAGAAACATACAAGGATTCCTTCAAGATCCTTTGCAGAATAGGCACGAACATGCTTCCCTTTCTCTCTCCTCTTGTATCTAGTAACACATGAATATGCAGTTTCAGGCTAAAAGTTATTATATTTTGGATTACTAATTATTTGCAAGTAACACAAACCTCCCTTGGGGTCGGGTAGCCTTGACGGTTGTTTTACTGTCCTCTTTTGGTGATTCCGTCTCTATGTCATCGTCTTCATCATGTTCAATGACTGTTGCTTGCTGTTACAAAATCATGAAATATTTAACAGCCATGGGAAAAAGAGAATTTTGAAAACACAAGTGAAGAACTTACCACTTTCAGTTTTTTAAGAATGCCATCAAACTGTGTTGTATCAAATGCCCATGCATTCGGCTTGTCCAAACCGATACCTGCATTTTAGTTGATGGTAAAAACAGGTATTTTGCATAGTCTGTCAAATGGTAAGGTTTTTATTGCATTTAAATTTCTATATATATCCAAAATCAACCATTTTTGCAAAAGCAATAGCTAGTTTTTAATAAAATTCAACTTAACAGTTAACACAACCCAGCACTTCACTCACTTGCATAGCTATAAAATATCACAATCATATACATTACATCATTTTCATCTAATTGAGATCAAATCATCAAATCACAAACCAAAGCATGACAGCTTACGCGAATCTCACACCATTTGTTTCCTATAGATATAGTGAGTTAAAGAGTGTATAGCTTATTAGCTTCGATTACATCTAACACGTTTTAGGCAGTTTGATTGTAGATTAGTAACTTCCACATTTGAACATGATTGAATGGTAACAATTTCACGATTGGTGACCTCTAGGAAGTCTCCATTCGTTAACAAAAATAAAGTTGTGAGCTCTAGATAGGCAACGCAGACAATATTTGTTAGTATGAGCGGCCAAATATCACAAATGTCATATAGTTGGTGTGACTAAAAAATGTATGAACTCATATACCATCATGGCTTATTGGGCTTCGATGTGGATGAGAGAAGATAAGAGATATACAAATGTGTCTATCACTAACCTTCATGACTAACTAATCACACTTTATAATTAACTAATTATCAATTTTCTTAGCTAAAAACTTAAAATAAAAATTAAACAAATAACAAAGACATTGGAATTTTAATAATTATACCAACAGTGTCTTGTTTGTTGGTAACCCTAACATGACCTTTGATCCCTTGTTTCTCCTTCCCAAGCCCTTCACCTTCTTCCCATCCCTACACAATTCAAATTCAATTCTTCAATCGAACATGATCATCGAATTAAATTATATTAAATAATATAAACAAGTTCGGAGTTTCGAAATCGATTGACGGTGAATGTGAAATCGATAAAAAACTGACCATTTGTTTCATGAGGCGGAAAGCGGCGGACTTTCTGGCGACGCCGACGTAACAGAGAGGAGCTTCCGGAGCTGCCATGGTTGCTCCGCCGTCAAGTGGTTGTCTCCTTCGCTGCTCGAGGAAGACGACGGCGTGCAGAAAGGGTTTTAGATTTGAAAAGCGTGTTAAAAGAGGGGGTTTGATACGCTGTCGTTTCAGTAGTCCAGCTTACATACGCTGTCGTTTCGAAATAGACGACACTTTTTAAGTCTATTTCCAAACTTTTTGGGACGAACTCACTTCATATCCTAGGACAAGAATGAATATTTCGTTTTGTCTTCGTTTAATAAATTCCCACGGGGGTTGGCGGGATTGCGGGCCCAGCAGGAACACCGCCCCCTCTCCCGACGGGAATGATTTCGTGAGTTCGGCGGCCCCCGCTCCCCATTGGGGAATTCTTGATTTTTCAACTTTTAACCGTTGGCAACGGTCGAAATTTTTAAAAAAAATTAAAAAAAATTATCCCCTATATAAATCCTTTCATATTTTATAAAAATCACCCTATGCTTACAAAAACTCTTACTCTCTTTTACATCTACCCTCTTATTTAAAAGATGAACCCAAACTCAAACAACCCCGATTTCAACTTGTTGAACAACCCGGAAACAATCCGAAGGTGTTTGTTTCAAATGCAACAAAACCCGAACACTCAATGGCAACAACCGAATCCTCAAACCGGGTTTTCGTCTTTCTCACAACCGGGTTTCCAACCGGGTTTTTCATCTTTAACGCAACCAGGTTTTCAACAAAGTGCGCCTCAACTCCGACATGAATCGGATTTCGTGTCTAACGATGTCGTACTCGATACTCAAGAATCACAAAAATAAAGAAAAAAGGGAAGCGAGCGAAAGACACGGAAACGAACGGAAGTAGCAGTCCAATGGCGCCAAAACCATGGACTCATGACGAAGAACCACGCTCGGAAGATGTTACATCGATCATTTTGAGAACAAGACCAAAGGTAATTCGCAAAAACGCGAAAACTTTTGTAAAAAAATAATCGGAAGTTTGGCACGAGATGATGGGTTATACCGATCAAGAATACCGCACATATCATCAACTATGTTCAAAATGGAAAGATATGAGCGCGAAATTGATGCGGTTTAGTGGCATCTACAGCAACTGTGCCAACAACCGCAAAAGCGGTATGAACGATAAAGGTGTGTTAAAATGGGCGGAAAAAGAATATCGACTAAGTCGAACGGTCATACATTTAACCACTATCATGTTTGGGTCGCAATAAAAGAAGCTCCAAAATTTTGCGTTATTTGTCAAGAAGCTAACGAGGGCCAAAGTTCTTCAAAAAGAACTAAACATTCTGAGACGAACGAATATTCACCGGGGGTTCGAATGCACATACGGTTAACCTCGAATTAGACAAGGAAGACGATGAATTCGAAATCTTCTAGTCGTCAAACGTCCTCCTTGTCACACCCTCAAATTTCAACTAACGGAATCATATCGTTTAGGGCGTGACAACCCAGGATCTCAGTCATTAGACACAGCGAAAGACATCTATATGTTTTTAAACATAATTCAATCTTGATTTGTAAAATCAAAGTTTAGCATTTGCGGAAGCGTTTGAAAACCAATAACCAAATGTAACAGTTGCAAAACCATAAGTACAATGTTCTATGTTTTAGATCAACAAGTAAAATAAACTGAATGCATGAGACTCAACGTCCTAGTCCCTGCTTGTCCTTGCTTGTGCTTTAGTTTCCTGAGAAAACATGTAAATAAAGTCAACACAACGGTTGGTGCATACACAGGTTTGTATATGTAAACACAAATGTTTGAACAACAGTTTGAAATGTAATGTTTGCAGATAACATAATCACACATTGCATAGTCATGATAGCTAGTCATTGTACTATTTACATAAGTGGTCGACACCGAAGCTGATTGTTGCATGATGTTGCATGTTTTGCCTTTCCACTATTGTCTAACACTTGCGTAGATCCCATCTATCAAGTGAGGTTTGTCAAACCCAATAGATCTATCTTCAACTACCACGCTTTGCACGACGGTAAACTAAACGGTTCAATATGTAAGGACTTTGAGTGTTATATGTACACTTATAGTAAACAGCTAACTCATGCAAGTGATACGTATCCAAAAGCGTTTATTGGCACATGTTTTCTCCCCCAAAATAGTAAAAGTAAAAAAGGGCCGTGTACGCACCTTAGTATGCAAGTAGAATGATCAAGCGTTTGTGAACACACGGAGATAACCTTCTACGAAAAATCTGTGTTTTTACAATAACGTTGTGTTATTCGTAATGTTAATTCGTGTTTGTGGTCTCATACGTGTTAACACACGTATATTAAGTTATTTGAAAGGTTCATGCGAAAGTACGTATAGTTTCGAATTTGTTTGTTTAAATCGTATAAGTATATACGATGTCGTTTAAACACGCGTAATTATACGCGACTATGATTTCGAGTCAAAATGTAAATTTTATCATCCTAATTTTTTCAGGATACCATTTCGGTTCCAAAGCGACTTGAACGGGTTAAAACGAAGTTAAAATGAATAAAATATGATTAAAATACAAAAATTTGTTTTTATATCAAAAACCAATTGAAGCAGGGTTCGAACCCCCAACCTCCCACTCCAATCCCATACATGTTACCACTCTGGCCAGCTAGGCTATCGCATCAGATTTCCAAAACAAATTCTTTTAACCTTTCATGGGTCGGTTCTCCTTTGTCCCCATAATCGAACCAAATTACACCAATTGGGCCCCAATTCGAACCTAATCAAACTTAAAACCATAGGGCTTTGTTTCCATGGATCCAAACGAGTTCATATATAGTTTTAATTTGGTGTTTTGTGTATAAAACCCGATCCATATTGGTTTAGATAGATTCGAACTCGAACCTTATCAACTCCAATTCAATTTGATGAAATCTGTTAGTTTCAGGTCTTAGATTCATAGGGTTTTCACTAAACAGGTCATTACGAATCTATCTGTAATGTTTAATTTGATTTTAACATTAGTTTGAACCAAAACCCCCCAAATCAAAGCATATGAGGAACCCTAGAACCCAAAATCATTAAATTCGTTGTTGTTATGTGAGATTAACATAGGGTTTTTATTAAGAACCTTATTCCGAATCTGTAGGCATGTTTTAATTGGATTTTTAATTTTGTTTTGATCAAAAACCCCAAATCATCAAGAACAATGAACCCTAGAATTAGATTTTATGCAATTCGATGTTTTTACATGACATAAGCATAGGGCTATGCTTAGTCGAGCCTTTAGGTTGTTTAGGAACCAATTTTTACCTGATTTGATGCCCAATTGATGTGGTTCTACTTAAAGGTGGAGTCCGGTCGTCCTCTCGTTCAAATCCTTTAATCCAAGCTTCTGGAATCTAATTGTTGTGTGTAACAGGTACTAAGGGGTCGACTAGGGTGTATCTATGTTCAAGTGTCCGAATTTTGATCGAATTGCATGGGTTTTATAAACCACGACTTCGGTTTCGACATTTTAGTTGTTAATTAGATTAAATTCGAATGTTAATGACACCATAACTGACTATAACTGATAATAATCATTAATTTGTTGATTAAGGTTGTTTTAATTCGGTTATAACTGCTTGTCTATGCAAATTTCGAATTTAAATTGATTTTCATACGAATTTTAACTTTTAAAGGTCAAAATTGTGTATTTCTTCTAATTACATGTTTAATCCTTTTGATTTGAGTGTTTTAAAACTTGTTTTGTTCAATTTTAACCGTTCTAGTTTAATTTTGTATGATTTCTTATTGTTTCTGTTAACTTTTGGTTAACGGTGTTAATCCGAAATGCCGGATTGTCACACTCTTCTATCCCGACAACAAATGAACTCGCTCATCAACTTGAAGAGTTCACGATTTCAAAAAAGAAAATACGAGGACCGACTTCTCCGAGCCGACCTCAAAGTTATTGGTACTGTGCCTCTCGAAGAACTCGGCAACGAAGAACGAGAAATATGAGAAAATTAAGAGCTAAAATATTTGATAGATATCGTTATTTTTTTTTTCAATCAGAAATGTAACGTTCTTATTTTTATTTTAATGTTAACTTTTTATTTTGTTAGTTATTTTACTTATTAATTTATAATTAAAAAAAATAACAAATAAAATTATAAATTGGTGATGATGTGGCATAGTGGGGTGGACATTTCAGTAGGGTGGGTATTTCAGTGGAGTGACCATTAAAGGGTATTAAGATTTTCAGTGGGTAGGATTTCAGTGGGGTGAATATTATAGATGGTCTAATTGTACACCACCTCCGTTATTTATACATCCAGGTCATTTTTAATGTCAGTATAGCCCCTATACAGGCCATAGAGCACTATAATTTCATAAATGTATCATCCCTATACGCGTCGTATAACCCTATGCATGCGTATAAATGACAACTAGATAATGTCTCATATGAGAGGCTGATGTATCCATAATAGGACCCATAAATAAATGTAAAAAAGAGATTTTATTTGTTTAATTGAATAAACAAATCTTAAAGAAGTAGTCTTTGCTCATTTGGGATCGTAAATATTTAGTTGTGTGTTTGTTTAGTGTGTGAATTCCTTAAATATGTTCTATATTTTCAAAATATGATCATTTAGAGTTTATATTAATAAAATCATAGTAATTTAAAACTTATACATTTGACACATTATTTCAGGTTAATTTCAATGACAATTAAGTTTTAAGTTGTCCTTTAGTTTAGTATAACTATAATTTTGATCTTATATCAAATATAAATGTCTAGTATTTGAGATTAAAAATGCCAATTTTTATTTCTTAAAATATTGCGAGTATTTGTGTTTATAAAATGTTCATGAATAAGTTCAAATCTTCAAAAAAGAAAAAAATACGAACAAAAAACTTTCATTTGGTTAGTTTCAAAAACTGCTCATGAACAAATTCAATATTATGTAAACGAACACAGACAAGTGTTGATTCAATTTCGTTCGATTGGATAAAGACTAGTGAATATGATGGGTGAGTGTGACTCCAGAAACTTTATTTATATTAGAGGGGATAGTGTTCTATTTTTACACGACTCACTAACCAATCACAAAGCATATATTATAAGAAAAAACACTCACGTCTATAGCATGAAGCTTTGAGCCATATGACATCATTATATCACAAAGCTTCCTAGCTCATCATATCGGTTGGCCAAACACTTTTTTTTTATGATAATAGTATCTAAACTTACGTTAAACTTTGGTTTAATATCAATAGAATGACTAGAACTCTCAATCACCTTAACAAACAATTACTCCATGATAGTAATCCTACTTAGGGTTGTTCAAGATAGAATATTTGAAAATTTGGATATTTAAATTTCATATATTCTTAAATTCGAATATTTTGATTTTCTGAAATCCAAAATTTTCGGATATTTGATTTCAATAACCGAATCTGTATCTGGAATTTCGGATTTAGATTCTGATAATTAAATGGATATCCAAACAATCTAAATTTTTTTTTAAAAAAAACACATATGTAAATTGAAAAAAACTTGTTAAGAGTGAATATTTGATCACAGAAACTTGTGAAATCACAGCGAATCGATTATGAAACTTGATATGTAGATAGTCGAGACATTAGAAACTAAAAGGGTTAGAGTTAAACCACTAGAGACACTAGAGTCGAACAAATATATATTTAAAAAAAAAACTAGAGTACTTGAGGAAAAAAAACAAACGAAAATGCCAATTTCAAGTTTTGAACATGTAACCATTATAATAACAGTAAACACCCTAACTAACTCATCCAAGTAGTTTTCTTGTTTTGGTATTAGAATGAAATTCTACTTAAAAAAACTGATTAAACTAAAAATATAAAATTTGATAATCACATGCTTCAAACCTATGACCTTAAAAAAATGACATATGACATATGTTAATACTTAGATATCACTCACTATCAAGACCACACAATCCCCTTTCTTTGATCAGTTAATGGGGCATTATAGACGTTTATAGTAGGTATCACGAGCATATGACAACAACAAATGGGGAAGCCCGGTGATGTTGAAACCAACGACTAGTTGACCTAAAAATAATTAATTAAATTATACACGCATGTGTGTATAATACTATGATCCTAAACAATTTTAATCATTATCTTTTTTTTTGAACGACGAATGTCTCAATCGTGTGAGCCAATTTTAATCATTATCCATGTCAAAATCTCCTCTTTGCACATTATACAAGTACAAAAATATGGAGTTCTTACCATCATTATTATTGTTATTCTCATCCTTCTATTTATCTCTGGGTATAATGAGTTGTTTGTTGGTGCATTCAAGCAACGATATAATTTCAATTTTATTTTATGAGGAGGAATGTTTTGCCCAAGTAAAAGATGAGTCAAAGTTAATTAGGATCATGAAGCTTCCAACAAACATCTCATATTTCTTATCAAAAACACTCTTTATAACCATAGAGATGTGAAAAGAGAGCAAGAATATTTTCATCATATGAAGAATGCAAGAGAAGAACTAGGTTTTATATCTTTATAAAAGTTTTATATAATTCAACAACTCGAATACGAAACTAATAGTTACTCTTGGGATGAATATTTGAAGATAGGGGGTAAGATATCTCAGGAAACTCTTCTCATTTTTGTGACTGTATATTTCATAATTTTATATTTTTTTTAATATTTTTGTCAAATTAATACTATTTTATTTATTATTGTAGGTATATTTTCTAATTTTATTATTATTAGTTTTATGATTTATAAATAATAATATTATTGAATTTATTATCATAAAAGTATGATAAATATTTGAGGAGACCAATGTGGAGTGAAATTTCTACAAATGTAAATGGTTCTTGAAAATGTACACAACTAGGGGTTTACCTGCGCGTTGTCGCCGTAACCCCATATTAATACAAAAAACGGTTTCTAATCAATTAAAATTATGTCAAAAAATATATTAAGTCATGCTAATCTATCAATATAGATATTGATATCTAATTATAATAGCGGTAACATCACAAAATATTAATTGTCATTTGATATGGGTATTTAATCACGATAATAGGCACAATATGAAAAATCATATAATCAAAACAACAAACAAATGTGTTGGCATTCGTAAAATCACTTTTTTTTTAATTGGCATCAATATTTAATTTAAGAATTGTTAATATTATTTTTTAATTATTATTGTTATTTAATAATATTGTTAGTATTAGTTATTTAATTTATGCATGCGTCAAAAATTCCATTCTATCATTGCACTGGAACCATGACAGATTAATTGTTGGCTCTAAAATTAGAATATGTATACACAATTGCTACAGTTTCCATCCACTTAAAAAAAACTATTATAAGAAATCACCTCTAAAACATAAAAAATAAACATAATCGCGTCAAAAACTCTATAATAGAAAACCATGAGACGGGAAAAATCCTGTCACCATTTCTATTATAAGAACACATATATGATCTCGTGAATCAAAAACACAGATATAAAACACGTTACAAAAGTTGTCACTCCGACTCAAAATCTTAAAATGTGCCCATTATAAACGTGTCTGTCACATCATAATAAAAAAAATTATGTGCTTAGTTGTAAAATATACCATTAATAAACACGAACATAAGACTACTAAACAAAACGACAACAAATTAATTATTATTTAACAATTACTATTATTAATTAATTCTGAATCTATTATACTATTGTGTTACAACATTACGAATATTAAAACGTAAGCAAAAAACCGGTTGCAACGGCTGTCAATTCATCATAAAACATTAAATCAAAATGTGTGTAAAAGTTTTTACTATTACTTAATTAATTATTATTATTATTATTTAATTGTTATATAATAATTAGTTTTAGTATTATATAATAATAATGATCAATATTATTAATTGTTAATTATAATTACGGCTTCTAGCCGCCTTTTAGACTCATTCGGCCGTGGTGACAGAATTATGAATATCAAATCGTAAACAAAAAACTAATTGCAACGGCTGTCAATACATCCTAAAACAATAAATCAAAACGCATGTAAAAGTTTTGACTATTAGTTATTTAATTATTATTATTTAATTATTATTATTTAATTATTATAAAGCAATTAGTATATTAGTATTTTTTTTCTTTGAACGGCATGGTATGACCACACCCAAGAAGGAATTTCAACCGTCATCTCGGATTTGACGCTCTAGGGCGTATGCCCGAGCTCACCTCAAGAGGAATCTCACAACTGGGTAAATCTCCTAAACTTGCCTTAGCAAATATGTTTAGGTCCGGGTTCGAACCCAAGACCTCTCATATAGAATTCAATAAGGTACCATCAGGCTAGAAGACTTTGGTTAGTATATTAGTATTAAATAATAAATTATTTAATATTACTAATATTAATATATTATATAATAATTATTTTTTTATTAAATGTTGTTAACTTGTTATTACGGCTATTAACTAAATCATATAAAAAATACAAATATTTGATAAGATACGTACACGCTATAAGCTTACGAATGGTGCGCAAAATTTCCGTGACCATTTGAGTTCGAAATTTATATAAATGTTCGTGACGTAATTGCGATCAAACTAATATAATTATGACTATTATCCGATAACATAAGGATGTTTTAAAAGTATGAAAACATTAAATATATGTGAGTAAAGTGGAAGGGAGATTTAAAAATAAGAGTTCAAAATTTAGGGTATAGTGTGAAACTTGTAAATAATTATCTTTTGAGACGGTTTATATTTTTTTTCTTTTGAAGCGGTGGTTATAGTCTTTTATTTGGTGGTTCCGATGGTGTACGCTTTTGTCTTTTTGTCTATGAACTCGGCATTTTTTAAAGCGGTTTTCAGTTTTAAAATAATTTTACTTTTTACTAATGATTACCTAAATTGTATATATAGTAATAGTAATTATCCCAACATTCATTTTATGAATTAAAAATAGTCTAATTGCCCAATTGCTTAGCATGGTCAACAATGGTGAGGTGACCATCTACACCCAATTATTATGGTTGAAGTTGTAACATCATATGAACTTTAGATTTAACATGTCTTGATTTCTTTAATGTTGCAGGTCATATAATAATATAAATAATTTAGACCAATTGCCTGTTTTTAATGAAATTATAAACTGGGTTATATTAAGGTCACCGTTTTATACCAATGATACGTAATATGATAAAGACAATTATCTTACGTATGACATTTGTAGAGTGAACATATCATTAACCATTATACCTTTTTATTATAATTACTAAGATGTCTATGTGTCTCTATGTTAGTAATTTTTTTTTATGTTAACAATAACCACTATGCATATTTTCATTGATTTAATTACATATAAAGAACTAAATATTGATTAATAAGTTATTGCATTTGATATAACTTTTTTTTGAACGGTAAATAAGGGTTCAACGACATGATTCTTCATAACCCAAATGAATCCTCGTGCCCAACTGGGTCGTGTTACGATCACAGTCCGCTACCAACTATCTGTTTTCTAACGCCAGGTGCTATTATTTTACATATAAGCAAAGGTCTAAGTTATAATTTTTTTTGTCCTTTACATATGCTTAAAATATAAACTCGGTCATTTTTATTGTATATGAAAACTTGCTTCGTTCATTTATTGTTTGTTTGTTTTTTTTTGACCAAGTGATGTTAACTATCTGGTCAAGTCAATCAATCACTAATATTTTTAGAACTAGCAATATTCTTACAAAATTGGTATTGTTTCAATCACATCAAAAACACGTTACTTTTACTCATACATATTTTTTTAAATATTTTTAACAATAAAAAATATAAAGCATTAATGTTATCGGTATAGCAATAACCTAATCCTTACATCAGTGGTTCACTTGGCGGACATTATTTAAGAAGCATATAATATCATAACCATATAAAAATTGAAACTGTGTATAAGATAACACACGTCAGTAACCCAACTCAACCCAATTTTTTATTAAAACAATAAATTATTTCTCTTCCACCTACACAACCCAACTTAACTTAATTTTCCACACACATTAACAACCCAACTCAACTCAAGTTTTATTAATATATTTATTATATCAATATGATTTATGCTTGTTTTTAAAATATTAAAAAAATAATTTATCTAAAAAAAATAACTAATTATTTATCTGAAAAAAAAATTCATTCATAAACCAAATTTAATATAATAGATAAACCTCCGTTTTTAATAAAATTTAATATAACTCCGTTTTTATTAAAATTTATGCCGGGATGTTAAAAAAAACAAGATTGTGTAATTAGATTTTTTTTAAAAAGTTAAATTTTATACGGTATTAAAGATATATTTAATTATATGCAAAACAAATTCAAATTAAAGAAAATGAAAAAGAAGACCATGAGATGTCAAGATGTTGTTAGCTTATTTAGAAGGAAAATAGTGGCCGTGAGACCGATCGGTGAAGGGCGCCTAATGGTGGCGTTCACCATTTTTTTTTATTTAGTAGGAAAATGAAAATGAGGTTGTGACTCTGGTTGTTCTACCCACCGAGTCGTGGCTTTGGTAGGCACTTTTGAGATGTTTTTCTTTTTTTTAATCGTTAATTGGACAACCAATCGAATGTTGAAATCACCAATGTGAATGGTCTAATAATAATCACAAAAAAATTTGATCAATAGTTTATTCTTTTAGTACTTTTCCAAGTATTATTTGGTATATTAATGCACCATTTAATTAGATTAGTTTTTCACTTGTCACTTTAAATATTAAAGTTAGAAACAAAATAGATAAATATAATAAAACTATAAAAGGCTTAACAACATGGATGTAAAAAGAGCATAGGATATTAGGGACCATTTGGAGACGACAACAAAATAAAAAGGACCAATAGGCAAATAAATAAATAATAATCAAATGCTTTCTAAATTACTATCGCCTACCATTACCTCTTTGTAGTCTCCACTTCTCAGCCAAAATTATCTTAGCATATAAAAAAGATAAATTCTATTGCAGCCATGGAAGAACTCTACCATCATCAAGGAATCGTACCTAATGTAAGAGCTACTTTGGTTTCTTCACAAAAGAATAAAAAAGTTCAAATTTATGGGTTGAATTGAAATCCAGGCTGACGGTCCACCCTATCACTTTGGCATAACCGACTGGTTAAAATAGACATGGTTCAAGAGCACTAAATTGAACCATCGATGTATTCGGTTTTTGGTTTGTTCTGGTTACAAAAACACAATCACTAATGTCACTAGATTATAAACTCATATTTTCATATTCTTATTTTATATAAATAAATAAAAAAAAAAACCACCTTAGCTTCTAAATGTTGATGCAAGCCACACTACACCTTTATATCTTCACGGGTACAACTACCATTTCCATATTGAAAGAAAAGCTAAATTTTAACTTAAAAAAATGGTGAACACCACCATTAGGCGTCCCTCACCAACCGGTCTTACGGCCAACAATCAACATGAGGGAGGTAAATCGCGTGACCCAAGGAAAATTGGGTGGTACCGGGCTTTGAATCTTAGACTTCCATTATGGATTTTCACCCCTTACTAATAGGCCACCATCGCGGGGACAAATTTTAACCTTACGTACATGGTTAAATTGAAAAGATTATAAATATGTAATATACATTACTATATATACAATTGCCAATGGCAATACATTTTCAGTATACTAACAAAAAAGACTTAGTACCTCTGTATGTATTTATATAATTATATTTTATTATTATTATTATTATTAATTATTAAATATTAGATATATGATGTCAACCTTCGTAGTTGGTTCATCTATATCCAACGAATCTTTTGTTTATGAAAGCAAATGGCAATAAAATAGACCTAAATTAATCATAGAGTTTGTGTCGATTAAGTTTGATGTCAATTTTGGTGCTTATATTGTTATGGTTTACGCAAGTTGAATAAGTAATATTGTTGAGCTGATTATTTCTTTAACTTTAAATAAAAAGTAAAAAAAAATATATTGCTCAACTATTTTTTATAATTCGCGTTTCGAAAATTTATTTCATGGTGACCGAAATGAAGCTTTGGCCCCATCCAACTCATGAACCAAAACCATTTGTCCTCATATTTTTATGATCATTGAAACCATAAGTTTTCAATGACCCAAGTGATTTAATTAATAACCTTACAAAAAATGTTGTAACAATATGATGAAAAACCATTATAATTCACACCAAAAACCAAAAAAATGAGTTTCAATATTAACGTTATACAAAGGTTTAGCAAACATTACAACAAACACTTGGCATCCAAAAAAGGTTACGACCAAAAATCGGCATCTGGAACACTTAAAAAGTTAATAAAGCAGCAACAACAGAAACACACCCAAACGACATGAAAAAGAAGACAATACATAGGGAATTAATCAAAAAACAACAATAGACATCTAGAAGCAGATAATATATATAAATGATTAACACATTACTTATATGCCGATCGACTGGATTGAAACAAAAAATATTAAAAGTTACACTTTTATGAAGTTTTTCCTAATTTTTATGAGTAGAGTAAAGAGATAGTTATAAAGGGCTATCACACGTTGACTTGTAAGTATATTTTAGAAAGGTATTATAGTAAACCAATTTTTTCACCCTACTTGTTCCAGCCACAAAATCAAAGAAAAACATATATGGACATAATACAACTCCAAATTGATACACCATGAAATTTTGTTTTCTACTGAAACTTTAATTTCTTATGTTATTCAATAAAAGCCATGTCCTTGTAAACTCATTTTAATTTAAATTATGGAAAAAAAAATACCCACAATTTTGACTCTTAAACAAACCTAATAAATGACTTATTCAACTAATTAAAATTTTGTTTCTGATAATTCTAACATCAGAGAGTTGATATTCTTATTACTTGATCAAAAAGGTGTACTAATACAAGGCAGAAAACCAAGAAATATATACGAAAATAAAGCAATAATTACTCGTATAATTGTGGGTTTGTAGATGGAATGGATACTGCTAATAAAGGTGATGACTGAAATAATGGAAAGAAGATGCGCACTAATTTATAGTTTTAACGGTTCAACCTGTTCAATCTGTGCACTAGTAAGACGTCAAGTTTGATATCCAATCCGCTTATGAAAGCATCCCTTTTTACACTTAAAAGTTGAAAACATATTTACGGGAATGAAATAAATTTCAAGTATGATATAAAGCTAGTTTTCTAGAAAAAATTGATATTTTTGATGATGTTAGGATCAAATACAAATTGATAGTTTTGTAAAAAGTAAAAAAAAAAACAAAGTGTTATTATAAATAACAAAGTGCTACTAATAAAAAGGAACAGTGAAATATTATAATAGCGCTTTGTTAATATTATAATAACACTTTGTTATTTATAATATAACTTTGTTTTTTACACTTTTTACAAAATTATCACTTTGTACATTAACCTTACCCTTTTTTATGACAAAATTTATTATACATTCACGTTATAAAGTGAAACAAGTCTGATAAATTTCGGCATGACATGGCTCAACATAAAATTTTAACCGTTCGTGTTTAGAGTAACAAGTTATGTAAAATGCGTCTAATATGATGCATTGTCCTGGTGGTAAGATAAAAGTATTAGAGAAGTGATAGGATACTCAGGTCCTGGGTTTGATTCTTGATCCCCCTACCGTTGTGTCTTTGGACGGGTGCTTGGATCGGGTTTTACCTGAAATTGGTGGCTTGTGGGCTAGGGGATTTGTCCGTCTGGACTCGTGACCAGCTCAGATATTCTTTAGCCATTGGAGGCCACGTAAGAAATACTCAAAAGTTGATTAGTTGGTCTTAAAAAAAAATGTGTCTAATCTGGTCAACACACATATCGCTAAATAGGTCAACCTACTCAACCTATTTACAACACATATTGCATTAAAGAATGTGCTAAATGTCTTGGCAGGTTGACCCGACATGTTTAGTAACTGTACGTTTATCTAAATGACACAATTTTGTTAGTTTTTTATAGAATCAAATATATCATAATCCTATTTATTTTAACTTTTTATTCTTTAATTTTTAATTAGGGGTAACTTTTATTTAATATTATAGCAAACCCGTGTCTTATCATTCGTGTTATTTGATTCTTTATTTAAAAACATATTCACCAAACACGACTACGTCAGTAATTAGAAAAATACGTTAACCAAATTTTTCGATGTCGGTTTAACTATAATTAAATTTCTACATATCATTAAATAAATAAATTCTGTAAAAAATTTGTGATAAAGATACGGTGACTAAAAACAAACAACACATGAATATTATTATGTAAAATAATTATGAGAAATATTCAATTGGTTGATATATAAGAAAAGTAATAAATTAAGTATAATATATATATATATATATATATATATATATATATATATATATATATATATATATAGGAATTGAATCCAATGAAAACTCAATGAGGGATATTCTACAAAGGGCTAAAAGTTTAAAAAGTGTAGGAAGCCATAAAATGTTGGCACATGGATAAGAAGCCAAAGGGTAAACATGTCAAAACAAAAAATGAGCATACACATGCAAATTTCTCTCATTTTTTTAAACGTTCATAAATTTTGTATACGTTAATATTTTCTAAAAAAAAAATTACACCATAAAATCAAGTGTTTTTTTATCTTTCTAATGAGTATAATATTAATATATTTAAAAAAAAATTAAAATAGCGTCTTAAGTTTTATGGCGTTTTTTCCGAATATTATTCAAACTATACTTTTATGGTGTTTTTTTAAGACGCATCTGTACGTTTTATGGTGTTTACGTTTTATGTTGTTTTTTGAGATATATTATGGTGTTAATATTTTATGGTGTTTATGATATTCAGATATTAATGAAATTAAAACAAGGCATTTATGATGATTTTAAAAAACTAAAAACACCAACACTTAAAGTGTGTATATTGTGCTTTTTAACTTCGTTTTATGGTGTATTTTCGAGATATTTTATTGTGTTTATAGTGTTCACGTTTTCTGGTGTTTTTTCAAGTTATTTTATTGTGTTTATGGTGTTTATGTTGTTCGAATATTTTTGAAACTAACCTGGGTAGTTTATGGAGTTTGTGAACACTAAAAACACCATAAACACTTAAGTTTGTAAATGGTGTTTCCGAACTAAGCAACTTCATATATTAACACTAAAAACACCATAATATTTTACACTTTTTGTTTATTTAGAGAAAAAACACCATAAAAATGTTCAGTTTTCATGAACATCCGGAAAACATATAAAAAGACACCATAAACGATTGTTATCTTTTTTGTTTATTCGGTGAAAAACACCATAAAATGTTCAGTTTCATATATATATATATGAAAAAACACCATAAAGCGCAAGATTCATATGCACCAATTTATGTCGTTTTTTTTACACAACAATATTATACTCGTTGAAAAAATAAAAAATGCTGGATTTTATGGTGTAATTTTTTTTTAAAATAATAACGTACAAAAAAGTTATAAACGTTTAAAAAAAAGTATGGGAAAGTTGTTAAAAAGTCACCAATGACTACAATACCCATTATACCTCTCCAACCACTTAAATTCCCCCTTAATTCTCTCCAATAAGGTGGCACCCTTACAACCATTCATCTTAAAAATCAATGGCTTAAATTTCTTCTACACTTTTTATAGATTTTATCCTTTTTAGCCTAACCCTATACTATATATACACACACAAACTACAATAAAAGAATAGTTAAAAAAGACATGACTCTAATGATGCCTTATCACTAAAACTTTTCGTTTTTCTTGTAGTAAACGAGAGATACATGTTATTATTTGATGTTTTCTTATTTTTATCATTTTTCAAATAAAAGGAATGTATTTTTAGATATTTAAATAAATTAGTTATAAATAATTATTATAATTTTCAACTAAATGATTTCTTATTATTATTTAATTTTTTATTTCTGTGTAATTCACACAAGTTATCTAGATTAGTATCATATATACAAATTATTAAAACGCATTAAAAAAAACTAAATTAGAAAACTTAATAATATTAATGTGATTGTAATGCAATTTTGTTGTAGATAGAGTTAAATATTAAAACGTTATAAAAACACAGTAAATAAGAAATAATATAAACAAGATTCCAAAAATAGAAAATTTGATAAAATATGAAAATACGTTATATATAAAACAGTTTATAGTAGGAGATGGTTCCATTGATAACCCACTCCAAGTGTGGTAACCATTTAACTAATTTTGATTGGTTTTTTAAATAATGTGTTTTAAAATGAGTGGTCCATATTAAATCTGGAAAAAACAAGTGGATGAGATTTGTTTAAGGGTATTTTTGACATTTGGTGGGGTGTGCTTGATTCCTTTTTTAAAAAAAGTTTACCCCCCAATTTTTTAAACCTTCATAATTTTTATATACATTATTATTTTTTTATAAAAATTTCACTATTAAATTTGTCACTTTTTTATCTTTAATTCAAGTATAATTTTGTCAAATTTTTTTAAAATTTTCGCAATTTGCACTGATGCAGCGAAGTTTTACACTGATGCAACGGCGTTTTGCACTGACGTAACGAGCTGAATTTTTTTACACTGATGTAACGAGCTGAATTTTTTACATTGATGTAACGAGCTAAATTTTTACAAAGTTTTCGTAATTACACTGATGTAAGAAGCTGGATTTTTTCAAAGTGTTCTTAATTTTTTAAAATATTAATGAACTAATTTTTGTAATAAAAAATAATTCGTAACGAGATGGAAAGATTTTACATTGGTGTAATTACAAACGCTCGAAAAAATGAGAGAAAGTTACGAACGCTCAAAATAATTTGTAAAACATTTTAAAGATGGAAAGATTTTGAAAAAATGAGAGAAAATTATTGTATTTATTGTTCGTTACGTTGGTGTAATTACAAACGCTCTAAAAAAATTCAAAAAAAAATTGGCATGACTATTATGAAATTAACGAGAAAAATATAACGAGTTTAATGGTGTAATTTTTATAAAAAAATAACATAGTATAAAAAAGTTATAAGTGTATAAAAATCAAGGGGAAAACTTTGATTTAAAAAAAGGAAAAAAAGGAAAATTGATAGTTTTTAAGAGGGTGACACTAGTCACTCTCTTATTAAATCTGACTTTTTTATAATAAGTGAAATGACTTGGATACCCTTTTTAATTTAAAAAGGTTAGGTGACATTTGGCAAAATCTTATTAAATCTGGAAATTTAAACCATTGGATTTGAGTTATTAAGTTAACACAATTATGGTGGGTTCTTATTTGAACCATATCTGTTTATAGTATATGTCTAATTAATATAACTAGATTTTTTTTTTTAAAAAAAAAAAGTTAAGGCTCGATGAGGCTAATTGAGAGTCACATAGTCGTTTAGTTGAAAATGAAGTTAATAAATTTAAGTTTTGGGTGTTGTTACATGTAGAGAATGAGTTTATGTTCTAATAAAATAATTAGGTTAATTGGTTATCAATAACTTAGCTTTTAAGTTTTATTTAAGTTAGATATTTTAAATATACTTTTTTACAATTAAATAAATACTCAACAAAATTAAGCCATGCCTTTCAAAAGAATAAATTGTTAAATCATGATCAACTCGTTAATGACTTGTTTTACTTCACTACAGTGAGACTTGTATAGAAACATGATAACGACATAATAATTTAAAATTTTAAAATTTTAAAAAATACATACATAATGTTTTTAGAACAAAACAAACCGAAACCGTAAAAAACAAAACCAAAAAACCACAATCTGATTGATTTGTAACAACTAAAAAGTAAAAACCAATTGTATCAGTATGTAAAAACCGAACCCATCACACCTCCAACAGAGACCCAACAAAACTAACTTTTACATAACCTAAAAAAAATAAATGGTGTTCTTTAATTTGCTACTTTTGTTTATTATTTATTAGATTTAGATAAAAAGATGAATTTCAACCCTTTATAAATAAACTATAAAAATGATCAACTTTCCAAAGTCAACCCCAAAATACATGTACCTAATGCATCTTTTGTTGTACATTCAACAAATAACACAACCAGTGGGATCATCTTCCACAGAATGAACACAATATCGTTGTGTCATGTAAGGATTGTAAGCCCTGTAAGCTTCCACCCATTTTTTAATGGCTTCTTCAAGTTCCTTCTTCTTCTTCTCATCTTCTTCACTTGCTTTCTTTACAGGGTCAGGTTTCTTTTCTTCTTTCTCCGGTCCGACGGTTACTATTTCAGCATGCCATTTTTTAAGTTTTCCGACGACATCCACCGGATCGACGTCTCCGATGATTGTCAGTTTCCTGTCTTTCATGTCCATAGATAACGACACGATCCCTAAAATCATTTCAAACGATAGTTTTTACTGTTAAATTAAGGTCAGACCTTGAATCAACAGTAACGTTGTTACTGCTACTTATTTAATTTAAAGGTCATAAGTTTAAGTTATGAAAGTCAAAAGCAGAATTTGAACCTGAAAGACCAGAAATCGCCTTTAACGACTTCCTTTTATCATTATCATCATGGATATCCAATTTAATTACCACTTTCTGCAATCATATACAAATTAAAAACAATAAATTTAGGTGACCCATGAAGAAATATAGATGGAGATCAAATAAAGGAAAGAAAATATATAAAAAATAATTAAATGAACTTAAAAAACAGAGGTTCATATGTAAAAAGGAAGAATGTGTAACCTTGTTTTCAGGCATGATGTTGTGGATTGAAAAAGGGTAAAGATGAAGAGAAAATTTTGAATTTGATTTGTTGAAAGAGTGATGAAATGTGTGTGATTTATAGGAAAAGATGATGAGAGTAATGTGTAGGAGAGAGGAAATAATGGTTTAAGAATTATTTGTGGAAGAATGATATTAAAAAAATGAAAGGACAAAATAACTTTCAAATTGTTGCAAAAACAATTGGAATAATCAATATCTAAAATTTGGACTTAGTTTGTATATGTCATGGACCAAGTCTATCTCATATAGACTTCTCAACCCAGGTCTTTCGTCTCCTTTATTATTTTTTTTAAGACTAACGATAATGGTTTTTCACATACTATTTATCAAAATCGATTAAACATTTAGCGTACATGTGAAAACACAGGTGAGTTAAACGGGTTTGTGGTGTGACTTTTTCTCAAACAAATAGTTGGTTTAGTTTATTGTTTTTTTAGATTAAAGCTAATAGTTTATTAGAAAATGTTAATAAAAATCGACTAAATACTTTTTAAAAGGGGTGAGCTTTAGTATGGGTTAGGTCACGTTGAGTCCACTATAAATACTTTTTACGGAAACTTCAATCGATTATAATGTCATGTATTGTTACAAACTTATAGTATATTTTTTTGGGCCAATTTTGTAGAAACATAACCAAGTTTTATTTTTGTTCCAATTAAATCACTCAAACTTTTTTTTGTTCTAATTTGATAACTTAAGTTTAATTTATGTTTCAATCCTAGATATGTGACATATTTGACTTGTAACCATATTTTTTTAAACTTTTTTTATGATGACATGAAAAATAGCAACATGAATATTCTAAAAATATTTAAAAACTGCAAAAAAAAAGTCTAAAAAATAGTAAAAAAATTTCAAAAACTTTTAAAAAAAAAGAAAAAAAAATCTTAAGAAAATTTTAAAAAAATTGTAAGTATATTGAGTTGATTGCAAAAAAACTCAAAAGCCTAAATGGGTCTAAAATGCACTTTAAACATTCAAACGAAGCAAAATACATCTAAATAAACATAATGTGCCCAACATACACCAAAACGAGTCAACAAAATAAACCAAAATTACACCCAAACGGGTCAAAATAATCCAAAATACTCCCAAACGGGTCAACAAAATAAACCTAACGAGTCCAACATACACAAAAACGGGTCAACAAATCACCTAGTCTACCTTGTCGTAAGTCACACTTCTTGAGTCAACTTTCTTTTTCCTACCTTTTCGTTTAGGCTCCTTTGGCTGTGGGTCTTTTTTCTCATTGTGACAAGATCTTTTATTATGCCCGCTTTCTTGACAATTTTGACAAGTCATTTTTCTTCCAATCCCAACCTTCTTGTTCTTCTTCTCTTTCTCTGAGGGGTCTCTTTTTCTCTTTACTGTTGGTCTGCCGGGCATTCGCTTTTCTTTTGGAGGGAGGGGTTTGATGTCATCTGTTTTAGGCCAATGTATGCTTCCCTTCAACGGTGTGATACCATGTTTATAAGCTTGTTTAAACATATCTTTTTTGAACCAGTTACTGACATAAGCTTCTGGGTCTTTATTGATGAATCCGAAAGCTGCAACTGCATGCCTACAAGGTATGCCTGATAATTGCCATGATCTACAAGTGCAACTTTGTTCTTGAATTTTCACTGCGTATGCATATTTTTCACTCCTTACTTCAAAAATGTTGTCAGAACCGGGAATAACATCATAATGCCTACACAATGAACCCAAAAGTCAATAAATTTTCATAACAAAATAAAAATTCTAAAGATTTAACCATTACCTTTGTAACTTCTTAATATTTTCTAGTTTTTTTCTAATACTAGGGCATACTTGATGTTTAAAGCTTTTTGAATTTTTCACCATTGAGAACCTTCTACGCATCACAAATATTCTAATTTCCTCAAACATACTAATAATAGGCTTCATTCTTGCTGCTCGAATGCGTGAATTAAAACTTTCACTCATTCCGTTCTCAAACGCATCACACGCCCTACCAGCTTCAAAAAAAGCTCTTGACCAAGTAGTTGGATTTCTTTCCATAAGATAATCAAACGCACCTTTGCTAATAATTTTTAGCTCTTCCATTTTCTCTTCAAAGAATTCCTTAGTTGTAGAATTTGCAGCATCCCAAAATAAATTTTTACATTGAAGCCCATGATATTTCTTCAAAAAGTTTGCATAGATATGTCTTGTGCATTGTCTATGCTCAGCATTTGGAAATACGTGTTTCACTGCCTCTATAATTCCCTAATAAATAACAAACACATAACATTTATGTTAATAAATAACTAGTAGATAGATGTGTAATAAGTACTAAATACCTTATGTTGGTCAGAAATTAAGGTTAGTCCATCTCCGCTCTCCATCTTAATATCACCACTCAATAGATTAAGAAACCAACTCCAGTTTTCCTTATTTTCAATAGAAACAACAGCCCATGCTAAAGGATATATATGATTGTTTGCATCTCTTCCTACAGCAGAGAGTAATTGGCCACTAATTTTTAGAAAACAACCATCCAAACAAATGACTTTCCTGCATCCATCAATCCACCCATCTTTCACAGCTTTAAAACAAATATAAAAACTTTTAAAATAAATCTCTCCATTAGACATTGTATCCATGACCATCTTCACAGTACTACCGGGGTTTGTTTCCAATATATGAGCTTTATAATCTGAAAGCCTAGCATAATGATCTTTTAACCCACCTTCAAAATCAAGCAGTACCTTTTCTTTAGCTCTCATACACTGACCAATACTCACTCTACATTGATAATTTCTTATCATATCTTGTTGCATTTGCCTTAAACTAATTTCGGGGTTTCGAATTATTTGCTTAAAAAATCTTTTAGCAATCCAAGAATATGTCACAAGAGAACCCAAACAAAATTGTCATGAGCATATATGTTGATCATTAACTTTCTTTATTTGAAAAGAATCATCATCTGTGACCCTAGAGGCCCAAAGCCTAAACGGGCACTTCCACACTTCAATTTTTTTCCCCGTCCCATCAACATTAGTTTCTTTTGTACCACACCTCACTAACAACCTATTGTTGTCATTTACTGTGAACACCAATTGGTAACCATTTGCAACAGCATAATCAATCAACATGTCTTTCAATTGTGCAGGATTCTCAAATTTCATTGCTAGTATGGGCTTCACTAATTCCAATCAATACTAGGATCATAACAAGGATACACAACACCTTGATCCTCATAATCTTCATCATCCTCAACATCCTTGTCATAATCTTTTTCACTTTCACTTGAATCTTCAATAGAGTTTAGCTCGTCTTCATCATCGTCGTCAAAACAAAGTAGATTTAGGAAAGGATCATTGACACTAACATCTTCATCTTCTAAATTCATCTGAATAAGAATAAAAAACAGAAATACAAGAAATTCATTTAAATACCTTATGGTCAAAGTATTGACATTGAACCACACCTCTTGTTGCAACCGTAAAGCCAATGGTTTTGAACTGGTATTTCAATATTCGAGTTTTTGTGTAATTTTAACTAATTTTAATATCAAGAAGAGTACTTTTTCGGTAGAACAATTTTTTTTTTGCTTCAAAACTAAGAATGAAAGGTGCTGTAACTTTTAAATCTCAACAATTTGTTATACTCATAATCAAAGTTTGCAAAGTTATCATACAAAATCTACTTGTTCCACTCAGATTAATATTTGCAAAAAAATCATTCAAATACATTTGTTACATGCTAAAATTATCTTATAAAACATACCTGCTCGATTGAAACAGGATACAAATCATCTTGCGCATCATTCATCATTCAATATGTTAATGGATACGTGATGGTTTGCTGTTCTCCGCGTCGGTGCTGTGCGTCGATGATAGCAGAATGAATCTGCGTTTTTTGATGTGTGGTTGATGATGATGATGCCAGAAAAGATGACTATGCGTGATGGCAGAAGAAGATGACTATGCGTGATAATGGCAAAAGAAGATGAATCCGTGTTCTTTGATGAATCTGTTTGATGGTTTGATGCGTGAGATATTAGGGTTTGCTTTCAAAACCCATCGATGATGATGATGCCATAAGCAGAAGAAACGTCGTGGTGGTTTGAAAGGTTTTCAGTGTTTAATTGACGTTTACTTGTTTTTTAGGTTAAACATCTACGATTAGAACATCCCAAAAAAGTTAAATGATTTAATTGAAACATCTTTTAAAGTTTAATTACCAGATTAGAACAAAAAAAAGAATGAATGACTTAATTGAAACAATTTACAAAGTTGGTTACTTTTCTATGAAATATCCCCTATTTTTTTAACAATTTAGTTGAGTTTAAGCACTAAAAGAACATTTCACGGGACATGATTCATTGCTTATTAAAGGGTGGGTTTGCATTGCTTGTGTGTTAGAAATCATGAGTAAGAATCAATAAAGATCAAACAGAAACAAATTAGGATCAAAATAATGATGATTTTGATATAATGAAAAATAAAAAACTTTAAATTTTGAGAATGAAAATAAATATAAGGATATTATTGTAAATATTTCAAGTGAAACCATCTAAAAATAAAAAGCTAATAGCTTAGTTTTTACTCTGATAACCTCATGGAAAAATATACACACCAAAATTCTAATCAGAAACTTGGTCAATATAAGACTAGCCTACTTAATAGAGGCTTTGCATCTTAAACCATCTGTAATGCCCTTCCCCCAGGCGGCCTCATTCTCGACCGCAGTGCGGCCCCCGCTCCCCGTTCGAATCTCTCTTTTTAAATATTACCGTTGCCAACAGTAAAAAAAAACAAAACAAAAAAAAAACCTTATTTTCTCTATATAAATCCTTTCATATTTTGAAAAAATCACTTTAAAAACAACAATTCTTACTCTCTAAAATCATCAACAAACCACAATTTCAACTTGTTGAATGACCCGGATACAATTCGAAGGTGTTTGTTTCAAATGCAACAAAACCCGAACACTCAATGGCAACAACTGAATCCTCAAACTAGGTTTCATCTTTCACACAACTGGGCTTTCAAACGGGTTTTTCATCTTTCACGCAACCTGGTTTTCAATAAACCGTGTCTCAATCCCGACATGAACCGGATTTCGTGTCTAACGATGTCGTGCTCGAGACTCAAGAATCCCATAAAAGGAAGAAAAAGGGAAGCGAGCGAAAGAGACTGACACGGGCGGATCGAATAGCGGACCGATTTGTGCAATGATTTAATTAGTTTGGAGTAGTTAAAAAGAAGTGTAAGCTTAATTAGCCGTTTAAAAAAAATGTTAATAAGAATATCGAGTCAAAATTTTCTGCTGCCACATAGGTATGGGACAAAACATGAGTGACAAAAAATATTTTAGTAAATAAATAAAATTCATAGAAAGATATGAGGTTTATTTGTTTAAAGCAGACCAAACCGACTTGTGCGTTTAGAGTATACCAAATAAGAAATAACGTTCAAGAAACAAATAGAAAAATACCAAAGGACAAAAATGTCATTTTCAAAAGTAAAATCTCACTTTCTTGATCTTTTATATAGATTAGGGGTGTTCATCGAATCGAATTTCGAATAACTCGAATATTTCGAATCGAATGATTTCGAATTTTGAATTTTTTAAGAGCATTCGAATTCGATTTGAATTCGAAATCGATTCGAAAAAACCAATTCGAATTCGAAATTCGAATTCTTCTCCAATTCGAAATTCGATTCTATTCGAATTCGGAATTCGAATTCGATCCGAATTCGATTCGAATTCGATTATAATTCGAATTGCTTTTATTTTAATTTGAATTAAAAAATATTTATACTTGCTATTTTTATATATTCAAAATATCTAATAATCATAACCTTAAACATCAAAATATCAAATAACGAACATATAAGTTGTAATATTAGATATTTGATTTAAACTAATAAAATGATAAAAGTTCAATATATAATGACAATGATAATATACAAAAAAACATAAAGTGACAAGTTATCAAAATATTGTAAATTAACAATCAAAATGATTAATTTTTCAAGCTTTCGAAATGACGTTTTTGTTGTGAATGCTTGGGTTTAGCTTATTTAAAAGTGTTAAAATTATGGGTATTTTATAATAAAATTGGCATTTGTGTATAAGCTTTTAGTTTTATAAATTAAACCACCTAATTAAAAAGTCTTTTTTTTAATATAGTAGTATATATAAAATAAAAAATATATAAATAATATAAATTCGAATTTCGAATCGAATCGAATTAAAAATATGAAATTCGAAATTCGATTCGAAATTCGATATTATACTACGAATCGAATCGAATTCGAATATGAAAATACGAATCGAATTTCGACTTGGTGTTTTTCGAATTGAAATCGAATCGAATTTCGATTTTTTCGAGTCATATTCGAAAACTTAACACCCCTAATATAGATATATAAAAGCGTCTTCTAATCCTTTTTGCTTGTATGATGATATAGCAACACAATTAGATATACGATTACTTTTCAAAGTAGATCAAAAAAATATTATCCATGATTATTCGTTCTACAACCCCGTCAAACTTTCCATTCTGATGACAAGCATCGATAGTGATATAAGGACGACAGCCATCAAAAAACCATTTTTTTTAAAAACAATCTATTAAAGAAATATAAAGATTGTTTCTTGTTATCCTCTGGGGTTGCTCCTTCTCTTGTTAATTTGTATAAAAGAATATGAGACCTAATAAATAAAATAACAAATTCAACAAGAGGTTGCATGTTTTTTGTTGTTAATAAAGTATATTCCTTTTTTTTTATTAGGTATTAAATTCTTTTATTAGGAAAAGAGCAAACTTACGCTGGTATGTATGAATTGTAGAAAGATTCATTCATGAAGACTAATGCTTTAAAAGTGAAACTACTAAATAGAAATCCATAAAATTGTTGTTAACTTTGTCTATGAGACAAATGGTAACAAGAAATTTATTTAAATTATTAATAGTTTGCTCTAAGGGCTTTCTTGATGATAGTGTGACACCCAAACTTCTCACACGTTTACACGTGTCAAATTTTGGTCTTAGTTTAAACTTTACTGCAAAATCGTGTTCGGAAACGTGAAATCATCATTTCATAAGTTAAACACACTTAATTACACACTATTTACATCTATGATTAACAAAATATAGTATGTTTAAGTTTACAAACACTAAAAGTTAACATAACGTTCGAATCACTTCAACATGTGCCCGATCATGATCCCCGAAGCATATCTGTTACTGTCCTGTAAACATCACACATAACTTTCACCATTAGTTCGTGAGAACTAAGTAAGATCATTCACATATCATACTCCAACATGTATTTGCACACAACACACGATTATGCATTAATTTCCCTTACAAGGGTCATTTTAACCATTATGATCATATGATCTAATCCAACTCTATTGTGACATCCAGTACCAGATCGTCTGGCAAGTCCGTACGGTATGTGTACTTTCCCTATTTACTACATGTAAATACATGTATATGAACAATGGTTGTATTAACAGAATTCAAAATACAAGAAACAATTATACGTAATTATGTGAAAACTTAAATACTGTAAGTACAACACTCATAATGATCAATAGTTGTTGTGTTTAGGTGAAAAACCTAAGTACAGTTAAAACAACGAATCAAGAGAAACAACGGTGTTCAAGTAAATAACAAGAACAAGTCGGGTGCGATCTGATATCCATAGATGACAGGAATCAGATGGCCGAAAAATCAGTACGAAAACAATGTGAAAACATGATGTTTAGTTGAGTCCGTTAGTGAGGAAATACAATCAAAGACATAATTGCAGTGTTGTTTCAGAATAATGAACTGATAGTGTGTTTGCGTGGGTGACGATTCACACAAACATATCTGTGAGTTTAATGTTCTGAAATGATGACTGAAAAGTAGAAAACAAAAGTCAGAAAGCAAAGCCATCGTCGTGTTCGTTCGGGTGACGATTCGAACGAATACACGCGAAGGCGACGCGATCTGAAGAAACTAAAACGATAAACGATACGAATGAAATAAATCAAGGAAAATAAATATTAAACATTTATTAGGAATCACAACCTTTAAAATATTTAAAATAAAGCCTTTTTATTTAAAACACGTAAACACGCGCGCAACGTTTCGAAGTCGCAACAAATACGCGAACCGAGCAACAAAAACGAACCCGAACACGCCCGGAGTATAAATACTCTAAATGAGGCCATTTTCCTCATTTCTCTCTTCACTTTCTCTCTCTAAAACCTCTCTCCCGGATTCCCTCTCTCTCTAGAAACCCTAACCTTCAAACCTCCATAACACACTCAATACTCCACCAAATCATCTCATTCTTGGACCAAATCGAAGTTCTCATTGTGCTCTACACGAAAGTACAAAGGATCTGTTCGAAAATCCATCGGATCTGAGGTAAAAACGAGCTCAAAAGTGGCGATTTCTAGGGTTTTCACCCTTTTGTTCTAATCCTTGGTGTAACCGGTCAAACCACCCTTGGATCCTACTTCTATGACCACAAGAAACACCCTTAGCATATGCCACCTTAAACCCTCCTTGCACCCTGAGATGGGGACGGTTAGAGGCCTATCTTGCTATGGCTGAATAAGAAAAACCAGATGGCCGAATGGCCTCATGCGCCCTTGGTCATTCGCCGGCACCATGGCTCATTCGACCATCATCCTTCGGCCACACATTCGATCGGGGCTCATTCTCTCGGCCACTATTCGCCCACCCATTCGGCATGGCATCCTCATACGGCCAAGAGACCCATTCGACCACCTCCATTCTCTCGGTCAAGGGACAGCACCATTCGGCCAATACCACCCTATTCGGTCGATCACACCATTCGACCACTGTTATTCGGCCCAACACCTTTGTCCGACCCAACAGTTTGGCCCACGCATACCTGATTGGCCCAAACAGCTCATAAGGCCCATGTTTAATCACTAGGACCATGGGAAGTCATGCGGCCCATGGTCTTGGTTCAATCCAACTATTCGGCCCATGAAATTCATGTGGCCCAAGAGTACTTAGGTCGGCCCAAGGCCTATTAATTCGGCCCAAACTTATGTTATTCGACCCACATGGAAATAGAAAATCAACATTTTTCTTAAACAAAGATTAAAAGATAACATGGATAGAACAATTATGATCCAAAACGATATTACAAAACATTAAGGATAATTGGCATTTAACTTAAAAGCTAAGTTTTACACTTAGAACCTTCTTGTCACGACAATAATTCAAGTAGTACATAAAGGCAATAACAAGATGTGTTAATTTAAATTTAGTATGTAAGTGTTATCAAAATCTTTAACAATTAGACGGGGCCGAATGATGACCGCGACTCCCGGGTGTTAGCCAATTTTAAGGCTAACACATACACACACACAAATCCTTACAAATTATACTTACAAGTTATAAACAACGTGAAATCAATACAGGATCGTGAATACAACAACAAGTACAGTCAAGAGCGCATGCATTTCTTGTTTAAGCTAAGTCAACCATAACTACTACAAGGTGAGTTCATATGCCCCTTTTCTAATCTTAACTGATTTTAAACTCTCGGGGCTGAGAAACATGCTCAACTTTTATTTACTTAAAAGTTTTAGTTTAACATATTGCTTATACTTTGATTAGATAATATTGCTTGACTTATTATCATTTATCATTGTATGCATGCTTGTATGATCATGATATGACAGGGATATCAAAGATGAATATGATAATATAACTTCATAAATCATCAACACAACATAATAATATAGTTATAAGATTATATCTTACAACGCTTAATTATTCTCACAAGAACAGATTATCACAGGTGAACATGATGACAACAACACACACATGAATGATATGAAGATAATATATCTTCATAATATCATTCAACATTAGAGTTAAGTAAGTGTAATACGACAAGTTCTTATAACACTTAGCTTACAACTCGATACATATTACAAGATAACATGGAACAAATATCATCCACCACCTGAGTTGACTAAGTGTAGTAAGACTAGTTCTTACACAGCTTAGTGACAACATGGTGACTATATGGAACAACAAAGAATGATAATCATGATAATGTAACTTCATGATAACAATATCATTCGCACAACAATTAACATAAGGTAATAAGACAAGTTCTTATTCAACTTTGTTAACAACAACGAGAACAAACAACATTGAGAACAAACAACATTGGTGAACACAATACAATTGATTGCTATTGAACTGTCTGCATTATATCATTTCAATCATGAGCCATGTACTCAAGTTGATCATTGTAAGTCCCTTTCACAAATCGCTGACCAGTTAATTTGACGTGACTAAACCGACGATATCATAGTGGTACCATAGGTCTGACGAACCTCTAGCTTGTAGGGCTAGTATGTTGATCGTATTGATTCATTGGCCGGTAACGTATGACCGGTGACAGGGCTACTCAAGTCAGGGTTTGGAAAGCGACACATGGTGATATTAATCTGCAGTGAAATTGTAATTAATCCATCGTTACCCGTTGACTAGTAGACTTAGGAATGCATTTTCTCTCATGTCATATTACTAGTAACCGTTTCGATGAGGCCTACGGTAATACAAAGTGGTAGAGGTAAATCGGATGCATTGTAATCTGATTACGTGAGGATTGCAATGGATTCCTTTTAGGCTCTATGCACTCCAAGTTGAGAACATATATCAATTGGTTAACTAACATTTTTATGTTTAACAGTGATTAACAGTTAACCCCACAAGTAATAGAATAATATCAAGAATCAGATTAAACTAATCTAATTTCCTTAACACATCAAGGGTTTATCAATACTTCGATTTGATAACTAAACCCCTCATTTTATATTATTCTACATACGATTCAATGGGTGATGAATACAAACGGATGGGTGAAATGAAAATGGGGATCCATAGTTGTATTGCAAGTGGTATTAAGTTCTATTAGATATGTGGTGGGATGTTGGCTGGGGCTTGGTTCCCTTACATATGCCCTATATATAAGCATAGCTAATAGGATGAGATATCACTTGTAAATATAACTATGGAAAGGCCATTGTGTGAACGGGTGAATCAAACAACTTACAAACAACAAGTATGACATTGTGATTGTGTATGTGAACATTTCAAGGCTTTCAAATATCAAACTTATGAACTCACCAACCTAGTGTTGACTTTGTTTAAATGCATGTTTTCTCAGGTGATGAACATGTTTAGTTATCAGAGGTCAAGAACATAGCTAGTGGACTTTTAGAAGACCTAGCTACATTTTGTGTGATCATACTTTTGGATGGCAAAACAATGAATCATCTTTTGTATATCTTGTACAGATACAAGATATGAACTCATTGATTCTTTTGATTAGCTAGAATTAGTTTAATTTAGTGTGACACATGGCACGACAGTACAAACACCGACACACAACAAGATAATTCGTGGAATTATCGGCAAACAGCACACACGTGTCAAAACACACGAACGTTGGTGAACGTCTAGCACATTGTATAGCACAACACTCGAAACTTCACGAAACACTCACACATTGAACTTGGAAGTTCAAACAAGGCCAAACGATAGTTCGGAAGCGTGAAAACGACGACGAACGGATCAAACCCATCAAAAAGAGCTTATTGGGCTCTTCAGGGGTCCATCGCGGTACGCGGAAGCCCAACAAGAGGCCCATCCGCGATACACGGCCAACATCGCGTGGTTTGACTCCCGAAATCCGCCGCGGTACGCGGCGATGATTTGAAAGCCTCGCCGCGGTACGCGAAGCCGCCCAATCGACAGAATCTTTATGAAACCAAGATCATGATGCCTACACTACTATTTTTCATAATTTCTTTCACTCCTACACGCCACCCTCGACTGAACTCGTCTTCAACCTCCATTTCCAGCCATTTTCCACCATTTCTAACCTCATAGAAGCTCTACCTTTGAAGATTGAAGCTCATTTCTCACTTGGAAGCTTGAAGGACCATCACCACCACCTTGTTTGTCGAAGAACCTGCTGTCCAGAAGCTTTAGGAGCTGTTACCACTATCATCTCGAGGTTCCAGGAGCTTTAGAGGTAGTTCTTACATCTCTTAGGGCTTAATATCACCATTACACACACATGCATGTGTTAAAACCCACATGCAAGCTCATAGCAAGCTCATGCACGAAATTATTTTCTGGGTTTGATGATTTTACCATATTTCTTGACGATCTATGATGGTTAGCTTGAGTTTTGTGATGATCCATGATGATGGGTATATGTCTTGTTGCTTAAAATGATGATTTATGATGATATAGATGCATGCATGTATGATCCATGAGTATTGGAATGATTTTGAGTATGTAGAAATGTTTCTTAATGATATTAGAAGGATTACTCATGGTTGGATTTGTTTAAAATGGTTAAGATGTTGATTTTTGATGAAACTTTCTATTATTAGTAACTTTTTATTTGTAAAATGGTGTAATAGATGAAATGGTGAACATACATGTATGTGGATTTGCTATTAGGTTGATAATATGATGATTTGATTAGTTAGAATGTGGTTTTGATGATGTTTATAGTCATATTTGGCATTGTTACTATTTTTAGTAACTTTTTGGGTCAAAATGTGATAGATGATGAATTTGGTTATGTTGACATGATTAAATGATGTTAGATGATTTATTAAGATGATTTATGATGTGAAAATTGGTTTAGAAATGTTAGAATGGTTATTTCTATGCAAAACTACAAAGTTACTATTTTTAGTAACTTTATTTTTACAAAAATCGATTTGTCAACATGTTGTATGATTTGAGCATGCTAAATGACTTATTATGTTGTAACATGATGTTTAGATGCTAAGTTAGATGGTTTCCGATATGACGTATGCTATAAATGGAAACTTTCCATTTTAGGAAACTTTTATGTGCAAACATGTTATAAATGACTTATGTGACCTCATATGATGATGAATTATGTGTTAACATGATCACGTAGGACAAATGAGCATGCTAGAACTATAAAATCGATATGCTCTGTGAACTTTCCATAAATGGAAATTTACTATAAATAGTAAGTTGTCCATAGACGCGACTTACGCGTTTTGCACACGACGAGCACTTACACGATTGCTACACGATTCACAAACCGTCACACGGTTCACCAACGGGTCGTTGACTTGACACGGTCAAATTTGGTCAACTCTAGTCAAACACGGTCAAACACGGTCATTATGGACCAACACAGTCAAACACGGTCAATGTGGACCAACACGAGCAAACACGGTCATTGTGGACCGACACGGGCAAACATGAACAACCAAGGGTTGTTGGACACAAACACGAGCACTAACACGAACACTAGCACGATCACTTACACAAACTCACGAAACGGTGTACGATATAGGTTGCCGGTGACCAACGTACTACTACTTGAGGAGCTTACGCTTACTTCACCTCTTCATCACTAAGGTGAGTTTACGGCCCCTCTTTACTCTTTTTAAACGCTTTCAAATAGGGGGAGAATACTAATTGAATCGAGTCAAACATTACTGCTATTACAAACATTTTTAGTGTATGCTGGTTTATTGGACAAACATTAAGTGTTGAACTCGTAACAAGCCCTCACAAAGTCTTACCGTTAATGTACGAACAACGTGGTAGGTTTGAATGGATCCATTAGGGAATGACTAACCCCACGAGGCACCATGTTGACTGGATGTCATAACCCGTGCAAACTTTGACCTAATTTACTGTGTGTACGAGACACAGTGGAGGCAAGGACAAACAAGTCTAGTTCGGTAGTGACGCACTGACACTTGGAGCCTAGGGCTCGGTACTAACATTGATAAACAGCATGACACACTTTTATTACTATATGTATCTATCAAAACCTGTGAACTCACCAACCATTGTGTTGACACTTTTTCTAACTTGTATTCTCAGGTAACTAGCAGGCTATGGAAGTCAGGAATGCACGTAGGGGACCGAGCATAGGACCCACATGCATTTATCTATGTTTTCATTCAAACACTGTTTATTTTGAATATGTATTTTTATCAAACATCGTAGTGTCTGACAATTTCTGATTCCGCTGCATTTGTTTAACATTTTATTTTCCGCTGCATTATGAAACTACTTATATTTCCGCTGCAAACTATTGTGTTGAACTTTTATGATAAACTCTGTATTTTGAAAACTCATATAGATGCGTTCTATATGACCTTGAGCTGTGATTCTGGCAACGTCACACCCACGTGGACTGACACCACGTGTGGGAATTTGGGGGTGTGACAATTACCCACACTCTAGTGGTTTCAACAATTAGTCCTCAGATTAACCGGTTATCCACACTCTAGTGGATTAATTAAATGACAATCGACTCATTCAATTTATCCACACTCTAGTGGTTTAATTTATTCACAATCGACTCATTCGATTTATCCACACTCTAGTGGTTTAATTTATTCACAATCGACTCATTCGATTTATCCACACTCTAGTGGTTTAATTTATTCACAATCGACTCATTCGATTTATCCACACTCTAGTGGTTTAATTTATTAACAATTGACTCATTCGATTTATCCACACTCTAGTGGTTTAATTGATCAATTCTGCCAACTCATTCGGCTATCCACACACCTGTGGTATTATTACTCAACCACCGGCTCATTCGGTTATTCCAATGAAAGTATATTGCATATATGTTTCATCTTGAAACTTAATACACCCAATTTAATGGATCTCTCATTCAATAGTTTCAATCACTTGTTTAAAGACCATTCATATAATTCAAGCACTCAAGTAGACTCTTTCTACTACATATATGTGATGTTTAGTAAGTCGAAGGGCTTACCTTATTCAAGCTATTGGTCTGCACCTATGACCTCCTTTCCAACCCTTTGACTTTTATCTTGACTTTCACCACTAGTTCCTAGTTGCATTTTCACACATATACAACTATATTCAATACACAATTCAATTTCACATATAACACATTGATTCAAACTCATTTAAATCTCATTATTCATTATGTGGTGTTCATAAGTCAAGTTACCATTTTACCCATTATATTTATGTCAAAATCATTGACTTTCAAATCTCAAACATTTAATCAAACACTTGACGTGCACCCATTAATTTAACTAATCTTGATGATGTTTAAACACTAACCAACCTCCTTTTAAACCCCAAACTCACCAATTCATTACTTTTATACAAGATTAGTCAAAATTTGATGCATATCTCATTCAAAACCATGATTTAATCATCCTACTAGTTATCAAAAAGAATGATATGGATTTCATGATAACTGGACATTATAACGGCTCAAAACAAAGATTTCACTGTTAAAATATCGAGTTCTTCGTTTCTAATTATTCCTAGTCATCATCTAGGCAATAATCAATAACAATGATCATTGTATTATGTTTAAAAACTAGATTAATCCATACACTATCAAACCAGTAGGAGGGATCGAATCGTTACCCTTTTGAACTGAGATCTGGTAGAAAAAAGTCGCTCTGTTCATCTTTGGGTTGAAGTATGTTTGAGATAAACATAAAATTGAAATTCTGCATGAAATCCGGTCTTTAATTCTGATCATTTACACCGCCACATTCGTTGCGTACCGCCAAGGAAGGCTTATAGGGCATTGGCGTACCGCGAAGAATTTCGGGGTCTTCAGATATTTTGGACTCCTCGCGTACCGCCAAGGATGCTCAACTTAGCCTTGGCGTACCGCGAAGGCTCCGGAGTTCAAAATCTTTGAATTTTTTCTTTGTTTTTACGATTCAGGAGAATCATGAACTCCGTTTTTCGTACGGTTTTCACCGATACTTACGATTCTCCTCCTCTTTGGGTTATACTAACACACACACACACATAAATTTGATTTATTAACCCACATGACCATTAAAACCGGTCGTTACAGATAGTCATCCTTACATTATTTTTGATGCTTCTCAACTGAAAGGAAAGTTTAATGGAGATATAGTCGTTGTCACAAGTGTTGATAGTTAGAATTTTGTTTTTCCAGTAACATGTGATGAAAACACTTTCTTGGTGAGTTCCATAGCAGAATTTTGTGATGATATGCAAAAATCTATGATGTTACTCATCATGAAAGTTAAAAAATGAAATTGCTAGAGTGCGTAAATATGTAGTTACGCATATTAATGTGAGAATCTTTAACATATATGGATTTGTTGCAAGTTTTAAATGATATCCAAGTGTGATTACATTACGGACAATGTTTCGAAGGCATTTAATCCTTATATAGGTGAAGTACGTTAGGAGCCGGTACTTACCCTTATTGATTCCATATAGAGAAAAGATCATGGTACAATTTGATAAGAAAACGAGTAATTTAAAAAATAGAAGTGGACATTAGTACTTGTTACTAAGAGTTGTAAAAATGAACATCGGGAAACATTAAGCATATTGGAAGAAAGTATCGTATTTTATCCAAATCGTTGGATAAAACTTATGTCAAAAACATAGGTGTAAACCAAAGCAAACTTTTAGTTAAATATTTAAACTAACAAAATACTAAATTTAAGATAAATGTCCAAAAGTTAAAAAAAAACAATAATTTAATTAAGTCAGCCCATTTGGTAAAAAAAGTCACCCTATTCCAAAAAAAAAATTTATCAAATCAACATAAGAAACTAAAAACTCAAATAATAAAAGTAATACCAAAAGTTGAAAACCAACCGAGAAATAAATCTAAAGTTAGAAACAAAACAAATGATCAAGGGAAAAGCAAAACATATAATCAGAAAAGGAAAAAAAAAAGAAAGAATGGAGGGATAGAAATAATGTGATGTCTTTTATATTTAATATATAAAAATAACATACGACATATGTTATAATTTTAGGCTATCTTTACATGAATTTTTCCATTTCTCTTCTTTTGTATGCATTTCATATTAAATAATAATATTAAGTTTTAAATATACTTTTATGCATTTTGTAAATTAAAAAAATGTTTACAAGATATTAAAAAGTATTTAATTATAAAAAATATATTTTTAAAAAAACCAAATTATTAGAAAATATTCAAAGACAGTTTTTATAATGAAATTTAAAAAAAAAACTTTGAAAAACTAGTGTTTAAGTAAATAATGCGATTATTTAATTACTTAAAATATTAATTTGTATCAAACTTTAATTATATTTTATATCAAAAAATTGTCTTATAACCTCTAAATTTTCATTTAAAGTTATTTATTATTTTTTGATATTAACTCGTGTAATATATTTGGTATCAACCTATTTATGTTATAGAATGTTATGACCACTCTAACCAAGTAAAATAGTAATTAGCTGTACTATTCATTCTTCTACTTGTATGTATAAACGACTGTACAATTATAAATAACACCAGAAGCAATATGAAGAAATAAAGAAAACATAAGCTTTCACACCATTTCCTGATAAAGATATATGCATTAATGTCGTAATTTTAGCTAGGTTATAAAAATTAGTAGTAAGAAAACAAATTGTTTCAAAAAGAAAATATTTCACATAATAATAATCAAGTTTTTCTAATGTTTCACTAAAGTCACTTGAAGTTTTTTTGTCGTTCTAAAGTAAATCAACTTTCAGTAGGTGTTTCAATCATATGTAATTTTTTTTAAATTGTTTATTTTTTTTTAAATTTAATTCAAGCAATGAAACATATATAAATCTTTTATTAATAATAAGTGATTTTTTTCTAATTAACTTGATATAAGATCTAATCGTAAAGAAAACAAATTAATGAATTAATAACAAATTTTCAAAATTGTTAAATATAAGCCTAATTGAGAAAAAAAATAATAATTAAAGCTTATAAACATTAATATATATTTCGTTTGTCTTAATTAATTTTGAAAAATTTAAATATTTATGAAAAATTACATATAATTGAATAACTAGTGAAAATTGAGTGACTTTAAATATACAAAAAAAATTTGATGGCTTAATTATAACGCATGAGAAACTTGTTACTATTATATAAAGTACTTTAACTAGTTACCTTGTTTAAAACACTAGTAAAATATTTAAAATTTAAAAGGAAAAACATAAAAACAAAACATTAGAAGATATGATGTTATAAATGGTTAAAATTAAAATCTAAAGTTTTAAAAGGTTAAAGGCAAAATGGCCATGTTATAAATTAAATATGCCAAAAAAAAAATTATATCTATTAGGCTATGTGTACCCATTACATCCTATCACCACACGTACGCACCACATAAACAACTAAAACCATCAAATAACCTTCACATGTATATGTGTACCAGGTCATCAACCCCATCATGCCCCTTCCCCCCTCCCCAACGGTTCCCCTCCTTCTCTCCCATCACACATTCTCTAGGTGACCACTCTTACGTCGTTATCCATCACGCTCGGGTCACATCCCTCTGTAGTGGGTGGAGGGCGCCATGGGGTCGTAACCCTTGCCCCTAACGCCCACCCACCTCCTCACTACACATAGTCTTATAATCAATCAAGATTTATAGGGATACATGATAAGTTTTAAAACACCTCAACTATGATTTTCATCTTTCACTTTTATTAAATACACATCATATTAAAAACATGAAATTATTTTTTGACTTTTTTATCAAGTTACTCCACATTTTTAAACGTTGATAACTTTTGCACATGAAATTATTTTTTGAAAAAAATATATCATAAGAACGAACATTTTTTATCTTCAAAATTAGAATAATGTTGTTATAGAAAAAATTTTGTTTTTCAGTTCTTTGTGTCTTTTGTACAGGCCATTATGTCATTTGTACAGTTGATTGTGTCTTTTGCGTTTCCTGCTTAATGTTGTGTTTTACTGAACAATTTAAGACACAATGATGTTGCAGAATAAATAATGTCAAGCAATGATGACATAATGATGAATATGAATAACACAATAATCTTTAAAAAAAAGACACAATTACCTGTAAAAAAGACACAATGACGAGTATGAACAATTTTGTACTGGTCATTGTGCTTTTGTACATGTCATTGTGTCTTTTGCACATGTCATTGTGTCTTTTGCACATGTCTTTGTATCTTTTGTGTTTTCTTCTCAATGTTGTGTTTTCCTGAATAACCAAAGACACAATGATGTTACCGAATAAATAATGTCAAGCATGGATGACACAATGACGAGTATGAATAACACAATGATCTTTAAAAAAAATACACTATTACTTGTAAAAAATACACAATTACCTACAAAAACACAAAAAAGATAATTATTCGTTTGTTTAAGAAATACACAATGAACTGAAAATATTTATTTTTTATATCAGCACTATACTCAATTTTAACATAAAAAGATGCTCGTTTTTATAATATATATATATATATATATATATATATATATTTAAAAAATATCGTATGTAAACGCTATGAACGACTAAAAAATATAGGGGAAAGTGGTCATGACTAAATTACCCTTGAACAATTTTTCCCTCTAAAATTTGAATTTTCACTCTTAAATTTAATTTCATGATTTAATGATTAATAATATTTATTAGAATTTTTAGTATAAAGATACTATTTAGTTGAAACTAAACCATCAATATCTATGACTTTTGGAAAGTTTCTAATATATATATATATATATATATATACACACACACTAAGCTAATATCCTATGTATTACACGGTTTGAATAAAAAAAATTAAACGTTACAAAACAATTTATTAAATAAAATATGATTGAAATTTCATATAAGTTAAAATTTTAAATAATAAGATAATAATCATTTTTTAAAATATACTTTTATTAAAATTTTGTTTTTAAAAACTATTTTAAAAAATATATTTTTGAAAGAAAATTATTTTTACAAAATATAGGTTGACACATGTATTTAACTACATAAGTTTAAATTTAATTTTAATAAAAAATGTACAAATAATAAATGTCTGTTTATGTATTAAGTGTAGAAGATATACATCTATATCTATACTCTATAATAAAAAAGTAAATATTTTGCCACATGTCAATTTATTATGCTATTATTGCCACATGTCATTTTTTAAAAAAAAATTATTGACACATGTCATTTCTTTTAATTTTTACAATCATTATCTCTCATATTAAATGATAATTAATATTGTATTTTCTTTAATTATTAAAGAATTTTAAATCTAATGACTGATGACTTTATATACATTTTTTCATATTAAAATATAGTTTTAACAAATAAAAAATGAAATCTTTTTTTTATTAAAAAACACACTTAAACAAAGTTTACAAAATATGAAAATTTTCTATAAATTAATTTTAAAAAAAAGAATTATTTTAAATTTGTAGTTTAATGAAAAATAAAAGTTCTGTAAAAATAAGTTTTCTTAAAAAAACAAGTATTTTAAAACAAGTTTTCTTACAAAGTATATAACATTTCAGTTTTCAACCCGTGTAATACACGAGATTTTACTTAGTGAAATTATACAAAAGTAAAACAAATATACAAAATTGTATATTTGAAAGGGTTAAAATCTTGAAATTTATAGAAATATTAATAAAAAAGAATACATATGAAATCTAAAATTTTAAGAGTATATATATGATGGGTGGGGTTATAGTAAAAATGTTTAGATTGATGAGAAGTGTGAGAAGGATTGTGGGCCATTAAATATATAATTTAATGGTTGAGATCAAAGTTGTATTAAAAAAGTTAGTGTAAGGGTATTTTAGTCATAGACATTTTTGTTGACTTTTTATCATATTCCCCCCATTTTTTAAACGATGATAACTTTTATATATAATATTATTTTTTTAAAAAAAATACACCAAAAAAACGAGCATGTTTTATTTTTAAAACGACTATAGTATTGTTATATAAAAAAAATTAAAAAAAACGTTTTCCTTTACCTTTTATATTTGTAATGCGTCATTGTGTCTAATTGTCTATTATTGTGTCTTTTTGTTTGTGAGTGTTTCTTTTTGTCGGCGTAGTGTCTAACTATTTTTTTTATAAATTCATGAGCTTTAAAAATAATATTGATGAAACAACAAAATCACGTACTTTTTATATGCAAATCATAATGATAAAACAAAACAAATTCATTTCATACAACAATGTGTATATTACACAATGACCTGAACGTAAAACACAATAACGCGTAGATTACACAATATGACCTTAACATAAAACAAAATGTTGACTATTACACAATGACCTACACGTAAGACACAATGATGCTATATTACACAATCATCTGAAGATAAAAAACAATGATGAATATATTACACAAGGACCTGAACATAACACACAATGTGTATATTACACAATAACCTGAACGTAAAACACAATGACACGTAGATTACACAGTGACCTTAACGTAAAACAAAATAATGACTATTACACAATGGTCTGAACGTAACACACAATGATGCTATATTATACAATCATCTGAAGATAAAAACAATGATTAATATATTACACAATGACCTGAACATAACACACAATGATGATTATATTACACAATGTTCTGACGATAAAACACAATGATGAATATATTACACAATGACATAGACATATATACAATGACGAAAATGTATTTTTCAAAAAATAAAAACAATTTATGTTTTTTAAAATTATAAGTTTTATAAACATAATGGTAAAATAACACAATTATGTACTTTTAATACATAAAACATAAAAAATAAACAAGAACAATTTATTTAATGCATAAAAAACAATAACAAAATAACACAATATGATATAAAAAATAAAAAAAATAAAAATATTAAACAAAATGACATGAAGCATTAAATACAATAACTTGAAGCATTAAACACAATGACCAAAATACCCTTTTTATAAAATTAGAGTAATGTCACTTGTCAAATCCACAATCATTCTCACTCTTCTCACCAATCTCACCCTTTTTACTTGCACCTAATCCTATATATGATATTTGATATATTTAAAGTATTCATATAAACCATGTGTAGTCTATAAGTTTCAAGATTTATCTTTAAAGCGTGACATCATATCACATGACGTTTTATTTTATATCTTAATCGAAAAACATTGAGGGCCCGGATTGGGCTGGCTACTTGCTACTTGACTTTGACAGACATCTTAATTTGACTTGGGTATTGATGTCGACGGAGCTTAGCTAATAAACTAACTAAAAACCGACTCTAAAATAGACACAAAGTAATAAGTCTAGACTCTCTAAAACCTAAGCTACCGACAGGCAAGTGTACCTATCGTATGTAGCAGAGTAAAGCAAGTCCGGATATCGAACCCACAGATTTATACAGACTGTACTAACCAGACTCTATGACTTATCTATACAAAATTTGTACTTAAATAAAATAATATTAAGGAAGGGGGGTTTTCTAACAAAACTAAGAATAACTTAAATAAAGACTAAAGAGAAGACACTAAACTGAAACGAAGATCAGACGAGAAAAGAACACTACCTAGGCATGAATCCTGCACATACCCAACAAAAGCCGTGAAACCACCGGTTGAATGGATTTCCCTCACAGGTCATCCAATTATACTCAAAATGTATCCGCTAGACAATCTACCTCACGACACGAAAATCTCAAAACACCTAAGAAGTAACTGTTGAACAATCTACCTCACAGCGAGAACGTCACAGTTTACTTAAATGCCAGGGATGACTTGGGTTTTCCTATTGGATTCGGTAAACACAAATATAAGACGAACTAGAAAGATCTTCTCACAAAGTCTCTAAACTAGTCAATCTAACACCATAGACAAACCGACAATCTCTCACCTCACGGCTATCAAGATTGGTTGTACATCTAATATATCTATATCAAGATAATAACTCCTATGGTAAACTCGTACGTAGTAAACCATCCAATAATCAAAAATACACAGTAATTGACCTAGCATGCACCTCTTACATGAAAGACATTCACCAAGGCACACAAGGAATAAATCACCAATCCATAAACAATCATAAACATACATAAAACATCCAATAATCCAAACCAAGTTTGTTACATCATGAGTTTCACATAAACATAATCCAAAACCAATAAAAACCAATGTTAAACATGTGCAATCATCAAAACCTAGGTAGTTCTAAAAGATTAGCCAAGAAACATCATACGAATACAATCCATAATCTGCTTAGAGTGAATGAGAAACATAGAAATCAAAGAAAACAAAGAAACAAAGAAAACCTAATGAAGAACACCCGAATTCCTTGATCCTAGGCCTTCAATCTTCAATCCAATGCTTTCCCAACCTTTGATTCACCTTAGAATGGCCTTTTCTCGTCCTCCTAGTCGCCTCCAGCCGTTCAAAAACGTGTTCTTTCTTTTCTTTTTCGACTTTTTGGCTTAAAATTGAAAAACTGCGATTTTAGACCTGTGGCGTAGCGCGACAGATACCTCCTAATCTGTCGCGTAGCTTGAGAGATATCAGAGGGTATTTTGGTCTTTCCCACCTCTAGCGTAGCTCGAGAGGTTCCAGATTTCAGTTTTTTTTCTTTTCTTGTTTCCGGGTCCGTCCTTAACCAACCGTGAGCTCGTTTCTTTGTACTTTATCACCGAATATACGTGTTTATTACCTGCAAGCATCAAATTACAGAAATGTGAAGCACCAGCTTAAATCGACTCTAAAACTGAATAAAACGGTACTGAAACTTAACAAAAACAAATGGAAAAATTGATGTGTTTTACAACACATCAGGTATATATATATATATATATATTCATTTAAACCACAAAATATAATCATTAATAATCTAAAAATTCCAGAAGATGACAACCTTTCTGGAAATTTAAAGGAAAAAACATGATGAATATTACAATAATACCCTTAAGACAATTTGACGGGGAGTCTTCTTGTTGTGGGGCAACAATTCTGGTGACAGGGTCTCCTTGTTGGATGAACTCTGTCCAAGATTTTTGAGCCTAAAATAGTGTAAACGTGGATATAATCTATCAGAAGATATATTGATATTGATAAACTAAATAAGCCGGTTAAACCAAACCAAACGAATAATTTAAGTGGATTTTAGTTTTAGGGTTAACCGAACAAACTGATTTCAAGAAAGTATAAACCGAAAACCAAACAGGAAATTAGGATACGGTTAGGGGCTAAACCAAAAACCAAAATTTGATTTGGTGTAATCTGTTAAGGATACGATTTGGTTTTCAATTTTAAACGATTTTTGTTTTTTGAAACGACCCACAATGATAGGCCAATTATGGTAAATCCACTAGTTGTATAACAATTAATATGCCCATTGGCTTGGCGCCAAAGTAACAGCCTCATGACCATTTTTAACCACCAATAATTGTCAATTTGGAAGACTATAAAGAACATGAAGAAAGAGTTGCTAATAGATTCAAGAAAATGATACAAGGAACTAGAGACTGCCGTTTAACAAACATGTGTGTCGTTACTGCAATCGGCCGACCAATTCGATCAGGAACATTTGTAATTCTGGGTTCATGGTTAAAGGGACCGAGGCTTGTTAGTTGTTAGTCTTGATAGAAGACTACATGATTTGTGGGAATAAAATGTTGTTCAAAGCCATGTGGGAGTTGTATGGGATTGAAACTTTACCAAAAGGTTTCACAAAACTTAAAAAAGTCAAAAAGAAAGGCTAGAGATGTAGAAATTCATTTAAATCATTTGTTATTTTATCGGATCGTGTATGGATCACTATCTGAAATCAATATTTCTTCCCTTTCGAGTTCAAGAAACTTGATTTTGGGATAATTCAATAGAGAGAAAATTAGTTATATGAATTTTTATTGAATGAAAATTGTCTGCGAATTCGTCTATCTTGTTCATCACGAACCAACCGCAAGGTAGTTATTGGCGGCTGGTTTTGACGGGTGAGATTGCGGGTCAAATCTCGAGTCAAGGCAATTCCGAACACAATAAGTAAATTCCGTTTAGGTTTCAGGGTGCGGCCCCCTTGACCCCCACGTCTGGTCAGGAGCTCAGAAATATTAAACGAGTGTGCACTCCGTACCTCCAACTTTTTAATATTCTTTCACATCCAATTACACTAAAATATACACACAAGAAATATTCAAGATTTTTTCTTATTAAGCTAGAGAGGCAAATTCGAGAGACCTCTTTGATACAAAAGCAAGGACTATTACGAGCAACAATCTATCTTTTAATAAAAGCAAGAATCAAATAGGACTGTGATCGAGCTGACTCATGCCCGACTCATGAGCTGGCTCAATTTTTTGTCTTTCTCAACTTTACACATATATATTTAATCTATTGTATATAATAAATCAAAATAAAAGAGGCTACATGTCATTAAAACGCGTTTATAAATTTTAAATTGTAAATATTTTTTAAGACATTAAAAATATATTAATATAAAAAATATTTTTTTTCAAAATAATAGTTATTATAAAATAAGAAATATTGAAAACACTTTTCTAAAATAAATTTATTAAAAATCAAACTTTGAAAAAGTAATATTTAAAAAATAATATTATTATTTTATTAACTAAAGTATTAAGTTTTGCAAAATTTTAATCATATTTTATTTTAAAAAATCGGCTTATATTATATAGATTTTTATTAATGACTATATATTATTTTTGTATTTAACCCATGTAATACACATGATATTAATGTAGCATGTTATATATGCAAGTCAACTTTCCGACATCTCTCTCCTAATAAATATTTGCATGTCGTATTTTTGTAAAATTTGATTTTTTTCATCCTTTCGCTCCAATTAAATATTAATGATTTTATTAAACTTAATTAATTATATGATTACATTATAAATCAATTTTTTATTTTTTATTTTTCATAAAACGTTTTTAAAAAATATATGGGATGCTACCTACATTCTTATTGTTTCACTAAAGCGATTGGCTGTCAGGGGGAGCGAGCGTGTGTGTTTGTGAGGGAGGGGGGGGGGGGGGGGGGGGGGGGGGTGGTTTGAGAAACAAGGATTCCAAGGTAACAAACTAACAACATGGATTGCCTTTGGCATTGAAGCGGTTTACAACGCCTTGGTCGCTCGTTATCAAATAAGTTTGGGCGAGACTCCTTAATGTTCAAGTTAGAAAATTAATCTTATAAGGTTTTCTATCTAAGTAGGGGTGTTCAACGACTCGTAGTTTCGAATAACTTGAATAATTCTGAATTTTGATTTTTTAAGTAGGATTTGTATTTGATTATAGGGGTGTTCATCGAATCGAATTTCGAATAACTCGAATATTTTGAATTGAATTATTTCGATTTTGAATTTTTTAAGAACATTTGAACTAATAAAATTGCAGGTATTATATAATTGAGTTACATTTGTTTAATAGACCTTCAGTTTTTATAAATAAACTACTCAACTAGAAAACATAAATATATATATATATATAAATAATTTTATTCGAATTCAAATATTTGAATTGAATTTCGACTTGTGTTTTTCGAATAAAAATCGAATCAAATTTCGATTTTTTCGAGTTCGATTCGAAAACTAAACACCCCTATTTGATTCGAGTTCGAAACTCAAATTCAATATCAAATACGACATTCAATTTTATTCGATTTCAGAATTCAAATTTGAATAGAATTCATGATTCAATTTGAATTTATCTAAAAAAAATTTGTTTATATTATATATATATATATATATATATATAAGTATTCAAATAATAATCCACTCTTAAAGCAATAACCCGAAATAACCCGTCAAAATGAAGCCAAATCTTGGATTTTTCTGAACATCATTTTAACACATTTAGAACACTATGCTCTTTTATGAGTTTGTGTAAATTTATCACCATTTAACATATATCATCGTTGTAAGTGTTTTATTTACAGAACTGTAGCTGTTTTAAGCTCAAAAATTAAAATGATACAACTCTCAAACTGTAATAAATTTTCGTAAACTTATAAAAGAACATATTATTTTAAATGTGTTACAATGATGTTAAAAAATCCAAGATTTGGCTTCATCTTGGCAAATTTATTCTGGTTATTGCAATAAAGGTGGGTTATTATTTTTTTCACAATCTTATTATTATTATATATATATAGGGTTTGAATCCTTTGAAAACCGATTTTAAAGAGAAAACCCTTAAACCCTACGTGGACCGTTATATCAAACTTATTTTAGATTTTAATTAATTAAACAAAAAAGCATGTGGTTCACAAATAAAGTTAAATATTTTAATGAGGATTTTGAGACAAAAATACATCTTTTACCCTTTAAGGGGTAAAAAAATATTTTTCTCACTATCTTTCATCTCTCCTCTATCATGTCTCTCTCCTCTCTCTCTCCATCCGTATCTATCTCTCTACTTTATATATTTGATTACCCAAACTGAGAGGCCCCGAGCCCCTCGGTTGACAAACATCAAACCCATACTCTTTAAAACATTTTTACATTACCATAGCAGCGGAATTTAAGGCGATTACATAAAATATTATACCAACCTAAACAAACATTAATACATAGCTTATATCTCTATTAGGTTTATAACATAGCCAGTCTATGCCAGAGGTAGTCTTCAACGTATGCCATGAGCCCTCCTGGTCTTCTCTCTCAAACTATTCAACCTGATATGCATGTAAAACAAGTCAGCTTTATGCTGGTGAGTTCTAAGTTCATTTCTTAGAAAAATCCTTATTCATTCATGGCGGCATATGTCATAATTCAATTACATAGCATATATGTTCTCATATCATAATTACATTACATACATAGCATCATAACATAATTCCATAGCATACATATCATCATAACATAATTCATACAGTGAAGAAACTTCACCGTCAACTGCTGACCCTGAAGTCAAACAGGCTTGTGCATCACAAGGCTCTTAAACTATCAACTCGCAGCTGATAACTCATACATGTATAAGATTTCTTTAACACTATCAACGCGCAGCTGATAACTCAAGCATGCCTAAGATTTCTTTAACTGAACTGGCGACACACAGTCGGCAGGCCTATGTTTCCACAGGACTCTTTAACCATCAACCGAAATTGACGGCTCATACCGGTACAAGACTTCTTAACATACATCATAACATGGTTTAAATCATTTAAAACATCATACACATAAGCGGCTCCTTTCACCGCAGTGCGCATGTTTTGCCCAACCGCAGCCGGGACTTTCATAACACATTTCTCCTCGACCTTAGCCGAATGTCTTACAAAAATCATTTTTTCTCAACCGCAGTTGAGACTTAAAACATTCTTTTCTTTAAAACATTCTTTATCTGTAAACATTATTTATCTGTAAACATGTTTTACCTGACCATAATCAGGTTAAAATCACTTTCATACAATACTTTATACATACATACAATCATTTTCATAAGAGAACTTTATAACATGCATATCAGCCCAAAATGATAAAACCTTTAAAACAGGGCTATAAGAACTCACCTGATATCTTACAATAGGAAGATTCCTCGTAAACTGGTACTAATGGTGTAATTCTGCATTAGTTTATACTTAATAAGTTATTTATGTTTTAACCTACTGATTAGATCTTTCTGAACGTTCAATGTCAAAGACATTGCCTTGAAAGTCATTAAATAGTTAATGTTGTTGATTATAATGCTAAAACAGTTCCTAAACAGATTAATGGCTTAGAAATGATCAATCCTTCTCATTGATTACCCAGCATTCATGAAATATCATAATGTAGTCTTAGAATAGGTTTAATAACCATGTTTAACATACTAATCTGACAGTTATCAAAAACATCAGACAATTGTTCCAATGAGCATGTTAATGATTGTGATTAGTTTGAAACACTTAGATTTAACCTTTGCATTTCAAAGATTAACCAAGCTAATCACCTACATTGTCATAATCAAATGGATTAAACCATTATAATCATAGTTGTGATTTCATGCAAACCGGGCATTACAACGGATCAAAACAAGGATTTAACCGTTAGAACATCGTGTTCTTCATTTCTAATCAATCCTAGCCATCATCTAGGTAATAATCAACAATCCTAACTATATCATTACGTTCAAAAATCAAGATCTAATCCATCAAAATCAAACTAGAAGGTTAAAACGAATCATTACCTAATCTGACGGGTAAAACAACGATCAGAACTTGTAAACACGTTCCCTGGCTTCAAATATGCGATCTGATGGCTTTGATTTGGTGATCTGATGAGAAAGGTTCGTAGATGTTCGTCTGGTGGTGTTCTTGCTCGAGTTTGAAGATAAGATGTAGAATTTCATGAAATCTGATGAAAATATCAACTTATTCCACCGCCCCACCCGTCGCGTACAGCGACGAGGAGCCAATTAAGGCTTCGCGTGTGACACCCGGCAATTTCAGGTGAATTGCGACTCTTACATTCTTTACATTTCACATTCATACTTGTTGCATTTCATTTAATTATGATTGATTAGATGAGTTGAACACAAATTACTGCGAGACGATAGTTCGTGGAGCTATCGAATCGTACATTGCACATTGGTTTTGGAAACCAAGTGTGGCAAACACAACACTAACGCAAAACAATAATTCGGGGAATTATTGGACTCTTACATTCTTTACATTTCACATTCATACTTGTTGCATTTCATTTAATTATGATTGATTAGATGAGTTGAACACAAATTACTGCGAGACGATAGTTCGTGGAGCTATCGAATCGTACATTGCACATTGGTTTTGGAAACCAAGTGTGGCAAACACAACACTAACGCAAAACAATAATTCGGGGAATTATTGGATTGTGCATCACACGTTGATTAGGATTAATCAAGCGTGCAAACACTCCGTTAGACACGAACACAAACAATCATCGATAATTCGAGGAATTACCGAAACACACACGAGTCTCACGAACGTTGGTGAACGTCAAACACATTGTGTATCACAACACTCGAAACTTCACGAAACAGTCACACAGTGAACTGGGAAGCTCAAACGAGTCCAAACGACACTCGAACGATGTTCTACAGTCGAGAAACGGGCGAGAATGGGCCCAGAACAGCAAAATAGGCATATTGGGCCTTACATATGGGCCAGGCGGTACGCCTGACCCGAAGAACCCATCTCTGGCGATGCGCGCGAGAAGAAGAACTCAGCCGGACATATTTGCCATCCGCGCGTAACGCCTAGGACCATTAGCCTGCGTCAGGCGATACGCCTGACATGACCAGATCGCAAAATTAGATTTACACTCAACCTATCTCACTTTTAATCATTCTAATCCTATTCTCTCGGCCATAACACCTCTATCTCGAGTTCCTACCTCTGTTTCTTCATCATTTCACCAGAAAACTCCATTGATGAAGCTTTGAAGCTCCTAGGAAGCCATTGGAGCATAGAAGGAAGCTTGGAACTCATCACCATCAACACACCACCACTTGAAGCCACTAAGAGTTTATTTCCAGCCACCCTTGGAGCTGCCAAATCCCTGATTCAACTTCATTCCAGCGATCTAGAGCATCTAAGGTAGTTTTACTTGCTCCTTGATAGTTAGATCGAACATGCAATGGGTAAAAACCCACATGCATGAAGATCCACTCACATGCAAGCACCCACCCATCACATGCACGAATTTCTTGTGGTTTGAATCTGGGTTTGATGATATAAATGTGTTTCTTGATGATCTATGATGTTTAGATTGAGTTTTATGATGATCTAAAGTGATGGGTATGAACCTATATGCTTGAAATGATGATTTAAGACATTATAATGCCATGCATGTATGATCCATGATGGTTAGAATGATTTTGAGTATATAGATATGTTTCTTGATAACATTGGATGATGATTTCATGAATAGATGATGTTAAAATGGTTTATTTATGATTATTTCTATTTTTAGTAACTTTTGAGTTACAAGATGATGATGTAGTGAAAGTGGTGAGCATGCATGTGTATGAACATGTTATTTGGATGATATTATGATGATTAGAAACTTAAGAATGTAATTTTGAATGTGATTATAGTCACTTTTAACATGGTTACTATATTTAGTAACTTTTCGGGTCAAAATGTTGCTAGATGATGTTATGGACCATGTTTGCATGTTTAAATGATGTTAGATTGGTTATTATGATGATTGGTGACATGAAAATTGGTTTAGAAATATTAAGATGGTCATTTTATGCAAAAACTACAAAGTTACTATTTATAGTAACTTTATTTTTACAAAAACCGATTTGTAAACATGATGTGTGATTCGAGCATGCTAAATGACTTATTATGTTAAAGTATGATGATTTGATACTAAGTTAGATGGTTTCTGATGTCACGAATGCTACAATTGGAAACTTTCCATTTTAGGAAACTTTTATGTGCAAACATGTTGTAAACGAATTATGTGACTCTGTATGATGATGTGCTATGTGTCAACATTATCACGTAGGACTAATGAGCATGCCAGAACTCTGAAATCAATATGCTTGTGAACTTGCTATAAATGGTAAGTTGTCCATAGACGTGACTTGCGCGTTTTGCACACAACAAGCACTAACACGAATGTTTCACAATACACAACCATCACATGGTTCACCAACGGGTCGTTGACACACACGGTCAAACACGGTCAATGTAGACCAACACAGACAGACATGATCAACCGAGAGTTATTGATCACGTAACACAATCACTTACACGAACTCACGTGTAATATACGATATAGGTAGCCGGTGACTGACCACCCGACGACACAGGAGCTTACGCTTACATTTGTTCACCTCGCTAAGGTGAGTTCACGGCCCCTTTTTACATTTTCTACCTTTGGGGGAGAAAACATTGCATACAACTGTTTTTGAACAACTTACACACTTTGGTTATTTTTGTACATGCTAATATCGTATATACATATGTGTGGCATTCATCCACAAACTGATAAGTCCTCATTAAACACACCTCGAACCGTTAATAGCGCGTTGCGCTCAGCGTGGTAATTCTGAATAGTACTATTTGGGCCTGACAAGCCCCACTGTTGCGAGCCGTATGGCCACCCCGACTGGAGGTCGGAACAGTGCATAATTGACCAAACAACATTTGCCATATCTTGGATGGATATGGCGGGAGGCAGCATGTTAGCTTCGGTTGCGAACCCGCATATGATATAACACATATTGACTAGCTATCAATTGATATTGCATTGTATTGAAAAATAGACCTGCATACATTTACTTTAAACATTTTGATGTTTACTGCTGATTACAAACCTGTGCTCTCACCAACCATTGTGTTGACCTTTTACTCGCATGTTTTCTCAGGTAACTAAGGCACACGCACCAGAAATAGGATGCTAGGCCGGAGTCGCATGCATCTGTATAAGTGTCTTAGTTTATCAAACATTTATTATCATTTGGTTGTTATGTAATGTTAATCAGCTTTAATCGCTTCCGCAACTATTGTCACGTATCGTTTTGAAAACCATTTTGATTTAACGCTTCCGCAAACTATGAATGATTAAGCTGTTTTGTTAACTTGTACTTTATTTCCGCAACTCTGATATTACTAAACTGTTTTATCCAAATTACTGGATGTACGTACGAAATCAGACATATAGGTCTCGCATGTTGTGTGACCGGAGACTGCGATCCTGACAATCTGCCGCCGCTCGCGCCCCGAAAGGGACGGGAATTCTCGGGGTGCGACAGAATGGTATCAGAGACTCCGGTTATTGCGAATTAGGTTTGCATTTAATGAACTTAGTCTATAACCACTAGTCTCCACACAACACTTAGTGCTTAGTATTATGATGCTTGCACACATGCCACATCTTTTATGCATTACGTTCATCACAGCACGTGACTACCCGTGATGGGGAGAGCCGATAGCTCTACATGTACTTTACAGTACCTACTGCACACACTACATTAGTCATTAGACAAACACTAACACTTATTCTCGCTATGAAGATCATGGCTGGAAGACGTGGAGGACGCAGGAATGCAGGCGGACGCGGAAACACCAACCTGACTCAAGCTGAGTTGAACGCCCTCATCAACGAACGGGTTGAGGAGGTACTTGCTGCACGGGAAGCTGCCCGTAACCAAAATCTACTGAACCAAGGTGATGAACCTGTTCATATTCACCTTGCACTACAAACACTTGTTTCCAATTCAACATGTTTATTCGATACTTAACTCAACCTTGTTCCTTGCGTATCTCAGGAGCAAACCCTAACCCACCTCTCTGCACGTTCAAGATGTTCCTGGATTGCAAACCCCATTCATTCAGCGGCACTGAGGGAGCCGTTGGACTATTACGCTGGATTGAGAAGGCGGAATCAGCCTTCGCCATGAGCAACTGCAGGAACGAGGACAGGGTCAAGTTCGCTGCAGGGACGTTCGAGGGAGCTGCCCTCACTTGGTGGAATGCCAACGTCCAGAACCTAGGGCTTGATGCAGCCAACGCTCTGCCTTGGGATAACTTTAAACAAATGTTGAACCGTGAGTACTGTCCTTGCGGTGAAGTGCAAAAACTGGAAACGGAATTCTGGAACCATAAGATGATTGGTTCCGAGGTCGAGGCTTACACCGCTCGATCTTATGAGTTAGCAAATCTGTGCCCGGAAATGGCAACCCCACCCTTCAAACATATAGAGAAGTACATTGATGGACTGCCACCTCAAATTCAGGGCATGGTGCTCTCTGCTGACCCCATCACCATGCAACAAGCTGTGCGACTGACTCACAAGCTCACTGATTCGACAGTTGCACAAGGACTCTTGCCACCCCGTGGTGCTGTGACCACAACCAACGACAAGGGCAAACGAAAATGGGATGACACCCTGAACAAACCAACCACACTCCAACCACCACCACAACAGCGTAAGTTTGGATCAACCCAAGCTTATGCCCCACCCATCCCAACCACCCAGAACCAAGGAGGTTATGTTGGGAAACACCCTAAATGCCACAAGTGCAACTTCCACCATGCACAGGGTCAATGTGGCCGCTTCCAATGTCAGCGCTGCGGAAAAGGGGGACATGCAGCCAAAGACTGCAGGGGTGAACTAATGACAAAAACCCCGCAACAGCCACAACAACAGCAACAACTTGAAGCACCGAAGGGTTGCTTCGAATGTGGGAAACCAGGGCACTTCAAGAAGGATTGCCCGCACCTGAAAAAGAACAACAACCAACCGAACAACAACGGGAACGATGGAGTGAGGGGACGAGCCTTCGTGATTGGGGCCAAGGAGGCCAGGAGGGATGCCAACCTTGCAACCGGTACGTATCTCTTAAACGATAATTATGTTACTGTATTGTTTGATACTGGAGCTGAGAAAAGCTTTATATCTAAGGACTTTAGTGAGATACTTGCCATAACCCCAACACCCTTAGAAGTTGAATATACAGTAGAGCTAGCTGATGGTAAATTGATTGTAACTAAGCACATTCTGAGAGAATGCACTTTAGAGCTAGCAGGCCATAAATTTAAGATTGACCTCATGCCGGTTACAGTAGGCAGTTTTGATGTCGTAGTGGGCATGGATTGGTTGTCTAAAAACCAGGCTGAAATCATTTGCCACGACAAGGTTGTGCGCATACCTCTCCCTAGCGGAGAAACTCTAGACATCAAGGGCGAAAGGAGTTACACTCCTCTGAACATCATCTCGTGCATGAAAGCTCACAAATGCTTACGAAAAGGATACACTACCATATTGGCGCTTATCACCGACAAGACTGAAGAGGAGAAAAGGATAGAAGACATCCCAGTCGTATGCGAATATCCCGACGTTTTCCCGGAGGATCTACCAGGACTTCCACCACCTCGACAAGTGGAGTTCCGCATAGACCTTGTGCCGGGAGCAGCACCTATCGCACGAGCACCATATCGACTGGCACCTTCGGAGATGCAGGAACTGTCCAATCAACTGCAAGAGCTGTTGGACAAGGGTTTCATTAGACCAAGCTTCTCACCCTGGGGAGCTCCGGTCTTATTCGTGAAGAAAAAGGATGGCACGTTTCGTATGTGCATCGATTACCGGGAGTTAAACAAAGTAACAATCAAGAACCGCTACCCATTACCTCGGATCGACGATCTGTTCGATCAACTGCAAGGATCGAGCTACTATTCCAAGATCGATCTGCGATCTGGGTATCATCAGCTAAGGATTCAGGAAGAAGATATCCCTAAGACTGCTTTTCGCACTCGGTATGGTCATTACGAGTTTCTGGTCATGCCGTTTGGGCTGACAAACGCACCTGCAGTATTCATGGATCTCATGAATAGAGTGTGCAAACCATACCTCGACAAGTTCGTCATTGTCTTCATAGATGATATTCTCATTTATTCCAAAACCCAGGAGGAACACAAAGAGCATCTTCAATTGACTCTTGAACTGCTACGAAAAGAGAAGCTGTACGCTAAACTCTCAAAATGCGACTTCTGGATCCGAGAAGTCCAATTCTTGGGACATGTTGTTAATGAACAAGGGATTTATGTGGATAAGTCTAAGATAGAGGCAATCAAGAACTGGGAAGCACCAAAGACCCCAACTGAGGTGCGACAATTCCTAGGCTTGGCAGGCTATTATCGGCGATTTATCGAAGGATTTTCAAAGATAGCCCAACCACTCACAGCCTTAACCCACAAGGACAAGAAATACCTCTGGACTGAAAGACAAGAAGCTGCATTCCAACTTCTCAAGCAGAAGCTCTGTAGTGCACGTATCCTATCCCTTCCCGATGGGACGGAAGACTTTGTAGTATATTGCGATGCCTCGATACAAGGGCTCGGATGCGTGCTGATGCAACGAGAGAAGGTGATCGCATATGCTTCTCGACAACTGAAGGTACACGAGAAGAACTACACCACCCACGACTTAGAACTTGGAGCCGTGATATTTACACTTAAGATCTGGAGACACTACCTGTATGGTACCAAGTGTACGATATACACTGATCACAAGAGTCTCCAACACATATTCGAGCAGAAGGAACTGAACATGCGACAGCGTCGCTGGCTCGAACTCCTAAACGACTATGAGTGTGCCATCAAGTATCACCCAGGGAAGGCCAATGTAGTGGCCGATGCCCTAAGTCGGAAGAATACACCGAAACCCAAGAGGGTAAGAGCTTTACAACTCACCATTCTTCCCAACCTCCCTGAGCAGATACGTAATGCCCAAGTGGAGGCACTTAGACCTGAAAACTTAGCGGCTGAATCACTGAGGGGAATGGAGCAACAACTTATGGAAAAAGCTTACAGTATTTCATGGAACGCATCTGGGTTCCGCATCATGGGAACCTACGAGACCTTGTGATGGACGAGGCTCACAAATCCCGATATTCCATTCACCCTGGATCTGATAAAATGTATCATGATCTGAAGATACTTTACTGGTGGCCACATATGAAAGCCGACATTGCCACCTACGTGGGCAAATGCTTGACGTGTGCGAAAGTCAAGATCGAGTACCAGAAACCATCTGGATTACTCACACAACCTGAGATCCCCATGTGGAAATGGGAACAAATATCCATGGATTTCATCACCAAATTACCCCGTACCCCAAGTGGGTGTGACACAATATGGGTGATTGTGGACCGACTAACTAAGTCAGCACATTTCCTCGCGATCAAGGAGAACGACAAGATGGAAAAACTAGCCAGAATCTATGTCAAAGAAGTGGTCTCACGACATGGAGTGCCAATCTCCATCATTTCAGATCGAGACGCCAGATTCACTTCTAACTTCTGGAAATCATTGCAAAAGTCACTTGGCACGCGGTTGGATATGAGTACAGCATACCACCCACAAACTGATGGCCAGAGTGAACGTACGATACAAACTCTTGAAGATATGCTACGAGCGTGCGTAGTGGACTTTGGAAATAGTTGGGAAACTCACCTGCCGTTGGTAGAATTTTCCTATAACAACAGCTACCACACAAGCATCAAAGCAGCGCCTTTTGAGGCACTCTATGGCAGGAAATGCCGGTCACCTATCTGTTGGGCGGAAGTGGGCGACAGTCAGCTCACTGGCCCGGAACTTGTACACGAAACGACGGAGAAAATCGTGCAAATCAGAAATCGCATGGCAGCAGCTCGTGATCGTCAAAAGAGCTATGCCGACAAACGCCGAAAGCCTTTGGAATTCCAGGTAGGAGACAAAGTCCTTCTGAAAGTTTCGCCATGGAAAGGCGTCATTCGTTTTGGTAAACGAGGCAAATTGAACCCACGGTATATTGGGCCTTTCGAGATCCTGAAGAGGATTGGTCCAGTGGCATATCAACTCAACTTACCAGCCGAACTCGATGGAGTTCACAACGTATTTCATGTCTCAAACCTAAAGAAGTGTTTATCGGATGAAACACTTATTGTTCCACTGGATGAGATCCAGGTGGATGAACAACTACGGTTCGTGGAAGAGCCGGTAGAAATCATGGACCGTGAAGTCAAACAACTCAAGCAAAGTAAGATCCCTATTGTCAAAGTTCGATGGAACTCGAAACGCGGACCTGAATTCACGTGGGAACGTGAAGATCAGATGATGCGCAAATATCCCCATCTCTTCAAACAGACAACGTCGAACGTTGACAACAACGAATAAATTTCGGGACGAAATTTCCTTTCAACAAGGGGATGATGTGACAACTAGAAAATTTTTGTTTTTTTTTCTCAAACACTCTTGTTTCCCGAACACTACCAACAACAACCAAATTTCGGGACGAAATTTCTTTCAACAAGGGGATGATGTGACACCCGGCAATTTCAGGTGAATTGCGACTCTTACATTCTTTACATTTCACATTCATACTTGTTGCATTTCATTTAATTATGATTGATTAGATGAGTTGAACACAAATTACTGCGAGACGATAGTTCGTGGAGCTATCGAATCGTACATTGCACATTGGTTTTGGAAACCAAGTGTGGCAAACACAACACTAACGCAAAACAATAATTCGGGGAATTATTGGACTCTTACATTCTTTACATTTCACATTCATACTTGTTGCATTTCATTTAATTATGATTGATTAGATGAGTTGAACACAAATTACTGCGAGACGATAGTTCGTGGAGCTATCGAATCGTACATTGCACATTGGTTTTGGAAACCAAGTGTGGCAAACACAACACTAACGCAAAACAATAATTCGGGGAATTATTGGATTGTGCATCACACGTTGATTAGGATTAATCAAGCGTGCAAACACTCCGTTAGACACGAACACAAACAATCATCGATAATTCGAGGAATTACCGAAACACACACGAGTCTCACGAACGTTGGTGAACGTCAAACACATTGTGTATCACAACACTCGAAACTTCACGAAACAGTCACACAGTGAACTGGGAAGCTCAAACGAGTCCAAACGACACTCGAACGATGTTCTACAGTCGAGAAACGGGCGAGAATGGGCCCAGAACAGCAAAATAGGCATATTGGGCCTTACATATGGGCCAGGCGGTACGCCTGACCCGAAGAACCCATCTCTGGCGATGCGCGCGAGAAGAAGAACTCAGCCGGACATATTTGCCATCCGCGCGTAACGCCTAGGACCATTAGCCTGCGTCAGGCGATACGCCTGACATGACCAGATCGCAAAATTAGATTTACACTCAACCTATCTCACTTTTAATCATTCTAATCCTATTCTCTCGGCCATAACACCTCTATCTCGAGTTCCTACCTCTGTTTCTTCATCATTTCACCAGAAAACTCCATTGATGAAGCTTTGAAGCTCCTAGGAAGCCATTGGAGCATAGAAGGAAGCTTGGAACTCATCACCATCAACACACCACCACTTGAAGCCACTAAGAGTTTATTTCCAGCCACCCTTGGAGCTGCCAAATCCCTGATTCAACTTCATTCCAGCGATCTAGAGCATCTAAGGTAGTTTTACTTGCTCCTTGATAGTTAGATCGAACATGCAATGGGTAAAAACCCACATGCATGAAGATCCACTCACATGCAAGCACCCACCCATCACATGCACGAATTTCTTGTGGTTTGAATCTGGGTTTGATGATATAAATGTGTTTCTTGATGATCTATGATGTTTAGATTGAGTTTTATGATGATCTAAAGTGATGGGTATGAACCTATATGCTTGAAATGATGATTTAAGACATTATAATGCCATGCATGTATGATCCATGATGGTTAGAATGATTTTGAGTATATAGATATGTTTCTTGATAACATTGGATGATGATTTCATGAATAGATGATGTTAAAATGGTTTATTTATGATTATTTCTATTTTTAGTAACTTTTGAGTTACAAGATGATGATGTAGTGAAAGTGGTGAGCATGCATGTGTATGAACATGTTATTTGGATGATATTATGATGATTAGAAACTTAAGAATGTAATTTTGAATGTGATTATAGTCACTTTTAACATGGTTACTATATTTAGTAACTTTTCGGGTCAAAATGTTGCTAGATGATGTTATGGACCATGTTTGCATGTTTAAATGATGTTAGATTGGTTATTATGATGATTGGTGACATGAAAATTGGTTTAGAAATATTAAGATGGTCATTTTATGCAAAAACTACAAAGTTACTATTTATAGTAACTTTATTTTTACAAAAACCGATTTGTAAACATGATGTGTGATTCGAGCATGCTAAATGACTTATTATGTTGTAGTATGATGATTTGATACTAAGTTAGATGGTTTCTGATGTCACGAATGCTACAATTGGAAACTTTCCATTTTAGGAAACTTTTATGTGCAAACATGTTGTAAACGAATTATGTTGTGACAACTAGTACCAAACCGTACGGCAAGTCCGTACAGTGCGTGTACTTACACCACGTACTGTGTGTAAATACAGTACGTAAACAGTACGTGACAACAGAACTCAGAAAACAAACCACAGTTGTACGTGTTTAAGTGAAAACTTAAATACGGTAAATACAACAACTCGAGAGAAACAACAAAGTGCAAACGAATAACAATAACAAATCGGTTGCGATCTGATATCCATAGATGACAGGAATCAGATGACCGACGATTCAATGTGAAAACAATGTGATAACAGGAGGTTTAGTTGAGTCCGACAGTGAGGAAACACAATTCAAATTATATTTCAGTGTCGTTTTGGAATAATAAACTGACAGCGTGTTTGCGTGGGTGACGATTCACACAAACATATCTGTGAGTTTAACGTTCTGAACGATAACTGATAATTAGAAAACCAAATCAGAAAGTGAAACATACGATCGTGTTCGTACAGTTAGCGCTCTGTACGAAAACGCGCGTAAGTTACGCGATCTGACGAAACGAAAACGAAACACGGCACGAACGATAATAAATTTAATAAAATAAAATAATAAACATTTTACAATTTTGAAACTCATCAAATAATTAAACATATCTTTCTTCTATTTATTTCAAATTAATTTCGCGTAAAATTCCGGATACGCGACAAAAATGCGAACCGAGCAACCAAAACGAACCCGGATACCCCGTGGAGTATAAAAATCACAAATGAAAGGTTTCTTTCATTTTCACTTCTCCCATTCTCTCTCTTCTTCAAAAATCCGGCCACCACCTTCCCACCACCACAAACCACCTTCAAAGTCTCATATCTCACTCGTTTGTGGACCAAATCGCGCGTTCTTGGTGTCCACGCGTAGCTCTCATCAAGATCTACAAGGAAGTACAACGGATCTGGGGATTTAACCAGCCAAAAACGAGGTATGGGACTTGAAATGTGACGGGAATCAGGGTTTTCATGGTGGGTTTTTGATATACATATACATATATAACCGGTTCCTTCACCCCTGCTTCGCACCACGCACCCTTGAAACACCACCATGGCAACTGTCACAAAACAGCTCACAGCAAGGGAAGGAAGTACAGGTTTGTGAGGCTCGGAAGCAGGTCGAGAGAGTGTCAAACGAACCCTCTTGATTGTCTGTGCATGGAACCGAACCCTCGACATCTGGAACAAACCCTCGGCCATGTGCCCACCGAACCTGCACACCCTCACAAGCCTTGCTGACCGAACCTATCACATGTGAGCTACCAACGCTGAACCCTTTGAGACTCGCGAACCAGCCTGACGACGAACCCACCCGGTGCCACGAACCCAGCCATCAGCAGCGAACTCCCATACACTCGGCGAACCGCATGGGACTCACGAGCCTTCACATCCCGAACCATCGAGCCACGAACCCTTTTGAGACTGTCGAACCTTCTAAGCCCAGTCTGAGGACGAACCTTTAACCACCAGCGAACCCACATGCATCCATGCCGAACCCTACAGTTAGCTACGAACCGATGATTATATCAGGCGAACCTTCACAGCCATACCACCCTAGATGCCGAACCCATGTGCCCACCGAACCTGTTCATTGATTTAGATCTGGCCGAACAATCCTCAACATCTTTAATACTGCGATGGTGGTGATAAATAGCCATATACCCACTAACCCACGATCAGACAATTTGATTGGCCCAAGTTGATATGAAGCCCACCACCATTCGTGATCTGCATTGTTATTATGCTACATTTGTTGGTTATTCTTTTTCTTTTACGCATTATCAACTGGGCCCAACAACAATTTTAATCAGCCCAACAGCCCATTCCTTCGGCCCAACTCATGACATCCGGCCCATTTATTTACCACTCGGCCCATGATTTGTTTAACCCAATGTAATCGGTCCATGGTCATCTAGGCGGCCCATGCTATTTGGGTGGCCCAAAAACCCTCACTTTGGCCCATGGTGGCCTAGAACTCCGTTGTGCGGCCCAACATGGATGTTAGGGCCCAATAGCAACCCAACGATAGTTAATTGGCCACGACAAGCAATCGGCTCAACAGGTTGATCATATGACCCGTCTTGGTTATTCGGCCCATGTTACAAAGTGGGATAATTCAAGAAATAATAGTGTGATAACTTAGTTAAATCTTTATAAAGAATAAAAGATTTTTTTTTATTATTAGTTTCAAATTTAAAGACCTAAGTATTATAGTTATAAACTATAATAGTTAAAAGGTTACACATTGGCATGAGATTGGGTTCAATTCAAACAATATCACATAAGGGGTATGCTAAACTTAATTAAAGTCAATTGAGTGTTAGTACAATCTATAATAATCAAACGAGGGCCGAACATCAACCAAGCCGGATGTGTGTTGATCAATTTTAAGGATGACACACATACACACACAAATCAATACTACTTATACTTATAAAGCAAATACATCGTGGAATCAATACAGGAACGTGAAAACACAACTAATACAATCAAGGAGCGCGTGCATTCTTCTTTTAAGCTAAGTCAACCCTACAACAACAAGGTGAGTTCATATGCCCCTTTTCTTTTAATCTTTACTGATTTCAAAGCTCGGGGCTGAGAAACATGCAAAACTTTTATTTACTTAAAAGTTTTCATTATTATATTGCTTATTTTGTGATTTAGATAATAATTGTTTATCGTTATTATCATTTATCATTACATGCTTGATTGATTGATTTTATCATACCCGAAATAGCTAGGATGTTACATGCTATTTTAGGATCAAGATCCATTAACACCATAGAATAATATAAGTTGTTAAGAACATATCTTACAACTGTTTATTTATTCTTACACGATAGGATAACGGGGGAAAACCATGGGATAGTATGCCAATAACAATTATTAATGACATGTATGATCATCATGATAAGGTAATTTCATGATAACAGGATCATTCACACAGTACTAACATCGGGTATAAGACTTGTTCTTATGACACTTTGTTAAGATCATTAGAACACGCAAACTGGGGATAACAGTTGAAACATTCACTTGTGATATCGAGGAGGATATTACAGGCACACGCTTTTGGGATGGCGTGTCACACACATACCATCATTACTTACTAAGACTTAATTTATAGCGCATTCCCTAACCGTCAGAGTGTGTCGGTTATACAATGGTAGATCAGTTGGGTAAATCATTAAAACTAGTAACCGGGACTTGGGAAATCAAATGAAATCACACCATGCACGAGAGGTGCTATTCATCATATAGATAACACTCATAAACGTTAGGAAACATGTTCATTCCAATAGATATCGTGGGAGGATATCTTACATACCGGGCTGTTCAGAAATGACAGCTACTGAGACTATTATGTCTCTAACTAGAAATCATGAGTTGGACATTTTACACGCCGGGCTGAACAGGGGGAAACAGCTACTGGAACTATTATGTTCCTATCTAGATATCGAGTATGATATCTTACACACCGGACTGGTTAGTACTGACAGTTACAGAAACTACTAAGTTTCGCTCTAGATATCGAGTATGATATCTTACATGCCGGGCTAATCCGTAAGGAATGGCTAACAGAGACTATTATGTTTCTTTATTCAATAGTTGGGTTTACTACATGCCGGACTAATCAGTAATGATTAGTTACAGAAACCGTTAGGTTTCGTTCTAGATATCGAGTATGATATCTTACATGCCGGGCTAATCCGTAAGGAATAGCTAACAGAAACGATTTCGTTTCTTGATTGTTCAGTGGATTATTTTACATGCCGGACTAATCAGGAATGATCAGTTACAGAAACCGTTAGGTTTCGTTCTAGATATCGAGTATGATATCTTACATGCCGGGCTAATCCGTAAGGAATAGCTAACAGAAACAACTTTGTTTCTTATTTGTTCTTTGGGTTAAATCACATGCCGGGCTAATCCGTAAGGATTAGCTAACGGAGATTATGTCTCTTTATTCAATTATGGGTTATTTTACACACCGGCTAATTCGTAAGGATTAGTTAACAGAGATGATTTCATCTCTTACTTTATTCATTGAGTTATGTTACATGCCGACTATTCCGTAAGGAATGGTTAACAGAGACGATTAAGTCTCTTTCCTTTTTACTTAAGGAATAAACATACCGGGAAATCATGGGTGAAAGGAAATGGATATCCATCGTTGTATTACAGGTAGTGTTGAGTGCAGTTAAGCATGTGGTGGGGTGGCGTCTGGGCTTGACCCTTTCGTATGCCCCTATATATAAGCATGCTTGACTTGATGAGTCATTATCTGTACATCCAACCATGGAGAGGACATTGAGTGAAATATGGGGGTTAATCATCAATTCAATTTGTGTGATACACTATGAACATGACTGTCATAAATTCAATGGTTTCCAAATACTAAACTTATGGACTCACCAACCTAGTGTTGACTTTGTTTAAATGCATGTTTTCTCAGGTGACGGACAGGTCTAGATAACAAGCATCAGTGATTAAGCTAGAGGATTCTTAAAAGACCTAGCTTACTTTTGGATGCATACATTTTGATGACATTGTGAATCTATTTTGCATATCTTGTACAGTTACAAGATAGAAACTACACGATTCTTTTGGAATAGATTTACTTAGTTAAATTATGAACACGTACTGTGTAATTTAACTTTGTAATTCTATATTATATGTCATGATTAGCATTTCTCATTATACGTCATGTGCCATGTAAACAATCTGATCATTTCGATTATCATTCAAGATATCGCGCCCCGGGAACCTTCCGCCCGACGGGAAAACCCGATCCGTTCCCGCCGGCCCGGGGTGTGACAGATTGGTATCAGAGCCATGGTTATAGAGAAATATAGGTCATATTACTTAAACGGTTTGGCCTAGACTATAACCTAGGGACCTCATGTAGTGAACATACAACATAGGATTCTATTTGCATATGTCTTCTGCTTCTGATCACTGCACTAACCGATTTCCTTTCGGTTATGATCAGAATGCCGCCGAGAAGACAGCCACCACTACTACCGTTGACTCAAGGTTCAGCTCCGCACTCGTCAACACCGACACCGCCTGACTCTCCTACACAACCACCTCCTCCTCCTCCTCCTCCGCCACCACCTGTCCATGAGTTGGACCCTGCTACCATAGCACTGGCTACACTGCTGACAAGCCAACTGAGGGATGTGATTCCCGAGATGATGAACCGAATCAACAGTAACAACAGCAACAACGCTGCCAACTCAACTGGAGAAGGTAGTGGTAACACACGGCAAGGTCAAGACTACTCCTACAAGAACTTTGTAGGATGCAAGCCACCAACATTCAGTGGCACTGAGGGAGCCGTCGGCTTGATCCAATGGATTGAGAAGATGGAAACAACTCTCGACATTAGCGGCTGTCCTGATCAACACCGCGTGAGATATGCTGCAGGATCGTTTGAGAAACGAGCACTAACCTGGTGGAATGCCCAGGTTCAAACCCGAGGAAGAGACGAAGCATTGGCGATGCCTTGGGAGGATTTCAAGACCTTGCTGAGGGGCGAGTTTTGCCCGAGGAACGAACTCAAGAAGGTTGAGACAGAACTACTCAACCATGTGATGATTGGTGCTGAACATCTGGCATTCACTACCAGATTTCATGAACTAGCAACCTTGGCACCGGACATTGTGCCAACACTCGAGAAGAGGATTGAACGGTACGTCGGTGGACTACCGCCATGCATTCGGGGGCATGTGATTGCCGCCCATCCAACTACACTAGAGATGGCTGTTACACTATCAGCTTCATTGACTGATGTAATGGTTGCCTCTGGTGCACTCAAGAAGGGATCTGGAACTACTGAAGATCCGGAACAACCCTCCAACAAGAAACGAAAGGTCGTTAAGAATTTCGCAACGACCACCACTACCAAACAAGCTGTGCTCAATCAACCACCGCAGAATCGTGGATCTTATTCTGGCACGGCTCCATTCTGCAATAAGTGCAACTATCATCATCAAGCTGGCACAGGGTGCAGACAATGCACTTATTGTGGGAAAATGGGGCACTGGGTCAAGTTCTGTAAAGAACAAAAGACCCAACACAGGGCAAACCAAGCAGTGGCACAGACCGCTGCACACCTTGATCGCATTTCCTGTTACACCTGCGGGGAACCAGGACATTATGCGAAAGACTGTCCCAAGAGGGTGCTGCCGAGAGGACAAGCACCGAGGGGACGTGCATACAGGGTAGGAGCAGCAGCAACCGACCAAAACACTGACACCAACACCGGTACGCTTTCCATTTCAATCTTTGCAGTGTATTAATTTATGCTAGCATAGATTATAATTGCCCCTTTAGAGTTAGTTAGAACTTACTCGCAATAGGAGGCGACACTTGGATATCTCTTACACTAAATGACATGAACTTAGTGTTCACCTACCTTAGTGAACAAACACACACCATATAATTCAAAGTGATGGACACGAGTGGTGTCAATATCATCATCGGAACGGATGTTTTGTCCCTGATGGGGATGGGGTCATCTAATCCGATAAGACCTTTTCATGTCATTACAATGAACGACAGAGATACATTTATAAATCTTAATAATGGGTCTGTCAATGTTGTCTTATTAGACGATATACGAATCCATCCTAACAAGGGGAGAAACGAGAGGTTTCTCCTAGCAAGAATAACATGCGAGCATAAGAATCATAGTGCACGTCATAGATCATGAAAGTATGTAACGCCATGAGGTATCATCATGGGAGTGTATACAAACAGCTATGGAATATGATGCCAAGCTACCTTACACTTCCAGTAGACTTGATGTTCTTGAATTGACAAGAACAATGAAATCAAGTCTGCTCATTTCATAATCACACACAAAGTCCTAGGCTCCCTAAGGAAGACTAGGTCACATATGAACAATGTTCTCTCAAGGAACATAAACATTTCGGATAGTACGGTCGATAGACTGAAAACGAATCCGTATCACATTGAACATGCTCGCGAAAACACTAAACACAACTTTGCATAAGCATGAGAACATTAGAACACATGATATCAAAGCATCTCCACCTAGGCAAAGAAAAAGTAGTACCCGACAATGATATTTAAATTTCGGGACGAAATTTCTTTAACAAGGGGAGACTGTGACAACTAGTACCAAACCGTACGGCAAGTCCGTACAGTGCGTGTACTTACACCACGTACTGTGTGTAAATACAGTACGTAAACAGTACGTGACAACAGAACTCAGAAAACAAACCACAGTTGTACGTGTTTAAGTGAAAACTTAAATACGGTAAATACAACAACTCGAGAGAAACAACAAAGTGCAAACGAATAACAATAACAAATCGGTTGCGATCTGATATCCATAGATGACAGGAATCAGATGACCGACGATTCAATGTGAAAACAATGTGATAACAGGAGGTTTAGTTGAGTCCGACAGTGAGGAAACACAATTCAAATTATATTTCAGTGTCGTTTTGGAATAATAAACTGACAGCGTGTTTGCGTGGGTGACGATTCACACAAACATATCTGTGAGTTTAACGTTCTGAACGATAACTGATAATTAGAAAACCAAATCAGAAAGTGAAACATACGATCGTGTTCGTACAGTTAGCGCTCTGTACGAAAACGCGCGTAAGTTACGCGATCTGACGAAACGAAAACGAAACACGGCACGAACGATAATAAATTTAATAAAATAAAATAATAAACATTTTACAATTTTGAAACTCATCAAATAATTAAACATATCTTTCTTCTATTTATTTCAAATTAATTTCGCGTAAAATTCCGGATACGCGACAAAAATGCGAACCGAGCAACCAAAACGAACCCGGATACCCCGTGGAGTATAAAAATCACAAATGAAAGGTTTCTTTCATTTTCACTTCTCCCATTCTCTCTCTTCTTCAAAAATCCGGCCACCACCTTCCCACCACCACAAACCACCTTCAAAGTCTCATATCTCACTCGTTTGTGGACCAAATCGCGCGTTCTTGGTGTCCACGCGTAGCTCTCATCAAGATCTACAAGGAAGTACAACGGATCTGGGGATTTAACCAGCCAAAAACGAGGTATGGGACTTGAAATGTGACGGGAATCAGGGTTTTCATGGTGGGTTTTTGATATACATATACATATATAACCGGTTCCTTCACCCCTGCTTCGCACCACGCACCCTTGAAACACCACCATGGCAACTGTCACAAAACAGCTCACAGCAAGGGAAGGAAGTACAGGTTTGTGAGGCTCGGAAGCAGGTCGAGAGAGTGTCAAACGAACCCTCTTGATTGTCTGTGCATGGAACCGAACCCTCGACATCTGGAACAAACCCTCGGCCATGTGCCCACCGAACCTGCACACCCTCACAAGCCTTGCTGACCGAACCTATCACATGTGAGCTACCAACGCTGAACCCTTTGAGACTCGCGAACCAGCCTGACGACGAACCCACCCGGTGCCACGAACCCAGCCATCAGCAGCGAACTCCCATACACTCGGCGAACCGCATGGGACTCACGAGCCTTCACATCCCGAACCATCGAGCCACGAACCCTTTTGAGACTGTCGAACCTTCTAAGCCCAGTCTGAGGACGAACCTTTAACCACCAGCGAACCCACATGCATCCATGCCGAACCCTACAGTTAGCTACGAACCGATGATTATATCAGGCGAACCTTCACAGCCATACCACCCTAGATGCCGAACCCATGTGCCCACCGAACCTGTTCATTGATTTAGATCTGGCCGAACAATCCTCAACATCTTTAATACTGCGATGGTGGTGATAAATAGCCATATACCCACTAACCCACGATCAGACAATTTGATTGGCCCAAGTTGATATGAAGCCCACCACCATTCGTGATCTGCATTGTTATTATGCTACATTTGTTGGTTATTCTTTTTCTTTTACGCATTATCAACTGGGCCCAACAACAATTTTAATCAGCCCAACAGCCCATTCCTTCGGCCCAACTCATGACATCCGGCCCATTTATTTACCACTCGGCCCATGATTTGTTTAACCCAATGTAATCGGTCCATGGTCATCTAGGCGGCCCATGCTATTTGGGTGGCCCAAAAACCCTCACTTTGGCCCATGGTGGCCTAGAACTCCGTTGTGCGGCCCAACATGGATGTTAGGGCCCAATAGCAACCCAACGATAGTTAATTGGCCACGACAAGCAATCGGCTCAACAGGTTGATCATATGACCCGTCTTGGTTATTCGGCCCATGTTACAAAGTGGGATAATTCAAGAAATAATAGTGTGATAACTTAGTTAAATCTTTATAAAGAATAAAAGATTTTTTTTTATTATTAGTTTCAAATTTAAAGACCTAAGTATTATAGTTATAAACTATAATAGTTAAAAGGTTACACATTGGCATGAGATTGGGTTCAATTCAAACAATATCACATAAGGGGTATGCTAAACTTAATTAAAGTCAATTGAGTGTTAGTACAATCTATAATAATCAAACGAGGGCCGAACATCAACCAAGCCGGATGTGTGTTGATCAATTTTAAGGATGACACACATACACACACAAATCAATACTACTTATACTTATAAAGCAAATACATCGTGGAATCAATACAGGAACGTGAAAACACAACTAATACAATCAAGGAGCGCGTGCATTCTTCTTTTAAGCTAAGTCAACCCTACAACAACAAGGTGAGTTCATATGCCCCTTTTCTTTTAATCTTTACTGATTTCAAAGCTCGGGGCTGAGAAACATGCAAAACTTTTATTTACTTAAAAGTTTTCATTATTATATTGCTTATTTTGTGATTTAGATAATAATTGTTTATCGTTATTATCATTTATCATTACATGCTTGATTGATTGATTTTATCATACCCGAAATAGCTAGGATGTTACATGCTATTTTAGGATCAAGATCCATTAACACCATAGAATAATATAAGTTGTTAAGAACATATCTTACAACTGTTTATTTATTCTTACACGATAGGATAACGGGGGAAAACCATGGGATAGTATGCCAATAACAATTATTAATGACATGTATGATCATCATGATAAGGTAATTTCATGATAACAGGATCATTCACACAGTACTAACATCGGGTATAAGACTTGTTCTTATGACACTTTGTTAAGATCATTAGAACACGCAAACTGGGGATAACAGTTGAAACATTCACTTGTGATATCGAGGAGGATATTACAGGCACACGCTTTTGGGATGGCGTGTCACACACATACCATCATTACTTACTAAGACTTAATTTATAGCGCATTCCCTAACCGTCAGAGTGTGTCGGTTATACAATGGTAGATCAGTTGGGTAAATCATTAAAACTAGTAACCGGGACTTGGGGAAATCAAATGAAATCACACCATGCACGAGAGGTGCTATTCATCATATAGATAACACTCATAAACGTTAGGAAACATGTTCATTCCAATAGATATCGTGGGAGGATATCTTACATACCGGGCTGTTCAGAAATGACAGCTACTGAGACTATTATGTCTCTAACTAGAAATCATGAGTTGGACATTTTACACGCCGGGCTGAACAGGGGGAAACAGCTACTGGAACTATTATGTTCCTATCTAGATATCGAGTATGATATCTTACACACCGGACTGGTTAGTACTGACAGTTACAGAAACTACTAAGTTTCGCTCTAGATATCGAGTATGATATCTTACATGCCGGGCTAATCCGTAAGGAATGGCTAACAGAGACTATTATGTTTCTTTATTCAATAGTTGGGTTTACTACATGCCGGACTAATCAGTAATGATTAGTTACAGAAACCGTTAGGTTTCGTTCTAGATATCGAGTATGATATCTTACATGCCGGGCTAATCCGTAAGGAATAGCTAACAGAAACGATTTCGTTTCTTGATTGTTCAGTGGATTATTTTACATGCCGGACTAATCAGGAATGATCAGTTACAGAAACCGTTAGGTTTCGTTCTAGATATCGAGTATGATATCTTACATGCCGGGCTAATCCGTAAGGAATAGCTAACAGAAACAACTTTGTTTCTTATTTGTTCTTTGGGTTAAATCACATGCCGGGCTAATCCGTAAGGATTAGCTAACGGAGATTATGTCTCTTTATTCAATTATGGGTTATTTTACACACCGGCTAATTCGTAAGGATTAGTTAACAGAGATGATTTCATCTCTTACTTTATTCATTGAGTTATGTTACATGCCGACTATTCCGTAAGGAATGGTTAACAGAGACGATTAAGTCTCTTTCCTTTTTACTTAAGGAATAAACATACCGGGAAATCATGGGTGAAAGGAAATGGATATCCATCGTTGTATTACAGGTAGTGTTGAGTGCAGTTAAGCATGTGGTGGGGTGGCGTCTGGGCTTGACCCTTTCGTATGCCCCTATATATAAGCATGCTTGACTTGATGAGTCATTATCTGTACATCCAACCATGGAGAGGACATTGAGTGAAATATGGGGGTTAATCATCAATTCAATTGTGTGATACACTATGAACATGACTGTCATAAATTCAATGGTTTCCAAATACTAAACTTATGGACTCACCAACCTAGTGTTGACTTTGTTTAAATGCATGTTTTCTCAGGTGACGGACAGGTCTAGATAACAAGCATCAGTGATTAAGCTAGAGGATTCTTAAAAGACCTAGCTTACTTTTGGATGCATACATTTTGATGACATTGTGAATCTATTTTGCATATCTTGTACAGTTACAAGATAGAAACTACACGATTCTTTTGGAATAGATTTACTTAGTTAAATTATGAACACGTACTGTGTAATTTAACTTTGTAATTCTATATTATATGTCATGATTAGCATTTCTCATTATACGTCATGTGCCATGTAAACAATCTGATCATTTCGATTATCATTCAAGATATCGCGCCCCGGGAACCTTCCGCCCGACGGGAAAACCCGATCCGTTCCCGCCGGCCCGGGGTGTGACATATGTGACTCTGTATGATGATGTGCTATGTGTCAACATTATCACGTAGGACTAATGAGCATGCCAGAACTCTGAAATCAATATGCTTGTGAACTTGCTATAAATGGTAAGTTGTCCATAGACGTGACTTGCGCGTTTTGCACACAACAAGCACTAACACGAATGTTTCACAATACACAACCATCACATGGTTCACCAACGGGTCGTTGACACACACGGTCAAACACGGTCAATGTAGACCAACACAGACAGACATGATCAACCGAGAGTTATTGATCACGTAACACAATCACTTACACGAACTCACGTGTAATATACGATATAGGTAGCCGGTGACTGACCACCCGACGACACAGGAGCTTACGCTTACATTTGTTCACCTCGCTAAGGTGAGTTCACGGCCCCTTTTTACATTTTCTACCTTTGGGGGAGAAAACATTGCATACAACTGTTTTTGAACAACTTACACACTTTTGGTTATTTTTGTACATGCTAATATCGTATATACATATGTGTGGCATTCATCCACAAACTGATAAGTCCTCATTAAACACACCTCGAACCGTTAATAGCGCGTTGCGCTCAGCGTGGTAATTCTGAATAGTACTATTTGGGCCTGACAAGCCCCACTGTTGCGAGCCGTATGGCCACCCCGACTGGAGGTCGGAACAGTGCATAATTGACCAAACAACATTTGCCATATCTTGGATGGATATGGCGGGAGGCAGCATGTTAGCTTCGGTTGCGAACCCGCATATGATATAACACATATTGACTAGCTATCAATTGATATTGCATTGTATTGAAAAATAGACCTGCATACATTTACTTTAAACATTTTGATGTTTACTGCTGATTACAAACCTGTGCTCTCACCAACCATTGTGTTGACCTTTTACTCGCATGTTTTCTCAGGTAACTAAGGCACACGCACCAGAAATAGGATGCTAGGCCGGAGTCGCATGCATCTGTATAAGTGTCTTAGTTTATCAAACATTTATTATCATTTGGTTGTTATGTAATGTTAATCAGCTTTAATCGCTTCCGCAACTATTGTCACGTATCGTTTTGAAAACCATTTTGATTTAACGCTTCCGCAAACTATGAATGATTAAGCTGTTTTGTTAACTTGTACTTTATTTCCGCAACTCTGATATTACTAAACTGTTTTATCCAAATTACTGGATGTACGTACGAAATCAGACATATAGGTCTCGCATGTTGTGTGACCGGAGACTGCGATCCTGACAATCTGCCGCCGCTCGCGCCCCGAAAGGGACGGGAATTCTCGGGGTGCGACATCGCGTACCGCGACGAAATCCGGAGGAATCAGATATTTTTCAACCATCGCGTACCGCGAAGAATCCTCAACCTTTCCGTCGCGTACCGCGACGAGTCCAAAAGTTCCATACTTTGAGATTTTTCCTCGTTTCGCGATTCCGGACAATCCGTAACTCCGTTTCGCGCACGGTTTTCGCCCACGTTCATCATTTCTCGTATACTATCAACTTGTAGTAATTTCAATCATCTCATCAACGTGGATTTCTAGAACGATCAAAAGTGCTAAATCTTTGGTTGTTACACAAACACTACATATGTATAGTGTTTTTTTTAAGTTAATTTTTTTTAATATATTACAACAATAGCAAAAATAAAAAAAAAGTCATATTTTAAAAAAAAAACAAAATATGCATATGTGTATCAAAAAATACATTGTGTTTCAAACACAATTTTAATTACACAAACACAATATTGCATATTCTAAACTATAATAAAATATTACACATGTGTAATTTTATACAAAAAACATCAAATTAACCAAATAACAAAAACTACACATGTGTAGTAATAAAAATGTACAAGTTTTGCTGCATAAAATGCATCTGGTCAAGCAACACATATAAGATCTGAAAAACTACTCATGCGTAGTAATAAAAACATACATATTTTACTGCATAAAGTACACATGTTCAAACGATACCTATAAAATCTGAAAACTACACATGTGTATAAATAAAAGTGTACAAGTTTTTCAACATAATGTACACCTGGTCAAGCATGTGTTTGAACCACCACCATGACCACCACAAGCACCATCGGATCACCACCACCATCATACCACCACCACGACCATCGACAGAGAACTACGACCACCATCAACCACTATCATCAACCAGCACCATCATCGACTTTAGAGAGAGAGTAGAGAGAGAACGACGACGACCACCACCACCGCCGCTAAACCCGCCGCCGCCTAAACCCACGACCACCACCGGTTGAACCACCATGACCACCATCTCTTGAAACCGTCACCACAACCACTGTCTTCTTGAAGCACCACCACCACCTAAACCCTAGATCTGATGTTGTTGTTGACGCCGGTCACCACCACCACCACCGATGTTGCTGTTGACGCCGGTCACCATCTCCATCACCACCATCTAAACCCACGGCCACCACCCCGAAGCACCTTCTTGGTCTTCATTTTAGAGAGTGAGAGAGAGAGAGTAGAGAGAGTGGAGAGATGGCGGATTTTTCAAATGAGGGGGAGAGAGAGTAAAATTGTATATATATGGGGAGTGGTTAAAGACGAAAATACTCTTTTTATTTAAATAAATCATAAAATAAAAAAGTTTGATCTAACAGCTGAGATAAAGTTTAAAGATTTTCTCTTTAAGATCGAGTTTTCATTTGATTCACTTCCTAGATATATACAGTAAAAACTCCTTTAAATCAATCCTTAACTCCTTAACCGAAATGCCAGTTCAAAATTTAAACGACTAATAATCTAATATGGGTAAAGAGGCCCAACCATATTTTAAGCCCAATACAGTCCTGCAGCCCTAACCGGACCAATACAAAAACTAATGATTCCAAAAAATATTAATGGTGAGCCTGCAATAACATTGATGCAACCTTTAAATACTTGGGGATCGAGCCCATAGTTTTAACACTTCATGAAAACTATTTGTGTAATAATTAAAAGAAAAACCCATGTTGATCATAAGGACTATTTAGTTAGCAGCAGCAGCAACAATAATAAAATTTAAAAGAATTGGCCACTTTTTACATTATTAAATAGGGTAACTTTATATAGATGTAATCCGATTAGGTCACTGTACTTTTAATTTTGTTTCAATTAGGTCACTCATATGAGTGACTTAATCGGAACAAAAAAAAGTATGAGTGACTTAATCGGAACAAAAAAAAGTATGAGTGACCTAATCTTAACAAAAAAAAGTATGAGTTACTTAATCGGAACAAAAAAAGTATGAGTAACCTAAGTGGAACAAAGCTGAAAGTTGGTTACATTTGTATGATGTTTTCCCTTATTAAATAGTAACAATTTGCAAGGACGTTCTTAAACTTAATGTTAAAATTCAAAGGTTTATAAGAAAGTATGTAAAAGTTGCTATTCCTTTTTTTTTTTTACTAAGAATTTTTTTTCTATATTTATCATTTATCATGAGACTTGAACCCTTAATTCATTATAGAAATGAGTACTTTAAGACTACCTTTATACTGTTGAGACAAATGCCTTTCGATTATTATTCTTTTTTAACGAAAGTAGAAGTAATAATTTAACAAAACATTAATTAATCATTTAATAAAGAAATCACACGCAAAAATTATTTGACAAAAAACAAATCTAATAAACCATCCCAAAGAGTTTTTTTTTTTTAATTCATATTATTTTTAACAAAAATGGTGGTTTTAAAAAGCTATTTATTAAACACGTCTTTTTTCAAATATTTACAAAATAAGTGTAATTTCAAAAACTATTTACTAACAAATTGTTGTCTAAAACTTTTTATCAAAGAGGTGTGATTTCAATAATTTAACCAATCTTCCTTTATTTTTTAGCTTTTTACAATCTTCTTGTTAAATTACTTTTAAGTTTTAATCCATAACCAAGTGACAACACTTTTTTTTTTCCTCTCCAATCAACTTGATATAGTTCCTTTTCGTTCTCTCTATAATCAAAAAAATTCTATAAAAATTACACACAAAAATTAAAGAGAAACTTGACCCGCTAAGGCCTAAGGGATCGTTATCATTCTTTGAGGCTTAGAGGTACATTTTATAACATGTTGTCTAAATTTCCACAGCGGCTAGTGTTTATAAGTTCTTAATATCCACACCACTACGTACGTAGCTTTATTGAACGAGGACGGTCCTTTTTATTCTGTTTTAAATTTGAATTGGGAACCAGTTCTCTATAGACGATGGTTGTAACCAGTATGTTTCATGTGCAAGCAGAAAACACTCAGATAACCAAGTACTTTAATAATCTTCAAATGAGTAACATTTAAAAACATATTATCAACTTTAATATAAAGGCAAATTAGCTTTTAATAATCCAAATTTTGATCAATTGGCCGCTGCTGGTCCAAACTATGAATATCACCGATAACGGTCCAAACTTTCGACAAATATTTACCTCTGGCGGACCACCGTAAAAAAAACCTAAGGCATTAACTTTTTTCAAGTTTCGAACGGATTTTTGAGGGCTTTTATTCAGATGGATAATACGAGTCGAATGATGTATAACTTACCTCGAAACGTTGAAGCAACGTTTCGAGGTAAGTTATACGTCATTCGACTCATATTCTCTATCAGAACAAAAGCCCTCAAAAATCATTTCAAAACTCGAAAAAAAGTTAACGCCGTTAGGGTTTTTTGACGGTAGTCTGCCAGAGGTAAATATGTCGAAAGTTCGGACCGTTATCGGAGATTTTCATAGTTGAGACCGGCGGCGACAAATTTATCAAAGTTTGGATTATTTAAATCCAATTTGCCTAATATAAAATATTATATATTAAATTAATTTAAAGTGCATTAGTTTTTTCCAACACGAAACGTGAACCTAGTTTATCTTTGAAGCTCAGTAAATTGCTACAAATTATTCTAAACTTAAGAAATACTGTAAATATTATATATTAAATTAATATAAAGTGCATTAGTTTAAGACCAAAAAATGACTGATAGAGATTTTAGAAGCACATGTAACATATATTATGTAAAGTGGTGGAGACATTTCATCTAAAGACTTAATAACTTAACCAACCAATGCTTTTAAAAGCAAAGTTCAAAAAGTCTATTCTAATCAATTGCAAATCCTAGCTAATCTCTTCTTTGTCTTTTCCTTTATGTCTTGTTTTATTTTATATTAATTATTTTATAATATTTTATATTACAATAGTACAACACTACTCATACCCTTCTATAAGTTTGTAATAGCATTTTGGGCCCATGATATTGTGAAACTTTACCCTAATCCTATTTTACTTGTTGACAAATTATATTAGAATATGATAGCAAACGTGATCCAAATGTTCACAATACCTGGATTTAATCAGATACAATTTGAAGGATTTTGTAGGTTCATTGTCTTTTTTGCAGCTTTTGTTGTTGCCGAAACTATGTGGTATGGAATCAAAAGTGGACACTATTAAAGGACTCCCTTTAAGACAATAGATCGAGTCTAGTTGTTTGTTTGTTTGTTTTTTTCAACGACAAATTTATCATACTTTTAAACTACTTTACGATAATCTCTTTTTATTTTGATTTGAACCCAGTTAAACAGGCCGTATCTTCATTCTAAACGACAAGTATCAAGTGAACCACTACCGTATTGGCTAATAAACTCTGGTTGATTGTAAAATAGCAGGTAATACGAGACTAATGTATTTTATTTTTAAACATGCCATAATAAATGATTTATGTGACCCTATAAAACCCAACAAAAAACAGAACATAAACCCAACATTATATCAACCAATAGCACAGCGAGGCAGACTTATTTTTAATATATATTTCTATATCTTTGTTATCATATGTTTTTTAGAAAAGTTTGACTAACCGTAAGATTATTTATACAGCCAAGTGTTACGTAGAAATTTATACCGCATTAAGCGATCGAGTTGAACTATAATAAACAATCTGTAACGAATTAATAATGAAGAGAGCATATGTAAGTATATTTTATATCGGAATGTCGCAATTTTAAATGTTTGTAACACAAATTTAGATGGTGTAAAATTATTATAGTTAATTACATATGAATCATTAGCGTAAAAACTTGTGTATTACACTATGGTAAGAAAACATGAAATTCTTAAATGTATATACAATTCGCATAAAAATTAGTTTTTTGTCAAGTAATTAGCAGGAAATGAAATTCTTAAATGTATATATAAAATCGTTGATAAGGGTAGAAAATAATTGTGCAAGTGAAAGAACCATCAAATATCAGAATTAGGGTTTGTCTTTGGTATTGAAAATGTAAAATAAGGAACAAAAGAGATGTCTATCTAGGCACATAAATATCCATATAAGAATTAGTTTTTGGTCAAGTAACAAATGAGAAAATGAACATTTGTAGGTAGTGCTGTAAACGAACCGAACGAACATGAACGAGCTCTTGTTTGTGTTCGTTCGTTTAACTTTTAACTTATTCACGAACGGTTCACGAACGCTAATGAACACATATTATTTAAACAATAAAATTCAACATTCTTAATCTCAAACATTAGAGATAATCATTTATAAATAAATTAAAATATTATAGTATTAAACTAAAAATAACTTAAATATATGGTATTAAACTAAAAATAAAAATTAAAAATATACAACACATTTAATGAATAAATATAATAAATAAACTTAACCGAACATAAATGAACGTAAACAAACATGTTACCGAACGTTCACGAACACAAATGAAAGGATACGACCTCTGTTCATGTTCGTTCATTTAACTAAACGAATGAAATTTTTGTTAGTGTTCGTTCATTTATTAAACGAACGAACATAAACGAACTTCCCGCTGAACGGTTCACGAACTTTTCGCTGAACTTCGGTTCGTTTACAGCACTATGTGTGGGCGTTAAAAAATGTCCAAGTGTCTTTAAATATTTTATTGTATTAGTTTTCAAAGATTGTACAAATTTGTATCAATAGCCACTCAAATGCTACATGATGCGACAGTTTTCTTTAAAACCTAAAAACCGCATGTGTAATTTCTCCATGTAATTCTTAGATATAATTCAACTCTCTAATAAAAAAGAGTATAATTAACTTATTTATTTAATAAAGTTATAGATCGATTAAATATGTAATTATTAGAGACATAATTTTGAGCCTATTATGTATTTCTAAATACTTAAAGGGTCAATATGTAAACATGTATAATTGGTAAAAGATTACAAGACGTTGTATTAAATTAGGATGTGTCAATTGTGAGTCGTTACGTCGGTATGTAAAGGTCAATATATATATCCGGTCACTTGAAACGAATTGTCTTACGAAACCCTAATTGCAATTAATTTTGCCATGATTGTTTCTTCAATTTTTAGTTACCAATTATGGGTAACAAAACTCTAAAATAAATGAAAGCATAAACAATATATTATGCGAGTTGAAATAAAAAAATAATAGATAATTACGATATAATATTAAAAGTGATATATATATATATATATATATATATCTTAAAAAAATCACCATTTTGGAGAAAACTAAGAAAACTAATCACAATTATTATCAATTAATTTCGTTTTTCGTTTTAGATTTTGTTTTATTATAAAATTATATTTGTTAACGAAAAGAAAAAAAATAAAAAAAAATATATGTAATTCATGTTATTACATATATGTAACTCATTGATTACATATATGTAACTTGTAAGCTACATATATGAGTTACATATATGTAACTTTATAGGTTACATATACGTGACTTCGTGATTTACATATTTTTATTAATTTTTTTTTGTTTATAACATTTTTAAGCTAATAATAAAAAATCATAATTTTTTTTTTAAAATTGATTGATTAGTAAAAGTTTTCTTAGTTTTCTCCAAAACGAGGAGTTTTCTTTTGAACCATCCCCTATATATATATTCAAGATCATATACATATACATATACATATATTTTATATATTATATTATATTATTTATACGTCCGGTCCATGTAGTAACGTTTTGAAAATATATAATTGGATCATCGGAAATTTTTTTAACTTTGAAAAGAAGTAAACAGAGATAAGTGTATTATATTTGAGAGATTTGTTTAGATTTTTGGGTTTTTCTTTTAATTCAAAAGATTTGTTGCCGGTGAGATAGTTTTTCTTTTAGTTACACGTGATGTATTTTATATAAAAGAAAGACGAGAAATTAAAATTGAGATACTTTAAAAATAGAATATATTTCATATAAATATTAAGTTATTAGAATATATATATATAGGGCTAAGAACAAAAAAAACCCACTAAATGCGCGCCAACCCAAATAACTTTAGCAAGATGAAGCAAAATTTTGGATTTTTTTAAACATCATTGTAACACATTTTAAACACTATGTTCTTTTATAAGTTTGTGTAAATTAATCATCGTTTAAGAGATATCAACATTGTAAGTTTTTGGCTTACAGTACTGTAAGTCATTTTTGCCCAAAACTTACAATGTTGATATCTCTTAAACGATGATGAATTTACACAAACTCATAAAAGAACATAGTATTCAAAATGTGTTACAATGATGTTTAAAAAAATCCAAGATTTTGCTTCATCTTGCCAAAGTTATTTGGGTTAGCACGCATTTAGTGGGTTATGTAAAATTCCATGCCATATATATATATATAGGGCAAGGTATAAAAAATAACCCTCTTTTTTTGTTACAACTACATAACTCATTTAAACCAATCATAAACTTACACATAAGCATTATATTAAAATATTAAAAAGGGCATCATAGTCATTTTACCCTTTATAAGTTTTCCCCCCCTCTTTTTTAAACATTAATAACTTTTTTATAATATATTATTTTTAAAAAAAAATTGCACCATTATATTCGTCTCATTTTTCTCTTTAATTCCGTTATAGTCTCGACTAATTTTTTTTACTTTTTTTAAATGCCCTATATTTACATCATTGTAACGAGGTTAAATATAACAAATTTATTTGAAATTTTTTTAAAAATGATAAATTACAGTGATGTAATTTACATTGACGTAATTTATCGTGATATAATTTACATTGACGTAAAATTCGGTTTCGGATTTTTTCGGTGAATTTGGTTTAAATTACAGTGATGTATTTTACATTGACAACAAATTAGTTTAAATTTTTTTCGAACAATGATAAATTACATCATTATAATTATCATTGTGAGAGAAAAAAATCAAAATAATTTGTTCTATTACATCACTGTAATTTATCATTGTAATTATCATTGACGTAAAATTCGGTTTCGGTTTTTTTCGATGAATTTGGTTTAAATTACAGTGATGTAATTTACATTGACAACAAATTAGTTTAAATTTTTTTCGAACAATGATAAATTACATCACTATAATTATCATTGTGAGAGAAAAAAATCAAAATAATGTGTTCTATTACATCACTGTAATTTATCATTTTTTGTAACATTACTGTAATTTACCATTGTTAGAAAAAATTTCTAATTAATTTGCTATCTTTAAGCTCGTTACAATGATGTAAATACATGACATCAAAAAAAAAAAAAAGTAGTCGAGACTATAACGAAATTAAAGAGAAAAATGAGACGAGTATAATGGTGCAATTTTTTTAAAAAAATAATATAGTATAAAAAAGTTATGAATGTTTTAAAAAAATGGGTAAACTTTACTTAAATAACAAATGTCTTAAATGCCATTTACATTAAAAAAAAGAAAAAAAAAAGGAATCTAACACGTGTCACCATCCTATACACTTACATTTTTAAAGTAACAATTGGATGATGGTTAATGGGTTGTAACAAAAGATGAGGGTTATCAAAAATTCCATCCCCTATATATATATATATATATATATATATATGGTTTGAATCCTTTGAAAACCCGATATTAAAGAGAAAACCCTTAAACCCTACGTGGACCGTTAGATCAAAGTTATTTTAGATTTTAATTAATTAATCAGAAAAAACATGTGGTCCACAATTAAAGGTGAATATTTTATTGGGGTTTTAAGAGTAAATTTACTCTTTCACCCTTTGAGGGGTATAATTGACTTTTTCTTTTTCTTTCTCCTCACTCCTCTCTCCTCTATATATAATTTATATATTTTATTTTCCAGAATACTACACATGTGTAGTGTTTTATTTTTTGGTTAAAAAATATTTTTTAAAATATTACAACTACAAAAATGTATATTTTCATACAAAAAAAGTCATTATTTTTTTTAAAAAACAAAAAATAAAAATGTGGACCACATGTTTTTAAAAAAGTCATTATATAAAATAAAACACTACACATGTGTAAAATAAAAATGTACAAATTTTACAACAAACAATACACTTGATCTAAACACTACTATAAGATCTGAAAAACTACACATGTGTAGCAATAAACATGTACAAGTTTTACTATGTAAAGTACACTTCGTCAAGCAAACATCTATGATATCTGAAAACTACACATGTGTAGTTTTAAAAATGTACAAATTTTACTGCCTAAAATACACCTATGATATCTGAAAACTACACATGTGTAGTTTTTCAGATCTTATAGTAATGTTTAGATCAAGTGTATTGTTTGTTGCAAAATTTGTACATTTTTATTTTACACATGTGTAGTGTTTTATTTTATATAATGGCTTTTTTAAAAACATGTGGTCCACATTTTTATTTTTTGTTTTTTTAAAAAAATAATGACTTTTTTTGTATGAAAATATACATTTTTGTAGTTGTAATATTTTAAAAAATATTTTTTAACCAAAAAATAAAACACTACACATGTGTAGTATTCTGGAAAATAAAACATATAAATTATATATATATAGAGAGGAGAGAGAATCTGGTTAATTAATGAAGAGAGAGGAGAGAGGAGAGAGAATCTGGTTAATTAATGAAGAGAGAGGAGAGAGAATCTGGTTAATTAATGAAGAGAGAGGAGAGAGGAGAGAGAATCTGGTTATTTAATGAAGAGAGAGGATAGTTAGTGAAAATACCATTATACCCTTTTTATTTTATTAATTGAAATGTAAAATAAGTTTGATCTAAGGGTTGAGATTGAGTTTAAGGGTTTTCTCTTTAAGAACGGGTTTTCATTTGATTCAAATCCTATATATATATATATATATATATATATATATATATATATATATATATATATCACGAAAATAATAATTAATGTCAATTGGACCCATTGAAGAGAATTGTGACTCCATTGCTCCCCCTTAAGCTAAGCAATCATTATTCTCCCTTTGATTTTCGAACTTACATCATCACTTAATTCAATTTTGTCACCTTTTTTTTATATATAATTTACTTTTTAGTTTTTTAGTTTTTGTTTTAAGCTAGCTTGCGATTGATCCAAGCAACAGTCTTTCAGTGTTCCCCATCAAATATGGTGAAAGATTTGCATCAAACTTCATGCATACTCTCCAATATCTATTCTTTTTCATTTGTCACCACCACACTCCCAACATCTTTCCCTCTCTTGTTAGGCTTGTAGTATCCTTCACTATCCTTCACATTCTATTAAAATCAATCATATATATATATAAGCATGATTGTTGGGATGATTTTTATGAGTGACCATCTATCATATATGTAAATTATTAGTTTTATGCATGCCATAGTTTACGCTCGTATTTGTATATAAAGTCTTCACATTTATTAACTTATTCATTAATGGGGCTTGATATTAACCAGAACCTGAAGTAATGATTAACCAAGAAACAATATGCATGCAATTCTAGGTTTTACAAATGATAGCACTGACAAACGTGATCTTCGAGGTTTAGGATCATCGGAGGGCCATATTATTATATATATATATGTGGTTCTCAATCATCGTAACTCTTTTTTGAAAAGATCTTAGTTAAGTTCAAAACTTTTAATTTTGGTCGCTAAGTCTCAGAAAATCTTTTAGGTGCATATGTTCATTATGGTTATACAATGTCTCTTCTATATATCAACTAGGTTATTATCTCGTGTATTACACGAGTTGAATCTAAATGCATGGTGAGTATGTAGAGAGTTTCACTTGCTTTTGCTTAATAATTTCTCAATATCAAAAACGCATGGTGAGGATGTAGGAGGGAAAGCAACCACCATACCATCATTTTGTTTTTAAATTTTAAACTCAATTAAATTTAAATCTTAATTGCAAGTACAAGAAATCTTCTCTGATACGACGCCCTTTCCCGACGACATGTCGTCGGCACCGCCTATCCCGACGACATGCCGTCGCCACAGAGTTCGACGCTAAAGCTTTGTCGCTATAGGGTTTCTAGGTCGTCGGGAAACGCTTCGTCGGCATAGATTATTTTTACCAACGACATGTCGTCGCCCAAAAACGTCGGCAGAAAAAATAATTAATTCAAAATTAAATGAAAAAAATTAAAAAAAAATTTTAATGCCATTTTCCGACGACACGTCGTCGGCAAAGGTCATATTAAAAAAAAAAAAATTTCCCTATTTTTTGTATTTTCCAGTTTATAGGAACAAAACCTGCAATTTCTTCCTAAATAACATGTTATATTACATGAATATATGCTAAAACCTAACCAAACACAAAATACAAATAATCAAACAAAACACAAAACATAAAGCACCCAACAATGTTTACAAAGTGTCAAATACACCCGAACAATTACATAATCTAACTTAATGTTTTCCAAACCATCATACTATAATATTCAATGTTTCCAAGTACATTAGTCTTCATCCAAGTCTGTTGACGTGGCATGTTTCTTTGATTTAAGTGCATCAATCTCGTCTTGCATTCGTCGCATGTTCTCATTCATGAGACGAATTGTCTCTTGCATGTCAGACAATTGAGACTGGGAGTTTGATACATAAGAAACATCAAGGGCTATATTCCTAAGTCTTCTTCCAACACCCCTGTTCCAACCACGTCTGTCACCTAAAACACGTGACAAACATTCTTCTTCATCAATTTGTTCTGTCCTAGATTCTTTACGCATCCGAGCAGCTTCTTCCTCAAGTCTTTCCTATATTTAAATAGTATAATAAATACAAATTAGTTTTTAAAAAAATCGGCAGCATAACTGCTATAAATTAGATAACCATCCTGTTAAATTTACAACAAAATAGCATAAACAAATCATAAGAGGCAAAATGAACCAAACAAGCTTTAATTCACTAAGTTCACCTTAACGTGTTCAAGTCATTTTGACACAATCGAAACAATAACTTGCATATACTTTATTTGACAAAACATATGCAAGAGTTTGTTTAAATAGGTCAAAATGATTCACTAGATCTAAAACAATACACATAGTTTCTAAAATACTTTAAAGTAATATATTTACCCAATCATCTTCTGCTGTTTCATTCACCCATCCACCTCCTTTCTTCGTGTGCATCTTCTTCCAGTCCTTGAGCATGCTTGAAGTTCCTGTATCTCGCATCAGTAAACAAGAAAAATATTCATCATTTCAATGAATTGTGAATAAATATGTGATAATACTACTTCTTTTTTTTACATCTTCATGTCGCATCTGAGCATACGACCTACTTCCACCAGCAGTTGCGTAAAGTTTTTTTGATCTGTTTGATGCATTTTTTACATATCGTTTCATAAAGTCAGCGTTCATGAACAATTCATCAATAATTTTCTCCCAAGCTTCTTGAGTTTGTGTGTCGGGCGGGTGATTCTTTGCATTTTCAACATTATCGTAACCACCATAGTTATCAAAATGCCTTTTTAATTCATTTTTTCTATCCCGATATCTTCGGGCACAATCCTCATTTATCCCTGCCCTTATTCCATCCCAGTCGGGCGTTCCCAGCCAGCTCTGAAGATCAAAGTAATGCTACAAAAACAAATAATTTGAAAATTGTTACATTACTTGTCAAATATATATTTAAATAAAACATTACATTGTATACTTACATGCAATGTGCGATATATCCCAAGCTTATCGTGCTCGGGAACTCTGTCCCAACTGGGATAGTGAAATGGAACTCTAGCCACCTCGTTAGATATACATCTAATAAAAAGGCTAGCGTTTTCTCCAACAAATTTATGAGTGCCCCCTTTGGGGTCAAGTTCGAGTTCCAATGGCTTATTGTTATTACTTGCAAATTTTTCTAATAAATTTTTATATTTTCTGCGTCCTCTCACTTTTCTTGGTTGAGCTACAACAAATCATAAAAATGAAAATTAGTAAAATGATAAAATATAAAACAATATATACAATTGTAGTTAGCCACAAATCTTTCTAATAAATCATTTTTCTTACAAGACTCGCAGTGAGCAGGAATTCTACTCGAGTTGCCATGAGGAGGTCGATCCCCACCATCTCCTCCATGTCGTCGAGCATATGTAGCCATACCTTTAACAAAGATCGTTAATAATATATAAAAGAACCATTAATAACATATATATATATATATCACATTTAATAAGAAATAAAATACCTAACTACATTTATAATCAATCAGACTAAAATATCAACATCACTGTCTTCCTTGTCATCATTTAGTTCTTTTTTCTCATCTGAAGTGTTTGTATCTTCATCATCATCATCATCATCATCATCATCATCATCACTAAGACCTTCATCTTCTATGATCGCGGGAGTAAGATTTAATTCACCACCTTCACTTGTCATTTGCACCATAGGCAAGTAGCCTAAGTCGATAAATAAGTTACCATGAAATGGTTCAGTGTCATTTACGACTGGTATTGGGACAATTTTGGGGTTAAAACTTGCATCAAGACCTTCTAAGCTTGAATTTACAATCAAGTTATAATCAGATGACCGAGTATCATGCAATACATCAATCTTGTTAACAATACTAGTACTTGGATAATCCCAAAGTTTTCGATGGTGAACGTCTTCTACAACCCTCCAATATCATTGCTTTTGGAAAGATCTTCTAAATAAAACACTTGTTTAGCTTGTGTGGCTAAATTATATTGTTGATCATCATACCATTCACTACATACATAGCTTTGACGAGTAACGTCGATAACAACGAGGTTGTCTTTCTTAATTAATCGACCTTTACCCGACGTGTTGAACCATTTACAACGAAAAAGTACAACCGAATAATCACTCAAATAGTTCAACTCTATGATGTCCTCAAGTTGACCATAAAATGGTGTACCATCTTCTCCAAATGAAACAACACCACTGTTCTGAGTAGTGCGTCTAACATCTAGATTGTGTACAACAAATCTAACATCATTGACTATGCAAGCAGTATAAGAATATGCACTCAATGGACCATGTGTCAATGCCATTAGTTCGTCTGTACAGTCAGAAGACATGCTTACCTTCTCATTAAGCCATGATGAAAACTCCACTTTTACGTTTCTTTCAGGAAATTGTGATTTAAATTCCCTATATGAGACACGGACAAAATGTTCAAACAAGTTATGAATAAAAGCAAAAATTTAAATAAAAGAATTAACAAACTTACGAAAAGTAGCTTGAAAGTTCATCACAGTTGTCCAACACAAACCATCCCAATGAATTTTTGGCCTTTTCGCAAAGTGCAGTGATTTTCTTTGATGAGAGTGGTCGACATTGTGATGAAAACACAGAGTATTGCCTCTTTGGAATACCAGCATCTGTATTTCTATCAGGACGGTTGAATCTAGTTTGTATACCTTCAAGATACATAGAGCAGAATGTCAATGCTTCTTTTACAACATAACCCTCTGCGATTGAGCCTTCGGGTCTAGCTTTGTTTCTAACAAACGCTTTTAGTTTTTTCATGTATCTTTCAAAAGGATACATCCATCTCATATACACTGGCCCCCCAAGAATAGCCTCTTCAGGTAAATGAAGAATTACATGAACCATTATGTCAAAAAACGCCGGAGGATATATTAATTCCAAATTGCATAGTATCTTCACAATTTCATCATGTGCTATATACATATCATTCACATCAACCGATCGTGCACATATTTTTTTGAAAAAGGTGCAAAGGTCGATTATCGTTTTTGAAACATCTGTAGGAAGACCTGCTCGAACTCCTATTGGCAAAAATCCTTGCATGAGAATATGATAATCATGAGACTTTAAGCCTATTACATTTGATTCAAGCACCTTATTTTTAAAAATTGGAACCAAAACCATCAGGTAGTCTTACCCCTCCAATGAACTTACAAAAACGTTCTCGATCTCTAGGTTTGAAACAATAAGAGGCATGTGGTTGATGAACCTTGTTGTTTTTTGTTGTTAGCCATTGATTTTCTCAAATGCCCATATTTTTCAAGTCTTCTCTAGCTTTACGTGTGTCTTTTGATTTTTCATTCATTAGCAAAGTACCAAACAAACTCTCACATACATTTTTGTCAATATGCATTACATCAAGATTGTGTTTTAGTTCAAGTGTTGACCAATAATCCAGCTCGAAAAAGATACTTCGTTTGGTTCAATTCAATTCTGATTCACCACGCTTTCTTTTCACACCTCCGTAACTTGGATGTTTACCTGGAACACGATATGGAAGGTTTTCTAATTGTTCTAAAATTTGTGCATTAGTCAATCTTCTAGGAGGCTTTCTCTTCTCTTTTCCCCATTAAACAAGAGACTATCTCTGAATTTATGCCTGGAAGGCAAGAATCGTCTGTGACCAACATAAGCTATTTTACTAGTTACACGACATGATGGTGTGTCTAGGTTACAAGTAGGGCATGCTTTGTAATTTTTGACCACTCCATCCAGACAAGCTGCTACGAGCAGGATAATCATTAATAGTCCATAGTAATGCCGCACGCATTGTAAATACAGTATTGGTTGATGCATCTCTCATTTGAACTCCTTTCACCCATAACATTTTCAACTCATCTATCATAGGCCTTAGAAATACATCAATGTCCTCTCCTGGTGATTTAGGCCCAGGAATTAGCAAAGCTAACATAAAAGAAGACTCTTTCATACATAACCAAAGCGGTGTATTGTACGTTGTTAACACTACTGGCCATATACAGTACGACTGAGATAGATTCCCGAACGGATTAAAGCCATCGGCAGCCAAACCCAAGCGAACATTCCTAGGTTCTTTGGCAAAATCAGGATAACACTTGTCAAATTCTTGCCACTCTTTCCCATCAACCGGATGACGCATCATACAATCCATTGAGCATCCAGTATTATGCCAAATCATGTCTTTGGCAGTGAATCTAGAACTATACTTTCGTCGAAGACGAGAAGTTAGTGGAAAGTACCGTAAAACTTTTTGTGGTACCTTCTTCCCGTTTGTGGTTTTGTCAATCCATCTACTTTCATTACAAACTGGACAATTTTCTTTGGATTCATTCTCTTTCCAAAACAAAGCACAATCATTTATACATGCATGGATAGATTCATATCCTAAACCAATCTTTCTTAGTTTTTTCTTAGCTTCATAGTGTGAGGCTGGAATGTGATTTTCTTTCGGAAATGCAACTCTTAACAACTCTAAAAGTTGATCAAATGAAGTATTCGTCCACTTGTTGATAACTTTAATATGCATCAATTTTGCCAAGAAGTTTAAGGAAGACATCCAACTACAACCGGGGTATAACTCAGTACTAACCTCAGCAAACAATGCATCAAATTCCGGGTCTACACTAGCTACATTTTCATTTATGTTTTCTTCATTTGTATTTTGCTCTGCTATAACATCGTCAAGTACATCAAACATCTCGTTATCTGCTGTTGGAACGTGTGCTTTTGAAGACCAGAGTGCGTTTATGACTGAAGCATCATGATATTCCTCACCATGATAAATCCATGTGTCATATGATTGTAGAAACCCACGGTCACGTATGTGGGCATAAACCAAAGTCGGAATATGACGATTGGAATTGACACATCTTTTACACGGACAACAAATTTTCCCTTCACTATCCACATGGTTTTTGGCAATCTCTATAAAGTTTTCAAGACCTTTTATGAAACCGGATCATTTCGATTTCGTAGTGTTATCCAACTCTTATCAATTGTCATAAATGTTTTAGTATAATTATAAATTGTTATCTTCATTAAGATGATAATAATATATTTACGTAATATATACAAACATACACACATACAACACATATACATACATATAAATAAGGTTTTGATTAGAGTTTATTAATTATTAGTTTAAGGTTTGATTAGTTTAAGGTTTAGGTTTTACTAGTTTTAAGGTTTTATTAGGGTTTTATTAAGGGTGGTGTTAAACTTACACCCCAAAATAATGTCTGCACACCCCTCAAACGCCCCGTAGTGGCCATTACGGGGCGTTTAGGTACGAATTGTACTAGCTCAGTCAAACGACAGGTACCATGATTAGACCTAAACGCCACGTAGTGCCCACTACGAGGCGTTTTTGTACGAGGTTCTGCAAAAGCTTCCGACATGTCAGTTGATTAGACCCAAACGCCACGTAGTGGTCACTACGGGGCGTTTAGGGATAACCCTAAACGCCCCGTAGTGACCACTACGTGGCGTTTAATGTTTAAAACGTGACAAATAGTTTGCAACTTACGAATTCATCGCCCATATATACACATACTGAGTTACAATATTACGCATTCCCTCGAATCACTTTCCAAATACTTGAACCAGTTTCTCTTGTTTCGTTTAATAAATATCTACACTCTATAGCCGTATTTTTTTATTTGAAATATGTCTTGGTGGGACGGAGACTTTTTCTTTGGTCAATATTCCGACGTTTCGCGTGTGGCTGAAACATATCAGGTACGAAACTGTATTTACTTGCTTTTATTGTTAATCAAATGACAAACTAATCATAATGTTTTTAAGGATGAGACTGGTGTGCAATCGTCTGAGGCGACAAATAGACCGGCATTGCCAGATCTTAACGAAGAGGTTGCGGGTCAAAGTTCGTACTGACAGTTTGATTTGAACCAGGAACCTTGCTATGATGAAGACGTTAACAGGGAATGTTACGGTGGTGAACAATCACAACCACCCAAGTGGCCGTTAAAAAGGAAGAAGCTGACATTGTATACCAAAATATGGACTGGAATACCAATGAGGTAATATATTTTCACTTGTTTTTAGTTAGATGGGCATTAGTTTAATGACAACATTGTTTTCAGATATTCATTTCTGTGGAGGAGCTGATGGCATGGGTGAAAACTAGAGCCCTTGATAATGGATACATCGTAGTTACCGGACGATCTAAGAAAAAGAAGGGGACCGATGAGGTCAACAAAATCTGGCTTGTGTGTGATCGTGGTGGTGAACACAATAGTACAGCCATCTTAAGGCGTACCGGTAGCAAGAAAATCGGGTGTCCTTTTAAATTAATAGGGATATACGACTCTGATTCTTATGGTTGGAAGCTTCAGGTCAGAAACGACAAACACAACCATGAACCTGCTCAAAATCTTGAGGGGCATCCGTTTGTTAGAAGAATGTTCGAGCAGGAACAAAACATGGTGCACCATCTGACTGAGCAACACATGGACCCACGCAACATACTTTCCAGCCTAAAGAAGCAGAATCCCAACAACGTCTCCATCCGTAGAGACGTATACAATGTGCAGCATAAATTTAAAAATAAACAAAAAAATCGGATCAACCCCAATGCAGGTCTTAGAGAACCTGCTACATACTAAAAATTACGTATACTTTACTCGGGAAAACTCTGAAACGAATGTCGTGGAGGAGATTTTCTTTTGTCATAAAAAATCATACACCTGGTGGCGTGCGTTCCCACATGTTCTTATGATCGACGCGACTTACAAGACTAACATGTACAAACTTCCTTTTGTACAGATAGTTAGTGTTACCTCAACACACCATACGTTTTGTTTTGCTCACGCGTTCGTGAGTAAAGAAAAAGAGGAAAATTATCATTGGGTTCTAGAACGAGTAAAAGATATGCTAGATAAGTGTATGGAGCCCCGTGTGATAATAACCGACAGAGACCTTGCTCTGATGAATGCATGTCGTAAGGTCTTTCCGCACGCTTCCAGGTATTTATGCAGGTGGCACATAAGCGAAAATATCGCAAAACACTGCAAGGCGAGTTTTTCAGATGGTGACTGGAAAAAGTTTAAGGGTCGTTGGGGGACTTTGTGTGACTCTTCGTCGCCAGAAATTTACGACTACAACTATAACCGCCTGTACCAACAACTTGTCTCAGATAACCGTCAAAGTAAGTGTCATTCAATATCATTATCATTATTTTTGGTAAAATTACGTTTTCGTATGTCATAGTTTTTTTTTATTTCAGGGGTTTTGAATTATGTGACTCAGACTTGGTTAAACCCATACAAAGACATGTTTGTCACAGCCTGGACTAACAGAACGCCTACTTTGGTCAACGTACAACTAACATAGTCGAGAGTCAACATTCAAACTTAAAAAGATATCTAAGAACCACTAATAACTCGCTCTCGACACTGGTAGGTTTTGTTGATCAAACGATAGAATTGCAGGAGGTAAACATAAACATGGGTTTGAAACAAGTTTAATAAAGACAATGGGTCATCATAAAATACCCTTGTTTAATAACTTACGTGGCAAGGTTTCACATAAAGCTCTTGATTTACTACTTGATGAAATAAATAAGATCAAGGTTATGCGTCAAGGTAGTATGTCATGCGGCCACAAGTTGTGGACAAGTTGTGGCTTGCCATGTGCCTGTCGGATCTCAACATACGAAAATACAGGTATCAAATTACTGTAATCAATTCCTCTTGTTGTGTTTTTTACATTTTTTTTGTTGTAAACTGATTATTTTCTTTCATTTGTATACAGACACGATTATCCCGCTTTCTGATATAGACATCTTCTGGACAAAACTTGATACTAAGTACCCGACACTTCTAGAAGACGAAGAAGAAATCGACGTTGCAGGACAAATGGGTCTGGTGACGCAGGAAATAAATTCAAAACCTGAGTCAGTGAAAAAGAGTCTGTTTTAAAAAAATACTTTCGCAGGTGTTTCCGTTTAAAAGTGAAAAGAAAACGCCATTGGTTCAGAAGGATACACGCGGACGTCCGACATTGAAGACTCAACAACAAAGGGGGAGTGAATCTAGACAAAGCGCAGTTGTCGACTCACAAGAGAGAGTTTTCAACTTCCAAGGCATAGTTCATTCACTCCAGCAATGTCAAAACAGCAAAGACCCGCCCTCCAACGTAGTCGTTTCAACGTCTTCTAGAGGGAAAAAAGGACTCGAGACAAGTCAAGTTGACTCGGTAGTTGCCTCGCCAGTGAAACCAGAAGGAATGAACAATCTTAGACGATTTGGTCGTTACATTCCTTCAATGCTTCATTGTTATGTAAGCAACATACAAGATGTTATGCCAGATGGTAATTGTGGATTCAGGTCTGTAGCGTTGGGTTAGGGTTCGATGAAAATCAATGGGGTTTCGTTCGACAGCAACTGTTACAAGAGGGGACACCAATAGGGAAGCATACAGATATGTTCTTAACTCCGTTGATGAAAATTTATATGAAGCAATACGTCATAGCATAAACTGGTTTGATATCAAACCTGCACCTGAAGAACATTGGATGCTTATGCCTTATACAGGACTCGTTGTTGCACAAAGATTTGGCGTTATAGTTCACCTTATCAGTCAACAAGGGTGTATCACGTTTTTCCCGTTATGGTTAGCTCCATCGACACTACCACAACATAATGTGGTTTGTCTTCTTCATATGCCACAACATTTCGTCAACATAAGGTTGGAAGGGGATTATCCGATTCCAACTCTAAGTGCGGTCTGGAAAACGTTACCGAAATGATGCGGCCGGTGCGTGGGAGCTGGTTTATCAAGAACGAATCCAACGGTATAGATCGATTATAGAAGCAAACAAAGAAGTATAATTATCACCACGAAACTTTGTAACTTGTATAATTATGATAACGTTTCGAACCAATAATATATAATTAGATTACATTACATAGTTATATAATAATAAATATTAAATATAATTATATAAAACAAAATAAAAAGATATAATTATATATATGACATGAGATATAGCATTAGAATTATTATAATTATAGAGAATAAATATAAATATAATATAATTATATAAAACAAAGTAAAAGAGAAATAAGTATATTTAATATAATCAATTATATTTAACATTTAAATATAATTATATATATTACATTAATATAATATATTATATATAATATAAATTAAAAATTAAAAAAAAATAAGCTAAACGCCACGTAGTGCCCACTACGTCGCGTATTATCATCTACTAACCCCAAAACGCCCCCCGGTTCCCCACAAACGACCCTCTCGACACCCGTTTGCTCTCTACGCCACGCCGCTGACCACCGTTTGGATCTCGTTGGACCTCGTTTGCAACTTCAAGGTTAGTAATCAGACCCGATTAATCTTGGTGGATGACCGGGGGTTGGGTTTTTGAAGCAAACGTGACCGCGGACCCCGTTTGGAGCACAACGGGGCGTTTGCTCCTTCTGGTTCAAAACAAACGCCCCATATGGGCCACTACGGGGCGTTTGCTTGTTTTCCTTCTGTTAGTATTTATGATTATTTATTATTATGGTTATTATTACTATTATTAATATTTATTTACTATTATTATTAGGGTTATTAGGTTATTAGGATTAGTAGGGGGAGGGGACTATTAGGATTAATAGGATTTATGATTTATTATTATTAGGTATTTATGATTATTAGGATTATGGTATTATAACTAGAATTAATATTTATTTACTATTTATTATTAGGGGGGGATTAGGGGTATTAGATTATTATTTTATTATAACGAGAAGGAAGATTTATTTACATTATTATTAGTGGTTAATTTATTTATTATTTATTATTATTGTTATTAGAACGATAATTAATATTATTTACATTTATTATTATTGGTATTATTTATTTATTATTTATTAGTAGTGATTATAACTATAATTAATATTTATTTACTATTTATTTATGTTATTATTTATTTATTATTTATTATTATTTTTATTATAACTATAATTATATTATTTACTATTTATTATTATTGTTATTATTATTATTATTTATTTATTTATTATTTTATATTATTGTTATTTGTTTATTATATATTATTTATTATTGATTTATTATTTATTTATTATTATTTATTTTTTTTGTTATTTTGTTTATTATTTATTATTATTCTTATTATTTATTTGTTTTTATTGTTATTATTATTATTACTATTATTATTATTTATTATTTATTATCGTAATTTGTTTATTTGTTCATTCTTCAGATATGTCTTCTTCTGATGAGATGGAGATTGCTGATGACGATGTGGGACAGCCGCATGTTGATGATCTAGATGTCGATCATTTCGACGAGCTTATGGACCATCCCTGGTTGGCATTTCCTCAGGGGACGAACGCGCGTAAGAGGCGCGATCGTCTCCTGAAGAAGGAGATGGGCAACCAGAAGGCGATTGACTACGACCTGTTGGCCGAGCTTGGCCAGCAGGAGAGGATGACGGCGATCATTGGCGAGGACACGCCATGGTCTCGTCTTTTTGAGATGACGTATGCTCCACAGTACCGACTTATCACTGTGGAGTTTCTTTCGACATTTAGGTACAGGCCTCAGGCTCCTGATTTCCAGCCACAGCCGGGTCAGGCCCAGCCGGCAGAGGTTTCCTTTAGACTCTGCGGGGCCGCGTACCATTTGTCTTTGGCCGAGTTTGGGAGCGTCCTCGGTTTGTACACCGAGGAGGAGACTCATATGCCGATCTACACGACGGCTATTCATACAGCTGACGACGCCGTCGTCAGTGCTTGGTGGCCTCGGATAGGCGACGACGCCTTTGTCCGCAGCGCCCGGGTCACGCGTATTCGTGACCCGCTCATTCGGTATTTGCACCGGTGCATTGCCTCGTCTGTTACAGGACGTGGCATGAGCCAGGAGTGGTGCACTTTACAGGATTTATTTTTTTTGTATTGTATATTGAGTGGGAGACCGTGCAACCTTGCACGTTGTCTCGCCGAGTACTTTAGCACGTATTACCACCGCCAGGAGAGGGGGCTGATCTTCGGGGGGGTGTATGTGACCCGTATTGCTCGTTTTAACGGGCTTATAGATATGGAGCCTGCCGGTATGGAGGCCTTTCATCCAGTTCGTTTAGATCGACAGACAGTGCTTGGCATGCGTATCGCGCAGACATTCTCACGGGTCGGGCTTCGATTTTCGCTCGAGAGGGGGGTCATTTGGCAGCCGGGGCCAAATGATCTCCATTACAGAGACGAGGACCCTATGCCTGTGTTCCCACAGCCGCAGCCGCAGCCACAGCCACAGCAGCCGCCACCGCCGCCGCTGCCACATGGCGAGGGGGAGCCGCATCAGGATGTGCCACATCAGCATCCTAAGCGCATATACAGAGCGGTGCGGCTTCCCGCTCGTGTCGAGGTTATGATACAGGGGATAGCTGATTCGACGCAGCAGCTCATCCAGCAGCATGAGCACATGCAGCAGCAGCAGCTCGAGCTCACGCAGCAGCTGTTGCGGATACAGCAGCAGCAGACGCAGATCCTACAGCAGCAGTCTGATCAGACGCGACGACTGGATCGGTTGGAGGATCTGATCTCGTGGCATGTGCATGTCGAGCTTAGGCATGCAGAAGGTGAGGGTATTCAGCTTCCTGCAGTTCCTCGGCCACGAGATTATCCTCCTCCACCTCCACCTCCACCTTAGTATTTTCAGTCATATTTGTATTTGTTAAACAGACACTTGTATTCATGTTTATAGTTTGTATATATTTGGTTGTTTTGGTTGATGATGCGTGCATATATCTGGTTGTTTTAGTTAGTGATGCGTGTTTATAATTTAAATATGCTTTGTTGGTGATACGTGTTTATTATTATATGTTTTCTTGTTGATGCGTGTTTATTATTTAAATATGTTTTGGTTGGTGATGCATTATTTATCGTATTATTCTGTAACATCAGTATGCTTAAACAAAGAACGTCATTCATATATAAATTATTTAATATATTTAAATTTTAATTAAATCTAAAAATTAAAAACATTTTTAGCTTTCAAAACTAAATGTTTTAAAAAACAATTAAAAAATAAACGAACTGAGAGACCGTAAAAAATAAAAAACAAGTTTTAAACAAAAAAATATTAGATTTTTACAAACAAAAAAAACAAGCGTTTAAAAAAATAACTAAACTTTTACGTACGAGAGATACGTCGTCGTAAAATAAAAATGCTACGAGAGATACGTCGCAAAATACGCAAAATATAAAAATAGTTTTTAACAAAAAAAACTATATTTTTACACCTCAAAAATCATACCCAAACCCCCCAAATCACCCTCAAACGACCCAAGCTGTTGCGCGTTTGTTTTTTTTAGACCTAAACGCCCCGTAGTGGTCACTACGTGGCGTATAGGTCCTGAAAAAGCTGAGAAAAGAATTCTGTCGTTTAAGGTTGTCAGTCTGTGGCTCAAACGCCCCGTAGTGGCCACTACGGGGCGTATGGGTGGCGGCGGGGTGTGAATTAAAATCCTGGGGTGTGTAGATAACCCCTCCCTTTATTAAATAATAGTTTAAGGTTTGATTGGTTTAAGGTTTTATTAGGGTTTATTAATTATTAGTTTAAGGTTTTGATTAGTTTAAGGTTTTTTTAAGGTTTATTAATTATTAGTTTAAGGTTTTATTAGGGTTTATTAATTATTAGTTTAAGGTTTTGATTAGTTTAAGGTTTTATTAGGGTTTATTAATTATTAGTTTAAGGTTTGATTAGTTTAAGGTTTAGGTTTTATAAAATAATAGTTTAAGGTTTAATTGGTTTAAGGTTTTATTAGAGGTTTATTAATTATTAGTAAGGTTTTGTTTAGTTTAAGGTTTTATTAGAGTTTATTAATTATTAGTTTAAGGTTTGATTAATTTAAGGTTTTATTAGGGTTTATTAATTATTAGTTTAAGGTTTTGATTAGTTTAAGGTTTATTAATTATTAGTTTAAGGTTTGATTAGTTTAAGGTTTTATTAGGGTTTATTAATTATTAGTTTAAGATTTTACTAGAGTTTATTAATTATTAGTTTAAGGTTTGATTAGTTTAAGGTTCAAAAGGTATAATTGTTACATACATTTAAACTTAAACGAATACATACAAACATACAATAAATAGATATATATTAATTTTGTGCTCGATAATGTCAAACTTATTGAATTTGAAATCATCACACAGAAAGCATAAATCCATCCAATTATACGTGATAAAACTTTAACTTTGTTTTCCTAAATGATAGTTCATGTCTTGAAAGCATAAATCCTTTAATTATGAATTGAAGCAATGCTAGAGAAATATACATACATATACAAATAAATCCATAATACATATAAATTTAAAATCTAAGAGCATGTATATACAAATATACACATAAAAACACAATTTTCTTACATACATATATACAACTGCACCTACCTACATATATACATACAAATATATCTATATAAATACAACTACACATACATACATACAAAAATATATACATACATATATACAAAAATACATACATACTTACAAAGATAAACACATAAATTCAAATAATTTCTATAGCCATTCAAACTTACACATATGCACACAATATATACATACACATGTTCATGTAAAAAAAAACAATTGAAAGAATGTTTACCTAAAAATTCGGATTCTAGACGAGGTGTCGTCGAGACAAACTTTTTACCTTCACAAAGCCTCCCAAAATCATCTACATACCATGAATTTAAGCCCTAATTAGACAAAAAATGAAAACCCCAATTTATAAAGATTAGCTTTGCTTACATGGTGAAGAAGATGACTAGGATGTAGCAAATAGGTCCATTGTCGCTTCTAGCACTCCAAAATCGAGCAAATCGGCTGACGGTGGTGGTTGTTGGTCAAGGAGAGATCTGGCTGACGGTGGTAGTTGTTGGTCAAGGGTAGAGGTGCACAAATCGGTTAACCGGTCCAAACCAGTTTTTGAATTACCCGAACCGGTTAACCGGTACAAAGGGTTTACCGGTTTTTCCTAAAAACCGGTTCGGTTAATAACCGGTTATTTTAACCTAAAATCTCTAACCTATGGAACCGAACCGGTTATAAACCGGACCGGTTAACCGGCCAAACCGGTTCAAAAACCGGTTTTTAATGTTTTTTTTTTCGTTAATCCGTTTGATCCGTCCGTTAGACTTAAAGTGTTGAACCATAACCGTATTGAACCGTTTTCTTTTTTTATACGTTTTCAACCTTAAAGTTAAATTAATAAAATCATAATAAAAAAAATCATAATAAAAAACTTAACAAAATCAAATCTAAAACTAATAAAGTAATAAATAATAATTACTAACCCTAATGAATCTTAAACTAATCAAACTAATATTAAACTAATAACTAATAATTAATAAACCTTAAAACCTTAAACTAATAATTACTAAACCCTAATAAAACCTTAAACTAATCAAACTAATATTAAACTAATAACTAATAAACCTTAAAACCTTAAACTAATAATTACTAACCCTAATAAACCTTAAACTAATCAAACTATGAGTTGATTATTTTAAGGTTTTATTAGGGTTTAGTAATTATGAGTTGATTATTTTAAGGTTTATTAGTTATTAGATTAATATTAGTTTGATTTGTTTAAGGTTTTATTAAGGTTTAGTAATCATTAGTTGATTATTTTAAGGTTTTATTAGTTATTAGATTAATATTAGTTTGATTAGTTTAAGGTTTTATTAGGGTTTAGTAATTGTGAGTTGATTATTTTAAGGTTTATTAGTTATTAGATTAATATTAGTTTGATTTGTTTAAGGTTTTATTAGGGTTTAGTAATCATTAGTTGATTATTTTAAGGTTTTATTAGTTATTAGATTAATATTAATTTGATTAGTTTAAGGTTTATTAGGGTTTAGTAATTATGAATTGATTATTTTAAGGTTTATTGGTTATTAGATTAATATTAGTTTGATTTGTTTAAGGTTTTATTAGGGTTTAGTAATTAATGTTTAAGGTTTTGATTAAATAATATTAAAATGAACTTTATTAGTCTTAGTAAGGATTTCAAATATTAGTAACTTACTAAGGATTTCAAATAGCATATTTCATTAAAATAAATTAATTACACAAGATTTAAAGTTACAAAATTAAATACAAAATCGAAAATACAAATTAGTCTTCGCTTGGTGCTTCGGATTGTAGTTCCGGACTATTGTTCCGCATCCATTCATCTATTGCCTGTTCTTCGTCGGAAAGTGGGAATGTCATTCCTTCCTCAACTTCAACATCGTGTATTGTCACTTCTATCTCAAGCTTGCCTTCAAGTTGTGTGTGGTCTTGTACACGTTCCATTGCGTCCAAATGGTCTTTCAAGCAAATGCACATCTCCAATGATGCAGGAGTAAGCCTCGTCCTTCGTATCGATAAAACCCTGCCACTAAGAGAAAAAGCAGAATCCGAAGCTACCGTAGAAGCTTGGACGCTTAGTAAATCACGGGCCATGGCAGAGAGAATCGGAAAGTAGGTTTCCTTTTGTTTCCACCAGGCCAAAATATCAAAGTTTTCAAATTCTTCCGGCGTAAGACCGGAAATCCAATCTGCCCCTAGGTACCTTCCTAGTTCGCTACTTGCGCTAGTACCTCGGGCTCGTTTAGTTACATTTTGTCTTAATGTGTTAAATAAATCAAAGTTAACATCTTGGCTTCTACTTGAACTAGAAGCCGCATACATTGTTTGTTGTATGTTAGATGTTTCACCATATTTTTGTAAATAATGATCAAACATATTTTGAAAATATATGTTAAAGTTATTTTTAGTGTTTGTTGCAAAGTTTGGGTCTTCCAAATCCAAACCCAAAGCACTGACTATTTCATCAACTAATGTTTCAACGCCGGCACCATGAAACATGGGTTTAATGCCGTCGCACAAGTAAATACGGGCGGCATTTCTTGAAAGTATTTCTTTAGTTTTAATTTCATTGGAAGTAACATTCCTGTATATATTTCATTATTTTCACCCGTCGATGGAAATTCGTTAATTTTTCTTGTCATTATAAATAATTGTTGAAGAACCAAACAAGACGTGGGATAATAAACTCTCGATAAAATTGTTGTTGAATTTTTAAAAACTCCAAATAAACTAGTAAATTCTCCTATGGCGTCCCAACATCGGCGATTAAATCTTTTAGCCTTACGTTCTTCCACTAAATTGTTATGAAATACTTCCAAGGTTTCCCTTTGTCGTAAGGCGCTGTTAAACATACGCCAAGTCGAATTCCATCTTGTTGGTACGTCCCAAGACGGACCTAAAAAGATGGAGTTCGTATCCTCACATAATTTTTGATATTCCAAATATCTTCTACGGCTTTTCATAAAAACATCCTTTAACATTTGTTTAAATTTTTCTTTTAACATATTCATTCCCTCAACCGCAAGAGCATCACTCACAACCAAGTTAATAATGTGAGCAACGCATCTTGTATGAAAAAAAGCACCGTTACATATCGGTTTATATTTAAGTTTTAATTTTTGAACAGCATTCGTATTATCTGAAGCGTTATCAAAACTTATAGAAAGTATTTTATCTTGTAAATGGAATGTCTGTATTATTCCATCTAACATGTAAAACAAATTATCCCCCGTGTGAGGATACGGAAACATTTCGAACGTAATCGTACGTTTCATCATTTGCCAAGAATCGGGATCAATCAATGCGCGGTAACGCAAAGGTACGATTCGGGCAAACCGTGAGGCGCCGACCAAACGTCCGTTGTTAGGTTAACACCGATATTTAAGTTTTGAAAACCTAAAATTAATTCTTGTTTGGCTTGACGCCAACGTTTCAAACAATCACGTCTAATAGTAGTTCGACTTACTTGATGATAACGTGGTTGTAGCGCCTTTTGAATCATTTTCGTCAAGCGTGGGTTGCCAAAATGATTGAATGGCAAACTTTCTTGAATCACCAAGTTCCCCATCATTTCACGAACCATGTCGGGATCGAAATTCCAAACCCCGCACTCTTGAGACATTTGTGATTGATCGCTTGCGGGATTATTTTTGACAACACAATGCTTCGTCAAATGGCTTCTTAAAGTGGAATTAGATTCCGGTTTAAGAAAAGTACTGCAACCTTTGCACCGTGCCTTATCGACACCGTTCGACATTTCGCATAAGTCGAAATGTTGAAATAGCTCTTTGTTTCTCGTTGTAGTTTTTATTCTAACAACGGTTGGTTCGGTTGAAGTGGATGCACCAACACCAACGGAACTATGAGCGCTTCGTGAGCTTGCCATGGATGAAATAAAGATTGAATTATGAATTACGAACGTAAAAGAAGAAGAGATTGAATCGAGAAGAAGTAGGTGATCGTTTTTTGAGCGTTTTTGATCGTTTTTGAGCGTTTAAGAAGAAGAGATGTTGTAAGATGTTGTGTGATCAAACCAAAACAATCGTCATCTATTTATACTAACGTTTAGGGGCAAAAAGGTCCAAAAAATGTTAAAAACGGCTATATAACGGCTAGTTTTTTTTTATACGATCGGTTAACCGGTTAACCGGTTAATACCCGGTTAACCGGTCTCAACGGCTCTATTTTAGGCTCCAACGGCTAGTAACGGATATTTTTTTAAACCACTAACCGGTTAACCGGTTTATAACCGGTCTCAATAACCGGTTTTGCTTTAACCGGTTCCTAACCGGGTTGGCCCAAAAACATCCTAACCGGTTTCGAACCGCCGGTTTTTCGATTTCACCCAAACCGGTACCAATAACCGGTTCCCAAACCGGTTTCTAACCGGTTTCCAAACCGGTTCGGTTCGGGTAACCGGTTTTTTTGTGCACCACTAGTCAAGGGTGGTCTTGAGAATTTAAGTGCGCCGGATGAGACGAAAAAAAAGATCTCTAACGAGTTGTAAATTTGTGATGGTTTTATATTTTTTGATATATATAAATATATATAACATGTAAAGGATTTTTTAAAATTTTATGCCTTAAAAAATAGGTTCTAAATGAAGGACGGCTGGCGTTGGTGGTTAGAGGTGCAAATAAATTGGGAATAGAGTTTTAAAATAATTAAAAATGACACATATGGTCCCAAGTTTAGTTTATTTTTTATTTTTTTTAATTTAGTCCCTTAAAAGGGATATTTTGTTATTTTATTTCTAATTTAAGATAAATAAACATAAATTAAGGTAAATGATTAGTAGTTTTAATATTAAAATTTGTAACAAAATTGAAATCATTAACATCATACTTGTAACTTTAAATTGTTAGTATTCAAGCATGTGAGTTTTCAAAACCACTTGAACCATCCATGTAATGAAAACACTCGTCTTTGCAATGAACACGTGTGTAAGCTCAAAATTGATGAAAATTTTCCATTAACCTTTGTGTTTTTATAACAATTATATGAATTGTTTTTTAAGAAGTTTTATTGATTGTTTTTTAAAAAAATCTTAAAGAGTGTTCTATATGGATATTATTTATAGATCCAACAACTTTTATTCAATCATGTTTTTGTTTTACCATATCCTTTGTTTTATTGAAATATTTATATGCATTATTGTTGAACTACAAGTTAAAGAGTCTGATCCACTAATTTAGCAATATGTTTATATTTTGTGGCTAAATTAGGCCTCTTTATAGTACTTTTGCAGTTTTAAAATTTGTCCTTATTTAGTTGATTAATATAAAAACGTAACAAATTCTTAAATAATTGCCATATCAAATTTCTATGAACAGATATATAAGTAGATAATATGAGTAAATAAACTATATACACTACTACAAAACTGGGTATTTGCGACGAAATTTTTGGTCGCAAAGTAGTCTCAAATAACCATTTGCAACTATTTTGCTACCAACATAACCGTCACAAAACCTTCGTAGCTAATACTTTTTTGCGACCACAATTGCAACGGGCAAGTATTTTGCGACCGTTTTTAGCAACATAACCGTCACAAAACCTTCGTAGCTAATACTTTTTTGCGACCACAATTGCAACGGGCAAGTATTTTGCGACCGTTTTTAGCAACGGATATACTAGTCGCAATTAACGCGACGGGTTAGCGACAAAGTTTTTGCGACGGGTTTGCGATCAGTTTTTGCGATGGATTTGCGACGGGTTTTTTGCGACTGTTTTCCGACAAGAATTTTACGATCATTTTGCGACGGGTTTTTTGCGGCTATCTTGCGACTAGAAATTTGCAACGACTTTGCAACCAATGCGTTTGCGAAGAGTTTGCGACAAATTTGCGACTATTTTTCAGCCATTTTACAAACTAAACATGTAAGTAAAAAGATGATAAAACTTGCAAATAATTTACAAAATTTTAAATAAAACCTACTTTTTACAACTATTTTACAACCAACTTTTTGCGACCATTTTTCGACTATAATTTTCGACTGTTTTGTGACCGTAACATAAATTTCATTAATTCTACGACTGCTTCGCGACGTGAAATTTACGACGGGTTTGCGATGAAACTTTTGCGACCGTTTTACCACGTAAATTATTTTTGATTAACTTGTTATTATTTTTTTTACTTTTGCGACTTTTTTGCAACCAAAAGTTAATAGTCGCAAATTTTGTGACGGGTTTGCGACAGTTTTCAAGCTGGCCGCTAAATTTACGACAATTTTATTTTGGTAGCAAACCAATTAGAATATTTACGACCATTTTTTTCGGTCGCAAATACCCAGTTTTGTAGTATTGATATACGATTTATAAAATATTAAATTTGTTTTACTATTTTGTAAATTTTCATTTTGTTTTAGGTTTATTTTGTTGTTTCAGTTGTTTGAGATTAATTGTTACGTTCAGGTTTCTTGACGCTTGTTAAGCATAGCTTTACTTTTATCATTGTGCCTATATTTACATTCGATTTTCTTAACACTCATTCTTACAACGGAGTACACCTTTGATGTTTTTTATTAAAGTTTTAGTATACGAGATCATTTTGCCGCTAACAACGACTTACTAACATTATTTTTACTATTGTATTTGCTTTTGCGTCCTCATTTAAGGATTTTTTTTTTTTTAAATTGGTTCGCCCTATCACATGATCATGTGTGAAACCATGCCAGGCGGGCAGAGTCATTCAGAGTACAGTAATGCATGATGAAGCTCTATCTAATTAAATTAGAAGTTTTATTAACGATGGTAATTTCTATTCTCATCACTTTAATTAGACTAACCATTTTATTATATATCACCATCACTACCACACAAACCGGTGCTCACGACAAAAGATAAATTTGTTGCGCCTGTTAGTTACAGGCGCCCTGTGACACGTTTTAAGAGAAAAAAAGGCTTGGACGCCCGTAATTAGGTTCGGGCGCCTGTATGGTCGGTTCGGGCGCCTGTGTAGGTGGTCGGGGCGCCTGTGAAATGACAGTTTTTTTAAGGGGCGGACGCCCGTGACAACTTAATTTATTTACGGGCGTTCGTCATATTTAAGGGGTGTGGGCGCCCGTGTAAGCCACATGGCGAAATCTGATTGGTGCTCAATTAGGCGGCCGCCCGTAAGTTTATAGGCGCCGACGCCCGTAACGAGACGGACATATCTGCTTAGGAAAAGTCAAATGGCCATTTTGAGTAAACTTCTGGTCAAAGTGGGTATTTTGGTGATTTTCCCATTTTAATATGACAAGTCAACCCTTTCTCGACGACACAACGTTGTCAGTAGATGTTATGTACTTTGGGTGACGACATGTCGTTGGTACAAATCAACATATAATTGGCAACTGGATAACTTTTTAGCAAAACAATCTCATGTCAGAATAGCATCCTTATTCTTAAATCTAAAATAAATTTGCAACTCAATCAAATGATTTAATTAAAAGATTTTAATTATGGATTATAGAGTCAACATCTAATTATCAAAACCTTAGAAAAAAAAACAACCAAATCAAAATGCGTAAAGGGGTTGTATATCTCTATATATGTGTGTGGTTTTGGTGTATGTTTGAGATAGAGGGACAATTACGTGACGTTGGTTACGTAATACTACAAATCTACGTAGAAAAATGTAGACTTTTAGCATAAATTTGATCAAGTGTCGTTTTAGGGTTAGATGAAAACTTGACCCTACAAGAATGATTAGTGGCACACAACAAACCATTTCGCTTATTTGTTTCCAAGATAAATAAAGCCCATAAACACACATATTTGTTTCCATCTTTATATATTCTGGTCATGTTTCTGGTTCCTTTTTTACTTGGGCAAAACACTACAACATACAGTTAGATATATACATACATCTATAAGTGCGTGTGATCGTGTGCGAGTGAGCGAGAAATGGGGCAGCATTCTTGTTGTAACCAGCAAAAGGTTAAGAGAGGACTTTGGTCACCTGAAGAAGATGAAAAGCTCATTAGGTTCATCACTTCTCATGGCTATGGATGCTGGAGTGAAGTCCCTGAGAAAGCTGGTCTCTCTCTCTCACTATCTACATACACACACACACATTGTTACAAACATAAACAAACAAACTTATCAAGTATATTCTCAATATTTAGTAGGGTCTGTGGAAAAGGATGAAAACAAACATTACATCTATCCCAGTTGAGATAACAAGACTGTTCCAAAAGAGTCTCTGGCTCATTATATACATTATATATATATGAGTTAAATAAAAGAAGAGTTAAATACTAAAAAGAGTGATTTAAGAAAAAATGTGTTTAAGATTAATAAAAGAATAATGTTTGTAACTGCACCTATATATACTTGTATCTAGCTTTTGGTAAAACATAGCTAGCATGATATGCATTATATCTAAATCAACTCGATCTAATAAAGCTATTTGTGTGAACTTGCATTTCTTAAAGAATGTTGTTTTAGTTTCAGGGCTTCAAAGGTGCGGAAAGAGTTGTCGATTAAGATGGATAAACTATTTAAGACCCGACATCAGAAGAGGAAAGTTTACTCAAGACGAAGAGAAGTTGATTATCAACCTTCACAACATTGTCGGAAACAAGTTAGTTTTCTCATAATAGTAGGGGTGTTCAAAAAAATCCGTATCCGAAATCGAAATATCCGAAAATCCGTATCCGAAATATCCGGAAGTCCGGATATCCGGAAGTTCGGATTCGGATAGTAATTTTGAAAAATTTCGGATAGTTAGGATATCCGAACTATCCGAAATGGTTATTTTTTCCGGATATTTTTCGGATATTTCGGACAGTTTTTCGGATATTCGGATATTTTTTCGGATATTTCGGATATTTTTCAGATTTTCGGATATCCGGATGTATTTTTTTAAATTTTTTCCCCTTTTTTTTAGAGTTCGGATATCCGAACGGATATCCGAAATTTTATTCGGATTTGGATAGTGAAAACCACTATCCGAATTTAAACACCCCTACATAATAGACCTAGCTTTTTTTTTTTGTTATTACAGTTTAAAATTGAATTGATATAATTAATTATCATTTTTAAAAAGAATTCTATATTAATTATATATACATAATAAGCTAATCTCTACTGTCTAGGTTGGTTACCTAGCTCTAGCTACGATTATTACTGCATTAAACTATGTACACCTATTCATAACTTACAAGTTAATAATTAAATCTAATGGCTCATGTCGTTTAAGCTGTTAGATTATATGTCATTTTCTTACCTCTTTTCTAAATCTTGTCTTTACTCTTATCATGTATCAAGTAAACCCGTGAGCACTTTATAACACTATACCAAACGTGTTTTCTTGTATTGTGTGTTGATTCATTTTTTTCATAATATTCATAAACAATATTGAGATACTTTGGAGCATGTAAACTTTGAAGCAAATTATGAGGTTTTCGGTGTATTGCTTTGGAGAATTATTGATATCACTTACCATAAAGTCTATCACGGCCTTCTCAAGTTTTTTTGTGGTTCAAAGTGGGGATAAAATTCGGGGCCCTCTTTCGGCTGTGATTAAAAATTTTCCTCAAGTTTGAGAAAAAAAATATACATTATATATCATGAAAGAGGAAACTTGGGTTTGAATAATTATGAGGCTAACAATCATCCTTCTAATTTTTTTTCTGATTTGTTTCTTCATCTTTAGCCTCCTTTATATTTGACATAAACAATCTTTTTCATGTCTTCAATGACTTTTGAGTATGTCTTTTTAAGTAAGATTGTCTTCAACTTGGCCGAGTCATTAGAACTTGAAAGAGTTAGCTCTTCATCTTCATGCATGAGATTTTATTCTTCTCTTTTGTTCGGTTTCTTGTCTATAATCATTGAATGTTAAACATCTCACTTTACTTCTATCAACCATGAATTTGCTTTTGTTTTCGGGTATCTCCTAATTTATCATAGTCATCATTAATTTTTTGTGAAGTATCATGTGACAAATCTGCTTCTTCTTCTTATTTGAACTTCCCTCTATGTCATATGCTTCATGATGAGTTAAACTTTACTTATTCATAATTTTCAACATGTTTCTCATGATGTGTTAGTAGCAATATCTCTTGATTATCCGGCCACTTGACCTTCTTTCTTGAACTTAATCATTTCTCCAAAGGTCTTGAGTATCTAGATTATTGAATTGCTTAATGAATGCAACAATACGAATCACCCTTTTTAGGTCATGGGTTAAGTAATTATGATACTAAACTAGCTTGATCAAATGTTGATCCTGGGTTATTTGTCTTAGAAACAACACTGTTCTACTTTGCAATGAATAAATCAATAGATTATTTCTTTTTCATTTGCAACTCAGTTTTGAGTGATGTAAAAGTGTCTTTTGCACAATGTCTACGTCGACATGTCTTGTTTTCATTAATACATCCGGTACTTCTTTTACATATTTGCAATTTGCAACTTGCATTAAAAGTCTTCGGTTAAAGCTTGAAACAAGTATGCAAGTGTAGTTTTGTCTTTCTTAACATCAAGTTATATGTCCATTTTCCTGAAGTATGATAGGATGTTTGAAATGTGTCAAGGATCCTATGTCATTTTCTGTTACAATTGCGTTATAAATTAGCAAATGATGATTTATTTGACATTATGCTTTATTTTTTTTCTAAAACCAAAAATCGAATTATTTTGTTTCTATTTAAGATTAAAAAAAAATATCACAGTTTATCATTGCTTTTCAAAGTTGTTTACATTACATTAACTAGATGTTGAAAAAATATTAAGCCCTACTCTTGACTCTTGTTGTACTTGTTTAGATTTTGGACATGTTTTGTATTTATGTGATAAGGAATACATTTAAGTAAGAATCAACAAGTTGTAAAGAAATAAAAATAACTACTTATAACAATACCATGATTTAAAAAGTATAAAAGTAATTTATTTTTAAAGTAAGGAAAAATAGTTTTTATATGCTTTAAACTTGTGACTATAAATATTTATTTTAGTTATTAACTAATATTGGTTATCAATTAAACATCCCTCTATGTGACAATGTATTATGACATGTACGCAGATGGGCCCATATTGCAAGTCATTTGCCCGGAAGAACTGATAACGAGATTAAAAATTATTGGAATTCATGGATCAAGAAAAAGATCAATCGAAAACACTCTTCAACTACACGAATAAATGCAACTTCTACAAGCACAAATCAACCACCTTCGGATTACCCGACCCATTTTAGTTTCTTGACTCAAGATTTGGGCATAAAAGACACCAAACAATTGATTAATCAAGAACCCATCTTCTCTTCTTCTTCTCCTTTATTCATGCTTCAAACAAGCGGTTCATTGCTCCAAGGGCAAAACGGAGATTTCACAGCACAAACCGAATATTTCAATGAGCAAATGAACATGAATTATAAAATCCCGGAATTACCCTCACAAGTTTTGAATTTCGCCACAAATAATGGCATGTTTGGAGGATACCTGCCACCCTTAATGGAGAACTTGGATAGCGTGGTAGAGGGGCAAAATGGTCATTTGAACAATGATGAAGGAAGAGAGAGCTTAATTCAAAAGCAACATGAGTTTAATGAATGGGTTGTTAGTCAACAATATCCAAGCTTTTTATTTTGGGATGATGAACATCAAGTACAACTTGGTGAAGAAGAAATACTTGTACCTTCTGCATCAAACATGGTACCTGTCTTATCTTACCCTACGTCATCATTATAGAGATTTCTTTGAAACGGGTTTGACTTTTTTTTTTTTGAGTTTTAAGGAATGACGTGACAAAAATAAAAATGTACAAAGGTCTGATGTAGAATAGACTCGTGATATATTTGGACTCTTTACCGGTGGTAGTTATTATTTAATGTATTGTAATGGGTGATTTAATTGATAACTATTTGATGTTTTGGATTGTTAATTAATGTATTTATGAGTGATAAATTTCATTGTTGAATGCATGGATGAAGGATTATAGGGGCGGCGGCCAATCGCTCTATCCTCTTTTTTCTGTCCGTATTATTACATTTTTAATTAAATGATTATTTTTTTTTTGTTTTAAATATTGGTTTTGTTACATTAGTTTTCAAAAAATTAACATATATTGTAAGTCTTGTAAATTTTTGCCCCTTTATCAAAATGTTCAGGCTCTGCTATTTGTTGAATGCATGAGGTTTTAACTCTTGTATTCTTAGGTGACGTTTGTTTTTTTAAAGGTTAAATGTATGTAGTCTGCATATCATATCTGTAGACATCTGTAGTAGAAAAGCTTTATCAAACCTCTGCAGTCTGTAAAAATATGATTGTTTGTTTTTTAACGTCTGCAACCGTAAAAATAATCTGAAATTTAAATAAACCTATTTTCTAAATTTAAAAGAGTTTTTCATAGATCAACAAAATAATCAAATTTTCAACAATGGTCTAACCAACCAAAGCAAGCTACTAATCATTCAAAGTACAACAAAATAATCAATTACCAAAGCAAGCTAATAATCATTCAAACAACAACAAAAAGAAGACGGAAAGAGATTTTTTAATGAAATGTCTTCGAGAAAACAAAGAAGCTGCAAACCTCAACATCTCCTTGTAGTCTGCGAGGCACAAACAAAAGATGCCAGAAAAAGGTTTATTTAAAAAAACAAATACCACCTTATAATGTTTTATGTAAGCGTTTCAAATGTTATAACATTCGAGTCAATATTATTTTCATATCAACTAATAACCATTTTTTTTAATTTCAAAATTGCTAAAGAACAGGGCTAAAACCACATTTTTCAAAAGTAATAACAAAATCCAAAATGTAACATACCACCCCTGCATATTACTTTAATTGCAATTTGTCATTGACATGATTATAAATATAACAAACATACTTGGTAAAATCTTATCAAAACACTTGATAAAAGAGTTAAATTGAGTACAACTTCTACTGAGCAGGTTAATACGCATTTAATCTTCAATATAATCAAATTCATTATATCATAATGAAAGTTTACATTTCACATGTAGTTTGCTTTATAATAACAAAACTGAACTTTAACATCTTCAATTGGCAACTTTTCCTCAGGGAAATCACATGCTTTTCCGCCCGAAACGGGTGGCAAGGCGGCACAAGGTGGGGGTGTCACATCACTCGACACCCCTTCAATGTTGGTGCAGTTCCAAGTAAGCTTCTTGGCACCCTGTGCCATTCCAATGGTAACATTTGATATGCAAATCCCAGTGAAAGGATCACCGGATATCCCCTCCAGTCTACCTGCCATGGTCACGTTTTCTGCGACCATGTCTCGGTAGTTTATGTTTTGGATGATGGGGATAGCAGACGGGTCCCACTTGTCATCAGGGTGGGCTCCGTAGTTACCTGTCATCCAAAAAGCCCATTTCATGGTATGCATAGTGAACCCTTTTACATATATGTCCTTCACAAATCCGCCCCTCCCAACACCAGTTTTGATCCGGACTCCTGATTCAGAATTGATGGCCACAATGTCTTCGGCTCGGACGTCTTGAATACCGCCTGACATTTCACTTCCTAAAGCAATGACAGCACTCGTTGGTGAAATGCACGTAAGCCGTCGGATCACAAGTTGTTGCGTTGGCATCCCGAATGCAATCCCGTACTCGTCCCAACCACTCTTCACGGCTACACAATCGTCCCCCGACACAATGTAACAGTCCTCGATTCGTGTATTTGTGCAAGAATCTGAAAGAATAGTGGTTCATTCAAGTCAAAGAGATTAGCCTTGACTTTAAGATTATAACTAGTTAACTTGCTCATTCCAAGAAATACTTAAACCTGGATGATTAATCTAAATCTGTCACAAAGTCACCAACATGATACAAGTTTATGATCCCTAAAGTCAACGTATTATTCAAGTCAAACAAACAGAATTTGACTTCAAAATATTACAGCTTAAATTGATCAAAATTTCAAAAACTTTCAATCACGAGTTTGTATGACCTTCAAATACAGCAGATTCGATGGCGTTTATGATTAAATACCTATCGAATTTTTCGTTTATGAAAACATAAGGTTGACCTAAAAGTCAATGCATATACAGTCATTACCTGGGTTGATTCCATCAGTGTTGGGAGATCTCACTGGTGCAAGAATTGTTATTCCCTGAATGATTATATTGCTGCATTTACCAACTTAAATGAATCAACTATATTCAACAAAGGGAACCACAACCGACACGTAACTAAATCATTGTGGCCATACCTGCTATAAACTGGATGAACATTCCATGAAGGCGAGTCGATCAATGTAAGATTTGATATTTGAATCTCATTTGAGTACATGAGTTCAATCAAGTATGGTCGGGTGTACTTTAGCTCGCCTTTGCGATATTTGTCCCACCACGGGGTTCCTTGACCATTAATCGTCCCATTGTTCCCTTCAAAACCAAACAACAATGTTGAATGTCAAAATAAAAATCAATTTTTTTTAACAATTTTTAATAAGAAAACGGATTGCTTTTGGAGTCAAAGTTTCTTTGTAAACAGCCGCTCATTCTTCACATATAAAGGTCAAGTCGCTCATTCTTCACATATAAAGGTCAAGTTGGCCTATATCTCACCCTCTCAAACCTTACAAATACTTTTGCTATGAGCAGATTTTACTGTTTGTTGGTTTTAAGAAAAAATCATAGTTTAGTACAAAGATTGATAACAATATACCAGTGATGATAACATCAGTGAGATTGGTGCCAAAAATCAGACTAATGTATCGTCCACCGTCAGCATCGCGCCCTCGCCCATATGAGGGCAAGGGGTCGATCACTGCCCACTCATTTTCATCCTAGAAATCAAAGAAAAGATCATTAGTAACACTCAATATAAAAGATATGATCACTTCCATTAAATTTCTTAACTTTTAACAATAATTAGATATGCATTATATAAAGGAATACGTCTAACAACTAGTAGTTTATGATTCAAACAAATTCAATGATAGCTTGATCGATTTTATTAAATTAAGAGTAAATTACTTATATGGTATATGTGGTTTGCTAGTATTTCACTCTTGGTCCTTAGGTTTCATAAATTACCCATATGGTCCCAAACTTTAGACATTTGTAACACGTATATTCCTTAGGTCACCAAATTACCCTCACATAATTGACCAAATTACCCTCATATAAGAACTATATGTGTTACAAATGTCTAAAGTTTGGGACCATACGAGCAATTTACGAAATACAAGCGAACTACATGGACCATTTCGGTAATTTACTCCTAAATTAAAGTATTAATTATGTAGCATAAGTTGATGGATACCAAATGAGGTAGAATAATTCTATAAAGAACAATCCAAAGTTCAAGAAACACATTGATATGCATATGCCATGTTTCTTGTCTCAATCTGGCTGTTTCTACATAAAGATTCTTTTTTTAGCATATGTTTAGAATCTTGATCTTGAATTAATAAATGGGTAGTCATCAAATTAACCAAATTATCAAAATAAATCTAAAAATTTAAACCTGGGTAGCAAGAAGAACAGCATCTTGATGAAGAAACAGAGTGAAATGACTGGTGAGATTGAAACTACCAGTCAACCATCTTCCTGCAGGAACATAGAGGAGTGAACCACCACCGTAGGATCCAAATTGACTGAGATGATCAATGGCTGTCTGGAAAGCTTTTGTGTTTGAAGTTACACCGTCACCAACACCACCAAAGTCGGTGATTGAAGCTGTGTAAGCTCTGCAATTTATGGCAGAGTATTGAACATAGCCTTTTATATGATTGTGATGATGATGGTGATGATGATGATGATGATAAGTCATTCTTCCATAAACGTTGTTGGCACTCAAGAAAGTTAAAACAACAATCAAAACTGATTTCAGATTCATCATCCCCTGCAAATTCACCATAATGAGTTCAAAAATCATTCAAAAAGATGATGTGATTTCGGGGTTTTTTAAGAAAACTCTTAAATTCTAAAAAAAAAAGATTCAAAACTGCTTTTGTCACCTGTAAATTATTTATAAAAAGGAAAAATCTCAAGAGCATTTGGGGGATTATGCAAAACCCCTTTTTACGAAACAAGAATGAAACTACATAATTCTTGAAAAGCATTACAAAAAGCATCAAATTCCAGAACTTTTTTGTAGAAATTCTGTTAGAAAATGGGTTTTCTTTTCGAAAACAAGAATGAAATCAAGGTTCTTAACTTTAGATTTATTGAAGAATCTTTAAAATGCGTATAAAGAAGATTTTCAGATGTTAATTTGGAAATTTTGCAAAACCCTCATACAAAAAAGGTATAAAAGTATAAAACCCTTCAAAAACGGATACAAAAGATTGCTAATTCCACAAAATTTTTAAAAAAAATCCCCTTAAAAAATGTTTTTTCCCCTCAAAAACAAGAATAAATTCCACATTTACCAAAAATAAAAATCTTTAAAAAACCATTTGAAAAAAAAAACAAACAAACTTGCAATTTTGCAGAATTCCCAATCATCAACCAAAACATCCAAGAATCTCAATCCCAGAATTACGATCAAATTCCAAGACTCAAAACTGAATATGTTACAAAATGAGGAACTAATCGACTCAATGGCATTTCAAAATGAGGATTAGATACATACATGTAGTTTTCGAGGGTTTTTATACAACTCCATTGGATTTGGAAGCAAATTTGTGATATTCTGAATTTTAGGGGGAGGTATATATATAGGATGGTGTCATGGTGATGCCATGTTCTCTGAAAAAAGGCAACTACTTTTATGTTGCTTTCTACACTTGTTGAATTTGAGTGTGGAATATTGGAACTTGGAGTAACCGTAACCTAGCTTTTATAGATTATAGTCGACACAAAACAATACTTGAAAGTTTTGTAAATGAAATATAAATCATTTCTGTTCAAAAAGTAAACAGAGTAAATTATTAAATCGTGTTTTATATTTACTTGTTTCATAAATGCTATTCTTTATTTTCTAAATAGTTATTAAAACATTCTTAAAATTAAAATTTATAATGGATTTTATCCTTCAAATTACGTAAATTGTCATTTAATTACATTACATAAATCGTTCTTTATATTAAGTAAAATGATGAAACTTATTATAATTTTTTATTTTTAAAGATGATTTATGTAACTATTTCTAATAAAGAATATTATCCATAGAATAATTAAAAATAAAGGACGATTTAAATCATTTTACTAGTTTTCCTTTTTTTTTACCGGCAAACAAAATTAATTTATGAAAATACTCGAACAAAACTCCCATACAAATTGCTAGAGCAAATTACAATCACCAAGAAACATCTTACGCATTACATTTACGTACATATCAACAAACGTTAAATCATACCATTTTTCTCATTCTGATACCACAAAAGTTTTCACGTCTTACCTTTTATTAAGATTTTAATTTGATCAAAAACATGTATAAAAGGAGGTTTGGATTTAAAATTAAATGAGTGTATATGTTTGTCCTTTTAAAAAATTTGTATATGTTTTATGTTAGAAAATATATCAACTAGAAATTTAATGGAAATTTTTTCCTTATTAAAACATATCATTTGATAAGAATTTTTTTTAATTGTGTAGTATTAGGCTATGTGTACTCATCACACTCTCCTCATTGCACGTAGGCGTCACGTAAACAATTATTCATATCACCTCATCTTCACATACACATGTGTAACCATCACCTCTTTCTTACTCCATCACCTCCTTCTCACTCCATCATCTCCTCCTGTTTTTTTCCCTTTCTTCCCTTTCTTCTTCCTCTCACACACTGGTCATGTATCTGTCACCCCACTTGGTCACGCCTCAAGGTGTAATGGTGGTGAGAGGCATGAGGGTGTGACAGATGGTTGTCAAGCCCCTCTCACGCCCCATAAGACATCGCCTTAGGCCATGTGTAATTGTAAAGCCCCAATCACTCTACATTGACCACGTAGTCGTCACATAAACAACTAACATCATCACCCATTTATCACTTCACGTCATCATCACATGTGTTATCATCATCCCTCATCACTCTATTTTAATCACTACCTTTATTTAATATTTTATTATTTGATTTTTTATTTTTTAATAAAAGACCTATATTTATATTAAAAAATAAAATAAAAATTTCATAATATAGTTAAAATAAAAATTAAAAAAAATAAATTAAAAAAAAACATTAAAATAAAATTACATCATTTAAAAAATAAATAAAATTACATATTTTTTCTTTGATTTTTCCAGACATGTTCAACCAAATCCACTTTAAACATGTTATGTATTTCCGTAGTTCGGATCTCGGCGCGTACTTCAATTCTTTCATCTAGTGTAATCTCTTCAACTAATGCAAAATCATGTATGCAAAATAATGCAAGCATACATAGCGTCTCGAATTTTACTTTTCTCCCAAGTCTTACATAGAGTAGAAAACATATGCAATTTCTTTTTAAGTACACAGAATTCTCGTTCGATATCTTTTCTCGTCGCCTCTTGAGCCTTTTTAAAGTAGTTTCGTTTGCCATCGTCTTCACAAGGACATGTAAATGATTTGATAAGCGTAGCATATTTGGGGTAGATATCATCGGCAAGATAATACCATAATTTTAGTATGTGTCATCCACATAAAATGAAGAACCTGGTGCGACTTCGTCTAAGATATTGTCAAACGTCAGCAATTGATCTAAAACATTTATGTCATTATTCATTCCAGAGACACTAAAGCACGCATGCCATGTCCAGAGATCATTATAGGTCACTGTTTTAAGCAGTATTATTCGATGTTGGTGATAGCCTTGTTGATGAGAGCCTCGCCAAGCGATGGCAAGTTTGCCACTCCCAATGTGTGCAACTGATGCTTCCGAGCAATTTTGGTTTCTCAAATATCGCGGGTAGTATGATGTTATAACATCTTTGGAAATAATGAAAATAATCAAGAAACAAATGAAGTAAAAAACTTAATACAATTAAATAAATTTTACCTTTACAAAAGTTGTAAATAATATCTCGCGAAACTTTATACGACATCCATAAATATTCGTCCCAAGAATTGCTACATGTGTCGTACGCCAACTGTCGAATAGCACGTATACACATTTGTAGAGACATGAAACCTGCTACACCTGTTGCATCTAATTTTGTTGAAAAATACGGAAAACTTTCTTCCATATCGTTTACGATTTGAAGAAATAATGTGGCTAATTCAAAAACAATGTTTAAATTGCTTGTTGTTGTAAGTTGGATTTTCACTAAAAATAACCTTCAACGAGACGTTTGTTACCACCTTTACGATCATGGTTTTTTTTCGTCGTAACACTTGCGTAGGGTTTTCTTCAATATTAGTCACGACGGATGTTACTGTTGCTTAAACGGCACATAATAACAAGAATACTCTTCATCCGAATTGGATGATGAGGATCTCTTAATTTCCTCCTGGCTCATTTTTGGTGGATTGTAAATTGGGCTTTTTGAGAGAAGAATTTAGAGAGATGAATGGTTGTTTAAAGAGTTGGATGGTTAATTTATAGTGATTTAAAAAAAATCTTTTTTTTTGTTCAAACGGTAACATTGTTTTTTATTGATTCCAATGGTCGTGATCCTCGTGGCCACCCTCACGCTTGTGCCCACCACGCCCCGGTCATGTCCCTGTGTAATAGGAGGAGGGTGCCATGGGGTCGTGACTCATGCATCTCACGTGTCAAATACACATGGTGAAAAAAGGGCGTGAGGATGACGTGGTGCTGAAGCACATTGCGTCAAGTGATCATGAAAGGTGGTGTTAGACCATTTGAAGAGTGAGTGAACAGAGAAAACTGGTAATGTAACAGTGAGATAAGTGAGATTTCACTCTCAATTACCACAACATACGACATGTTCTGGTTAACGGTGGCCACTTGAATTTTCTTATAACATGTCTTAGGTTAAAGTCTCGTTTAGTTCTAAATATTTTTTTTAGGTTAAGATAGGGGATTTTTCCTAGTTATGGCTCTCTCCTGGGCAGTTGAACCAGGTCGTCACTCTCAGTTATTAGGGCTTAAGGTTAATCTATTTGTCAGGGTGATCTTAGGTGAACGGACGTTTACTATTAAAAAAAATTTACAACATATGACCTTGTCCTTGTTTTACGTATGATCTTACAGGTTCTATACTTCGAATCCATAAAAATATTTGTTAATTTTACTTTGAAGATTTAGCATATGTGTAATCAAATTTAGAGACGTTGTGTTATTTTTACTTCAAACTTAGCCTCTTGTATCAATTCTATTAGTGATGAGTTTATGAGATGATGGATTAACATGAGATGGTAGATGGTGATATACCTTATCTTCTTGCGAACTAACAACCAATTGTTATGCTAGATTGTCAAACGTCACAATAGATTGTCAATAAAAGGTGCAAGAAAGAAGTTTCGTCATTTTAATCTTAAGTTTTTTTGCAATCAGAAACACATACTATTTATACGAAAGTAACTATTGTGATGTTTCTATGCTCAACGTAGCACTTTGTGATAATTTGATTGAGGAAACACATAATTGAAACTCAAAGATATATTCAATTGAACCTAGAACTAAACTTTAGGAGAAGATGTTTGAGAATCAGTAGTCATGTCTACAACATAGACATTTCCACTTCTTTTAGCCGTTACAAACATATTGCTTATCAACATATATGAAATTAATCAAAATGGAGCTAAATTAGCACACCAAGTCACCAAGATTCATTTTATGCAAGCATATTAGAAATTTGCATATTTATATATGTTGCATAACTTATGTTTACTACAAATTATGTTCATCTACAAAAATACTATGCTTACCGATATAATAGTAAAAAATAACGTACTCACTAATAGTACATCACAAGTGTTGATATGAGTAGATTAAAAGAGAAGTTTAATACAAATACCTAATACATACATCACAGTATTTTTCATCTTTCAGCTTGATTTACAGTCGTTTTAGGTGATGCTTAGAGTAAATGTGAGGTTAGGGATTCAACATTGGGTGAAAAAACAAAATTAACTTGAAATAGTTTAAAATAAAAAGTATGAAAAATTTGTTCAAAAAAGCAAAGCTAACATATTGTTTATATATGGTTTCCGGTAAATTCAACTGCTTTGAGAGAAGATCTAGGACGTTTAAAATGACTGAGAATTTATCTCAGTCGTGTAAATTCAATTTAAGAGGTATTTATGAAAACAGTTTACCCTCACTTCCCTACTATCCAATTTATCCTGGTTAAACAATTATTATTTTTTGTATAATGAATTTTACTAAATTGATTCGATTATATCATTGCATCCGACCACCTAACAAGTATAAAACTAGTGGAAAATAGTTTCATTGAGTCCGTTTTGTGAGTGACTTTTTTCGAGTAAAATTTTAAAAAAATAAATGCACATATGCTTTACAACAGAAAATAGAAACAAATTAAAAATAAAAATAAACCTTTATATTAATTGTTATAGGTAAAATTAAAATATTATTTATGTTTATATTAATTAATAAAAAAGCAAATAAATGTGAATAAACTATTTATTTATAAAACTACCAAATATAAAATAAGGATCGACAGTAGTGGATTTCCCATTTAGAAATGTCGAATTTATAAATAGGTAAGTTGAGGTCTAATGATTAAAGTTTGGAGTCATCTTATTTATTTTCCAAATTTATTTAGTTAGACATAGATCGATCGTTGTTAAAAATAAACTAAACGATGGTGATCGATCTGAATTGCTTATAATAAACTGCAGGATATAATGATCGATTGTTTTTATATCAAAAATTTGGTAATAATTAAAAATGTAAAAATTCAAACCTAATTAAAAAATACCCGACCCAAATAATTTAGAATCAATGGTGGATCTGAAAATTGTTTTCATATGAGGGCGAAAATTTTTTATAATCGTTTAAGAATCGTTATATAATTTTTTTTTCTCTCTTTTGTTCGGATCTGGTTAGGTTGAATCGGGTAATGTCATGTTAAAAAAGACAATCAAACAAAATTTCATATATAAAAGCATAACAAAAATACAATACATGGTTTAATTGTTCTTATGCTTGGTAATATAGGTGGGTTGAGTTGCGTTATGTAACGAGTCAAAACAGATGCAGGTTATGATGAGTTTTAAGCAAAATCAGTTTGTTTAAAATGATTATTTTAAAAACATCAATTATGTTCAAGTAAAAGTGAATTGTAACTAAACAATTATTTTAATTAAATAACTTTTAGTGATTTTCGAATCAAATATATTATTAATCATTTTTATTCGTTTGAATCTATTATATTAGTATATTAACATAATTTTTAAGTTATAAATCTTGACATGCACTATGCTAATGTGTTACTCATCTCAACCCATTTTATGATATAATGTATCTTATTTCAACTCAAAATATAATAATTGTTTACCCAATATTCGTATTTATCTTGTTATGAATTAAGATTACTAGGCTAGTTGTTTTCTATTAGGCTTTGTTTTTTAAACTATATACAAAACAACATTTATGAAAACTTTTTTAAGTAACCATTTTTTAAAAAATAATTATAATTGTCACATAAGTTCTCAACACAAGTCTAAATATGCAAATTTAAGGGAGGCGATTGCAATATCTTTAGGAAGCTAGTCAGGATTTTAACATATATAAACTAGTGAAAAAAAATTTAGAGATGACGGCTTCCCCCAAAACAATGAGTGGGCACGCCACTGTTTACAATCGGTTCTAGCGGTGGCGGATTCAGGAAAAATTTTCAGTAGGTTCACTACTTTCAAACACTTCAATTAGATAGAACCGAACACAAAAAAATCCGGGTTGGTTTGACGGTTCAAGTCTTGTAATGATTACCACGTAATAACAGTACGATATATATTCAGTCAATAATTAAAAAAATATCGTCATTAAAGAGTCGGAGGTGCGAAGTGTACGGTCGTTTAAGATTTATGAGCTACGAGTCAAGCGTGAGTCAAGGGGGCCGCGCCCCCTTGCGGGGTTCAAGGGCAGAGCCCTTGGAGGCGGTTCGGACAAAGGTCAAGGGGGCAGCGCCCCTTGTGGGATTCGGGGCAACACCCCGAAACCTAAACGAAATTTGGGAAAATATATTAATTTCGGAAAGTTATTTTAACACGATTTTATAGAAATTCATGCGTTGATTATCGAGAATTCTCTAACAAAGATCACTTAATCCATTCAAGTTGGCAAACTGTCGGAGAAAATTACATTAAGGATTCACACCTAAAATATCAATAGGTTCACCTAACCTTTTCGACATTTCGAAATCAAAAAAATCCTACTAGATTGTCGAATATATGTAGATCCGCCCTTGGGTTCTAGATTGTGTAATTTTAATTTTTCTGATTAATGTATACTACAAACCATCTATCATTGACCCATTCCTGATAACATTCAATCGTTGGTACAAAGACTCTTTCAATTCACGAGTCACGACGACAAGTCGTCGACACAAATGACGACTTATTTGGTTTTTTAATGTCATTTCTACCAACAACAAGTCGTTGAGATATATGGATGTTCCGAAACAAAATTGTTGTAGTGTATTCTCTATAGCTCACCACCTTATAAACGGGTATAAATCATATCATATCATATAGTATACTAATAAACAAAAATCATATTTTGCCACTTGTCATTACAATACTTCTCAATTGCCACATGGCAATTTACAAAACAACCATGATTTAATTGCATTTGTTAAGTATATTAAATTAAATCGAGTTTTTAAAATTTAATTGATTGAGACATAAAATTACTTAAATATTCAAACAAATGAATCCTTTTAGGATTGATTTCATACTTTAAATTAACTCATTCAATAATTAGTTGTTTTAATATTTAGTTATTAGAAGTTAATATCACTAATTAGCTTAATTAACAGTTAATATAATATCTAATATATAGTTACGTATAAATGTATTACATTTAAAACTTATGTATTACACATGTTAACTAAATAAATTGTAAAGTTATTTATTTAAATAGCGTATCATATTTTTTCATATATAGTTTTGTAATTACTAAATAAATAATAACTTATATTTTAGTTATATTATTTATTAAGTTGAATAAAATCATTAATATTTGATAGAAGGAAAATGAGAAAAAATTAAATTTAAAAAATGTTTTCAATATTTAATAGGAAAAAGATGTAGAAAAAGCAAATTTTTAGATTGCCTACGAAACTGACACATTTCCATTAAAACCTTTATTTATTATATAAAAAAATACAGATTGATATACACATTTACTAGGTTAATACACCGTTTATTACATTGGTTAAATAAAAATATAATTAATAGTCACTGATAAAAATTTAGCATAAGGTGATTTTTAATATAAAATCTGATTAAAATTTAATATCATTAATACTTTAATTTAATTAATTAAATAATAAAAAAAATTAAAACACTAATTTTTTCATATCTTAGTTTTTTAAACATATCGTTCATAAAATTATTTTTGTCTATTTTATATTTATAATAATCTGTTTTTTCAAAGAGTGAATTTTCGATATTAATGTATATTTTAATGCCATAAAAATATTTTTTTAATTTAAAATTGCTACATATATATTTAATATTTAATGTTATTATTTAGTATACAATAAATTTAAGAAGAGAGAAGCTTGAAAATTATTGTAATAATAGTATAAAATAGTGATGTGTATAGACTATTCTTGAGTATGTATTCGAATTTTAAATTAATTTTTCATTTATTTTATTTTTTATAATACTTAAATAAGTAGAAAAGGTTTGACTTATACAAAGATGGTAAGCTATGAATAGAAAAACAAATATTGTATACAAAAAAACATTTAAACAATTAATGAACATTTGTTGTAACTTTATATTGTTGTTAATTGTATGTAATAATATGTAATTTTATTTCTTTAAATTATCACACTTTAATAGTTTTTCCTACTTTTTATTCAACCCGTGTTATACACGGGTTTATAACCTAGTAAATTATATAATAATATATGAACATGCAACGTTTTTGTCATTATGAGTAAAAACGCATGATGAACATGCGAGGTTTGTTCTCTTTATAGTTGGTTACTCTTGCAAGATGTCAAATTCATTATTTGTATTCATAAATAAGGTGAAACTGCCTTTTTTTTTCTCAATATATAAATAAAATAGTGCCACCCTCTCGGGTCTAATTTTTTAAGGGACCATTTTCTTATATTTTATATGCAAAAAATTATACACATTAGGTTTATATAAGTTTTTATCCAGGTTAAAAAATTGAGCCCATTAAATTTATATACGATTATAAAATGTTTTTTATATTATTACGAGTAGGGTGCCAAAAATACCCGAACCTGATTGACTCATGCCTCACCCAAATTCGAATATGTTTAATAGGATCAGGTTATTCAGGTTCAAAAAGTTAGTTGGGTTATTTGGGTCAACCCGAACTATTAGTAGGATTGGGTTTTAGGTATATTTTTAAAAAGCAGTCGAGTTTTAGATTAACCCAAATATCTGGATAAAAGATTAATATTTTGTGTATATTAATTATTAAATATACAATTTATTTAACTTTTCACCTAAATATTTAATTACGTTAACTATTTATAATTAGATTATTAATCAAATTATTCATGGTTCAACACATTTTCCCTTAAACTATATGCTTAGAACATAAATTATTTGTAGCAATTTAAAATTAGATCAAGATATATAATAGCAAGTAAATATCATCTCAACTGACCCGACTAACCAAAACGTTATTAAGGTCGGGTTACGGTTCAATATTTTTTAAAGAAAACCCAATTAACCCGAAATCCTTGATCGGGTTGACCCGATCAACACCCCTAGAGGCATTTTTTCCTTCTCGTCCGGAGCTCTTAAATTCTCATGACCGGTCCTATAAATAAATACGATATGTGATGAATATAATAAATTGAAATTTTAATCTAGCTTGTGTAATGTGTGATCATATATATAGGGTTAGGTATTTTAAAAAGTATAAGAAAAATTGTTGATTATTAGAATTATGACCACTTTCTCCCATTTTTTTAATATCATAACTTTTACATACGATATTATAATTTAAGAAAATATATCAAAAAAAACGAGTATTTTTTATTTTTAAAATGCGTATAATGTTTGTATAAAAATTGAAAAATTTTCAATTTATTGTGTCTAATTTTCGTCATTGTTTATTTCTTAAACGTTTGTATAATCATCTTTTTTATGTTTTTTCTTAAAGGTAATTGTGTTTTATTTAAATGTCATTGTGTCATTCATACACATCATTGTGTTATCATTGATTGACATTATGTATTCTGCAACAATATTTTGTTTTGAATTGTTTAACAAAACACAACATTGAACTGGATACACAAAAGACATAAAAACTAAAAAAACAAATGTTTTCTTATATCAACAACTAGCCTAAAACCCCGTGTATTACACGGGTTGGATAATAGAAAATATAATTCATCAGCATTAAATAATAATAAATATTTAACAATTATAAAATTATATTTAGGATAAGATATAATTAAATTATTATTATTGTTTATTAAATTTTAATATATTAGTAAATTATTTGAAGAAGAAAAATTATATTTTTTTAATATTTAATTACATAATTTAATTACTAAAATTAATAGTATTTATTAGGAGAGAGAGGTGGGAAAAACTTGTTCAGATTGAACCAAACGCGACACGTGTCTCCTAAAAATACCCATATATTAAAGTAGGTAGATATACTCATTTTGAATATAAAAAATGCTCGTTTTTATGGTATATTTTTTTTCAAAAAATAATGTCGTATGTAAAGTTATGAACGTTTAAAGAATTTGGTAAAACTTGCTAAAAAGTCAACAAAAATTGCCATTAATAAAGTATTATCCAACAACTTGATTTAATCATAACCGTTAATTAATGAACTAATGGTTCATGATCCTTCTTACAATTTTGATTTACCTCCTTCATGTTAACCATGAGACCGGTCGGTGAGAGGCGCCTAATGGTGACATTCACCATTTTTTTTCTGTACACTTTCTCGGATAAAAAGTCTATTTAGTTTAACCAAACCACATACATACTATGAGTTAATAATCAAATAAATATAACATAAGTTAAAATGGATATATTAAAGCAAGAATCCATATACTCACTTATGACCAACTCGATCCATCGATGATCCATTAGTAAAAGTCGATACTGACGAAAATATGTCACTAAAAATGGCTACTGTGAGAAAATGGTCACTGACCTAATTTTGTAGGTAAAAGGTCACTGGGAATTTAGTCATGGGTGACGAATTTCTAAGTAAACTAATCGAGGGATCGTTGACAACTTTTGGAAGGTGGTCCAAATTAGTCCGGTCTCTTTCAATGGATCCAATAGCAACGGATTACTGGCGAAACAGGTCGTCAACATATTCCTATATATAGGGGCGTTCGAAAAAATCCGTATCCGAAATTCCAAATCTGAAATATCCGAAATAGCCTTTTTTTGTTAGATAATTTTCGAATATTCGGATTCCGGATAATTTTTCGGGTATTTCGAATATTTTTTGGATATTCGTATATCTAAAATATATATATTTTTTTAGTTTTAAATTTTTTTTCCTGGATTCGGATATCCAAAACACCGGATATCCGAAAATAAACACCTATAACTATATGTTTTACTGATGGAATTTAGTAGTTAATTGTAATGAATTTATAAAACATAACTATTTTTTATTTTTTAAGTTTATTGGAAAGTCAAAAAAAAAGAGCAACTATAAATTATAAAAAGTAAAAAATTAGAAAATTAACGCATAATAAAAAAGTGTAAAATTAACCAAACTAAATTTTAATTAGAATGTTGTTGTCAAACACAAATTAAAGTAATTTTATACAAAATATATAAAGAAAAGTCTAGCTAAGAACGAATGGGTTCGATCCTAATTGATAATTTGTTTTTTCATGGTCACGTTATTGGACTAGTATCGTCGTTTCTGCCCATCCTGAATCCTCAATCACCTTAATTTCCCATTAAATATTTACTAATACTATTTGCGGCGATTTTGGATACTAATAGTGACGATTGTTCTGAATTGTTCCATAATATTCAGTATTGTTATGCATTGTTCTGAATTGTTCCAGAGTGTGTTGAACAATTTCTTAAACATGCTCTTATTAGAGTTTAAAATATTAACATGTTTATGTATACATGTTACATCAAACAGAGACCCGTTTAGCATAACATGGCACAATTTTTTTACCTTTACAATCACTCAAAATATGCCATTTATACGAAAATAAAGATTAGAGTAGAATATTGTTTGACTAATTTAGTAACACATGTATGAATGAATAAAAAGGAATAAGTTTTTTTTCCTAGTTAAAATCACTCCACCATTTAAGACTTGTTAATAAATACAATGATGTCAATAATATCATCTCTAGTTAGTTCAAAAAATATACTATTAATAAATCAAAAAATTAGCAGGAATATAAACAAGGATTATTTACATATATCCCCCTAATGAGAGCCTTAATTACATAATTACCCAACCCTTAAAATCAATTACATATTTCCCCTTAAGAGGGAGAAATATGTAATTGACTAGTTTATTTTGAAAGGAAACTATCTTTTAAAAAGGGGAAATATGTAATTGACCTTTTTAATTGGGTATATATGTAATAAATGATATTTGGAGGGGGAAATATGTAAATGAATTGGATGATCAAAAAAATGTAATACTAATAAATCAACAAGAAGGTTAACAGGAATATAAACAGATTTTTTTCAACAAGGAATTAATATAAATAAAATTAAATAATCAATAAAATAATTTAATTCTTTTTCTCGGAAACAGTCAATTGGATTAAAATAACCTAAGGCATCACAGCCTAGCGGTATCTTGGTGGTGGTGTAAGGCTCAGGAAACCAAATGGTTCTTGGTTCTATCCCACAAGAGGATTTTCTCAAAATATTGAGTTTCCTTCAAAACTGACGGCTTAATGATAAATATGATCGGGTGGTATTGTTGATGGCATGATAATATTCTAATGATATGTCAGTAATCAAAAAAATAGCTGTTGAATGGCTTAAAATAATTTAAATAGTGGGCGATCCACTATTATCTAAATAAAAATAAAAATAAAAATAAAAATAATTTCATTGGGTGAAATGGTGGATACAAAAAATGACAAGATTGAAGTGGGGAAAAAAGGTCACGGGATGGGAGAATGAAGTGAGACGAAGGCGAGCGTGAGTACACTTAACCCCACCCATCATCTGAGTGTTTCTTTTTTTTTTTGAAATCACGTGACTTATCACGTGACATTTTTTTTTTATTTTTTTGTGTTAAATGAAAATAATAATAATAAAAATAATTAAATAAGTTGGCCTACCATGAAACCTCCATTCATTTTACATATCCCGTGACCATTGTTATTTTTCACTAGACCAATAATGTGCCTTGTTTCTATATGCGTAAGTAGGCTCACTTTGATTTAAAATCGTAAAACTTTAAAAAATCAGTTATTGTTGAGAGTTATTTTGTTAGGTATTATGGTTATTGTTTTAAATTATTTCATTAACGGTTTGATTTAAAATTCATAGCGCATCTATCAAATACAACATTATAATGCATTTTGCTGCTCCTGCTGCTGCTAAATAATATATTTTCTTTAATTTGTATTTAGGTTTATGCACTTGACATAATTTTTGTCTTTCATTTGTAGTTATGTTAACATACATATTAATAATTTATGTTTTCGGATGTATTCCTTGAGAGTGATGCTTACTTTTATAATTTAATTTATTATTTTATGATGGATTGATAATCGTTGCGATTGTTTTTTTTGTCTGCGCTTTTATGTTTGTGATGTTGTCAACGCGGCATGGCGGTATGAATCAGTTTTTTTTTTTGTGAGGCATGTTTAAGGCCATTTTTATTTTTATAATCTTATTTTAAAAATATTCTGTGTTTTATGATTGGTGATGCTATCTTCGTGGCATGTTGTATTTATTTTTTTACGCTTATTAAAATGAACATTAGCATTTTTTTAGTCATTAAGAGGGATTTTGCTTATTTCATGATGTCTGAATTTGATGTTAGCTCTAGGTATGGGAAATGCCTTTCTATTTATAAAACTCAATGTGTCAAAACCATGGAACTAAACCAAACACATACCATTGCTAACAGTTTGATTTGGTTCATTTTAATGTTCAAGAGTTTCCTTTTAGTTTATGATGGTCAACATCTAATTAATTGTTGGTACTTGGGTGTAATAAGTTAATGACTAATTATCTCAACAAATGATAGTGATATTTGTGCTAAATGAGATAGTAAAAGTGTCACACATACAAATAATAGAATTAGATGGAAATAGAGTGTCACACATACAAATAATAGAATTAGATGTAAATAGAGTTTGTATTGATTATCAAATAATGTTTACACTGGTGTAAGACAACTTACACTAATATAAGATCTTAAACAAAAAATACTTTGCACAAACATATAAAAAAACATAATCTTGTACAAGTAAAATAAATATTTTGAAATAAAAACAAAAAAATTCAGGTTGATCTTAACGTAATTATCTGGGTTAGTGCAATTAAGAGATGTTATTATAAGATGTAGATCCTATACATATGAGATATGAAATATATGTTGCAGCACTTGATGGGTGACCTCTTTGAATTCTATTGAAGGGTTAGATAAATCAAATTTGTTTATTTGATATGAACACCAATCCTGATTGGTTGCTTTAATCCATGTGATTCAGCCTACTTGTTAAACAGGTCTTGTTATTTTGGTGATGTATATATTTTGCAAATGATTTTATAAATGAAAATTTTTGGAACATAGACTCTATTTTTTCTTGTAAATCAAGTATCAAAACATAACCATTATCTCTAATTTTTCTTTTCCTTGCAACAACATAATTGATTATATTTCCACCAAGAACAGATAACAATGCATGCACACAAATACATCACAGAATTTGACCTCCAAATAACATTAAATTTCATTGTCCAACAAATATGCAGATTTTAAGCTAGAACATTTAAACTTCTGTGAACACTTGTTACATCATTCATCGTCCTCATCGTCCTCCTCGTCATCAGGTGCAGCCATGTCATCACCTATGCCTTCAAGCAGCGCGTCTACATCTTCACCCAACTCCAGTAATCGCGCACTCAGCTTCTCAACTTTACTCTGTTCTTGACCAAGGCAAACAAGCAGATCACCGAGTTCAGCTTCACTTTCTTTCTGAGCTTCTTCCTTTGCTTCTGCTTTTATAGCTTCAATATCCAAACTCGATGTTGACCCACCACTTTTCAATGCTTTGACTTCATTTTCTAAATGGTAGTTTGCTTGTTCTAGACTGTTGTAAGCATCCGACAAGCTCTTTAGATCGTTTTCGATCTTTGCACATAATGTTTTGTAAGAAGAAACCTCATTATCCATCTTGGAATTCTCATTTTTGAGCATGTCAACCCGTTGAGATGCTTCTAGAAGATCTCGTTTTAGTTTTTCTATTTGGACCCTCTCTGACCCACTACTTGGTCTAGGTTCGTTTTGAGATGAACCACCTCCACCCGTGTTAGCTAGGTCCTCTGCTAATATTGCATTTCTGTTTAGAAGGTCCTGTTGAAACAGCAAAACTTCAACTAAACATAAGAAATTAATAGCTGGTTCACTGGTTTGCATTGTGTATAAATCAAAAAATTAAGCTAAAAGGGGAATGGGTCAAATGGTTTCAATAGCTGTCATGAATCGAATGTTCAGTGCACTCATGAACTATTTGATATAAAGTTCATTTATACGCCATTTTTTTTTTCATTTTATGATGCAAACGAATATAAGCATATATCTTGTTCGCTCATTTACGTTCATGCATGTTCATTCATTTAAACTAGATTATATCTCGTGTATTACACGGATTTAATATAAAATAGTAAATAGTTAATTATAGGATTGAGAAATTATAAAATTATTAATTTACATATTAATAAGTACTTTAACTAATAAAATACTAATTAAAAAACTAAATAACTAAAAAAAATAATTGATGATCTTCTTGATTTGTAAGAATTGATATCATTGAACTAGTTAACTTGAAAACTTCAGTTCATATCATGTCAAAATCTAATTTTTGTAAATGAAAAATACAAGTTATAATTTATGTAATTATCAAGGTTAAATAAGCTAATTTGAATATATTACAACATAAAGGACAAAAAATGTAACTTTTCTAACAATTTTATTACTTTGGTTTTTAGAAAATTAATAAACATCATTCGTATAAATATCACACTTTTTAAAACTCTGATTTAATGATTATTTTATTTTCCAAAAAAAAATCATTTTTTAAGAAAATGGATTTTTTTTTTTTCAAAAATTTTTGTTTTCTAAATATCACATAACATATTTCTTATTTTAAAATACTTTGATTTTTTTTTATTTTATAAACTTATTTAATTGTGCTTTCTAATAAAAAGATTTGATTTTAATTTTTTTTAAAACTATTTTGCATATAAAAAGGTAAATAGTATTATTTTTTCATCATTATTATTATTATTATTATTATTATTATTATTATTATTATTATTATATTATTATTATTATTATTATTATTTAATATAAGAGAGTATAATTATTAGATAGGAGAGATAATTGAGTATATTGATCAAAAAGTGACATGGTTATGTTGTGATATTTTTATTGGCATTTAATAGACATTTGTTCAAATATGTCCATTCAGTTATGTTTGTTTAAATTTGTTCAGTTATATTCGTTTACGTTTGTTCAACTATTTTTGTTCGCATTAATGAACCATTCGTTTATATAATTAAAGAACGAACATGGACACAAACACGAACATGCTTAGTTACTTAAAGAACAAACACAACCAAGAAAGCCTTGTTTGTTTAAATGTTCGTGTTTGATCATTTGTTCAGTTAAAGTTAAACAAACAAACACGAGCATGTCCTGTTTGTGTTTATTTACAGACCTCGATTTCAGAATCGCCCAAAATTTACCTGTATCTCGGAGCATTGTTTTTCCAAAAAGGATTTGAGCCGCTTAATATAATCCACATCAGCTTCATCTTTCCTCTGTTCCAACTCTGCAGGAACGACCAACACGTTGTTCTTCGGGTGACTGTAAAGGTTTACAACTCCATCTCTAATATCAGCTTCCAAATTCTTGATGAAGTTGACAAATTGAGAGTCACACATTTCAGCAAGCATAGGATGGTCCTCCTTCTTATGGTCATTTGCCACATCATCCTCTATTTCTTCAACATCTGTGATACTATCATTGGTTGTTTTACTCAACGATTTATGGTATTGCGCGGGTTTTGCAGATGAAAACACAAAGCTTTGCTGCATCTCCTCTAGTTTTTGAAAGTATGATGTGAGTCCAATTTTTTGGCTTATGGCGTCAACTATGGTAAACGCATCTTTTCCTGACTCGGTTGACTTGTTGAAAATAACACACTCCCCTAAAAGCACAGCTGCTAATCCTCTCACACAAACAGTTGTATCCCTATTTGATATCAATTCAACTAGATATGTTAAATGTGGACGTGAAGCCAAGAACGAATTCACAGCATTTGGGCAATCAGAGAGCCATGTGACAAGCAGTTTCAATATTATCGGCTGGACATATGAGTTTGTTGATTTTCCATCTTTGCCCTTCTTGGAAAAAGCAAGAGCCAAGTATTTTACCATACGATGCAATAGGGGTTCAGGGGATCCCAATGAAGGCATCGGTGACTCGATTTCAATTTGCAAAACCTGCATAAATTAGAAAAAGATAAAAACTATTGATCGATTTAAATCTTTTAGGGTTAATTACTTAGATGGTCCTTGTGGTTTGCCTAAAGTAAAAGGTTTGATACTAAGATCACTCTCATTTGCGCCATTTGGATAGCTCCGTTGAAACTCAAAAAAAAATTCAAAATACCATTAGTCACAACCTGGTCTCTCTCACGACCAGTCACAGCCCACACATGACCACATGGCATTATCCTATAGGTTCTTCATTTTCTTTGCTTTTTTATTTTCTTATATTTTAATTAGTTTAAAGAATAATTTAGTTTTTCTTTAATAACTTGTAAAAATTCAGCCTTTTTAAAAAATCTAAATACACAAACTTGTATAGCTTTTTTTTAACATCCTGATTTAATTTTTTTAAAAACAGAGTTGTTTCAAAAAGATATACTTTTTCATATAATCTAAAGGTGTTCAAGACATCCGAAACTCGAAAAAATTCGAAATCCGAATCGTATCCGAAACCCGAAAAAACCATATCCGAAATCTATTTCGGGGTATTCGGGTCGGATAATATGATTTTAGATTCGGGTCGGGTTTCGGATATGCAAAAATTGGTTTTTTCGGGTCGGATATCCGAAAAAACAGGGTTATTCGGGTTGTTTGGGTTATTCGGATGAATGAATTCGGGTTTTTCGGGTCGGATAATATATTTTGAATTTCGGGTCGGGTCGGGTTTCGGATAGACCAAAAAAAATTCCAACCCGAAAAACCCGAATAACTCGTTATCCAACCCGATGAACACCCCTAATATAATCTACCTATTCTAATAAAAGAGTATATTTAGGAGACACATGTCACACTCTGATGAAATCTGAAATTTGTTTTCCCGCCTCTCTCTCCTAATAAATTTTAGCAATTTTTAATAATTAAATATTAAAATGTATTACTCTTCTTATTTAATTATTTACTAATTTAGTAAACTTGATAAACTATAATAAGATTTAAATTATATATTATTTTAAAATATAATTTTTTAATTACTGAATATTATTATTATTTGTTTATAATTTCTCGATATTAATACTTCTTATTTCACCAATAGCTGATAAATCTAACATACAAATTTTTGTAAAAAATATTATTTGTAACATTTTATAAATTCAACCCATGTAATACATGGGTTTCTAATGCTAGCATATTAATATATATATATATATATGTATGTATGTATAGAATACTTATTTGTTTATCTTATTTGACCCCTGTCACTATACTATTGGTTTGTTAAATTTTTTTATAACATTATCTAAACTAAAAATTGGTCGTGTTACGTTGTGAATAAGTACGAAAAATTGGGTTTGGTTGGGTTGTGAAGGTGGATGAGAGAGAGATTACTTTTAAAATAAAAGGTTGTGTGAGTTGGGTTGTAAAAAAGATTGGTCTAAGGGTTTTTGTAACAGAGTTGGGTTTTATGCTTCAGTTTTGTAACAAGTTAGGTATTAAGTCTAACTTTTGATAACTTTGTCTTTTTCCATTAAATAAGGGTAAATACCCTTTGACTTTTGAATAGTCAAGCCAAAGGGTAAAACATCTAGTTAGTCTTAAAACCCTAATTCATTACAAAATTGAAAACATAGAGGCCCAAACCTGTTACTTTAAACCCTTGGTACCTAAATCTGTTGCTTTCCACAAACCACAAAAACCATCTATGAATTAACTCGTATTTTAATGTTCGACATGAGACTGCCTACCTTTTCCTTGCACGGAATATTATCCTTTAGTACATAAGAAAGAACACTAGCAGCTCTGCAACTAATCTGCTTATATCACATCATCATCAGAAGTTAATATTTGTAGAAACAAAAATTGAGATTCACTAGATATGGTTGAATGTAATTCAAGTAAATTAAATAAATCTGAAGAGATTTTATAAAGTTGGTAAGTTTACATCACCTCAAGGTCACCATCGTGTTCACTCGAGGCAAGACCATGTAAAAGCATGCTGCGAAAAAGTGAACAAGAGAGTATGTATGGTGACTATTAATCCATTCACTTATAAACCTAGCTTTAAAAAGTGCGCATCAATAGCACATAATGATATGCTGCAGTGATGAGATTGCATTGTCAAATTGATGAGATATGATTCCATGATTTGAAAATCAGGAGCGCATAATGATCTGATGTGTGGCGCGGTACATCACACACTTGACAGTATTCAGTAATTTAGACCATTGGTTGCATTTGATCTGAGTTTTTTAAAACTTATTGAATAAATCTTTAAACATCAATAAATAGGTTCAAGTATTTTAACAAATTAGACCATCGATTGAACAAATACAACTAGAGATGATGAAAATGACTTATATTTTAGTGTTCAAAAGTTACAATTTAAAATATTCTCTATAATTATTTTTTTATATAACAAACGCATCGCATACATAATGCATGTGTATAGCGCTTGCACATTACGCGTCGGCATTTGGTATCAAAACACATCGCAGTGTCACGCTTTTTAAAACCAAGCTTATGAACATTTCGATTTTGGTAGTCCTCCCTCAAACATGTCAAATGCATCGGACTACGTAAAACAAGTTGAAAGTCACTAAAAGTCTATTTTAGTGCATGCAAGTTAAATGTCTAAAATTGTTGTATTCAAAACTTTATTATTTAGATCACTGCAATAATATTGCATTTTGTAGTCATGATTAATGAATTAATCATTTACAAGAAAAAATACGGAAAAAAGAAAGTGTTTGAGGCTCTACAGTCGAACCGACCGACGTGTGTTTTGACCCATTACCCAACGTGCTTGACCCGCCATCTCGCAACCTACAAGCAAGAGGCTTCTATATACCTAATATAGAAATTCTTAGCATGACGATATAAGAAATCATACCTTCCAAATGACATATTCACATCCTCCTCAAATGGAGCATGTGTCAATGACAAAGGTTGAGGAATTAAGGTGGATGCAAGCATTTTTTGACCAACCATATTTCCCTATTCAAGCAAAAAGTAGCAAATGAACTCCTTTCGACATCCTACAAAATAGATATTTCTACCAAAATAAAGTATTAAAGTATTCACGGATGATGTTTGGAATAAGAACCTCACAAAAGCTCTTGAAAACATAGTCAGCTGCAATGAATTCTTGCATACTAGAAGTCCTTAAAATAATTCGCAGGATTGAATTCAGAGCTGGCTCAACTTGTGGCTCATCTCCAAGAAATTTGCTTGCAAGCGCATCAAGATTCTCGCGATGTCCAAATATTAAGTCACCGATGCATCTAAAAGCCTGAAAATGTGATATGAGTAATACATGTCAAAATTATTAGTGTTCATAGAAAAAACAAAAAAATAGTGGGAACATACAGTTTGACAGGATAAAAATGAGGTTTTTAGAGATAAGAGTGACTAGTATAGCAAACAAGATAAATGAGAACTCCACACTATGGGCAGGAGGAGGAGAAGCCCAAACTAACTTGGGATGAGAGGATTATGCAAGATTTGCAAGAATTACACCTCTCTAAGAGATTGAGAACATGGTCCAAGATAGGGATTCATGAAGACGTAGGATTAATGTTAAGTCTTTTAAGAGGTGTAGATATAGCTTGGCTTAGAGGATTAGATTTTCCCACACTTTAAGAGGGCTTTGTATGTAATTGTTTTACTGTATTTTATGTCTTTTATCTCTGTGTTGTTTTATGATAATATATATGTTGCCAATTATCCTTCTATCATTTCTTTTGTTATTGATAGCTTCCTAGCCTATACTGTTTAAAACCACAGATGTAAGTTTTGCTAACATCCCACCCAACCTATAGCCTTGCTATGGGTGGGATTTTCTGGGTACGGGTGTTGCATAAAAAAAAGAAAAAAAACATATTTGAGCTAATTATCTTACCGCACACCGGACAGCAACAGAAGCCCATTGACTTTCAACTCCTAGCATTAGCAGATGGTCCAAAACTTTTCTCTGTGATATTAGAGAGGGAATAGATAATATTATGCAAAAAAGATGAATCCAATAACTGACAGAAGTGTTGTTTCTGAAAATAACCTGAGCCAGAACTGTCTTGTTAGTCGATTTATCAATTTGTTTTGCTGGATCAGCTTCGGAACCTCCATTTATCAGTAGCCTGATTGTTTCTAAAACACACAGTAGATTTATTGTCTACTGGCATCAATCAGATTTAAGAAAATCAATAAGTAATCAGACAGGCATCTTATAAATCATGCACAGTAAGATTTTGTTAGATAACTATTTAACATTTAAAGCCTAACCTTTTGTTGAGAAAAGCTGTATGTGCTTCCTCTAAGTTTTAAAATTGATATAAGCGAGTCAAAGCCTATAGTCTCCCTCAGCAGCACCTATAGCATCATTAAACCAACATGATATATATAAAGCTTCAGGCCAATAAAAGTTTTTATAAAAGTAAATAATCAAAAACCTGATTGGATGCATTGCTGCGAATGAGATTGTTCAACAATTCAAGACAATCCTACGAGGTGACAAGCATATCAGTGGATGTAGATTTATAAAAAAAATATATATTGTCTTTAAAAAAAAAAAAAAGTTTCTCACCTGCACAACAACGCCACCATCCGAACCTCCCTCTTCCTTAATAATACTGAAAATCTTCTCAAAAGCACCTTCAAACACCAATATTTTTTGGATTTCCTCTGCTTCACGAGTCAAGTAGGTTAGAAGTAACAATGCCTCATTTCTTATGACCTACAAAAAAGGACCATTTTTAGCGTCAATATCCCGCAAATACTATGCCCTCTACAAATTAAGGTTCATACCTCACGATCCATAAGCATATCCACAAGCCGTGTTATACCACGAGGAATTGTAAGAATCGCTTCCTGTAACCTGAAAAAAGCCTCAGTACAAGTTTCTACGAAAATGAAAAACAGAAGTACAGTGAGAAAATACCTAACATGGGAATTCGTTAATAGTGCAGTCAAAACTTGCAGTGTATAATATCGTACATAGAAGTCATCTTCTGACTGCAAAAGTACTGAATTACCAATTGTAGGACGAAAGTAATTGTAGATGTGTTTTTCATACGGTATAATTGGATCAGGATATAGAAGCCTTAGCATCTTACCAACAGATTTAAAAGAAGAGAGATGTTCTGTTCATCTCTTGATAAAAGATCTGCATTCATCAAAGCAGGTTGAACCTCATTTTTGTGCAACTTTTCTTGTCTAATTGGTGTTAATGCACCCACAAGAGTTTCAACAGCCCCACGCACCTTTAACAATCCATGTATATAAAACATTAAATACTAATTGAAAGAGGCATATAAAGATAAAGATTCCAGTACAAAACTATTTAAAGTAGTATATTAAGGATTTAAGGCCTTTGAGCGCTTAAATTGTAGATCCAGTTGGTAATTTAATTTTAAAAAATCATAAAAAAAATTGTCTTGAGAAAATAAAAGAAACAAGAAACTATCACATAACTATATATCTATAAAATATGAAGAAAAATGTTGTTCAAAGAAGCCTTCAAACCATTTCAACATCATCACGTTCCTTGAGGACTCCAAAAAGTACAGGAAATCCTGCAATAGAAGGAACTCATTATGTTGTGCATAAAGCATAAATTACACACCATCTAACCAATTTGTACACACCCATAGTCCCAAAAGCTAGCTGTGCAGAGTGACTTTCGGCAACAACAGACTGAAGTTCAGCCATGGCATTTCTTCTATCCTCAACCAGCTTACCATTTTTTATACAATCTAGCAAGCGCTCAACATAGCTATCATACAAAAAAACAGAAGTGTATTAGTCACAAAAGAGAAGAAATAGCTAGTTAAAGTCAGAACTTCATCACTGTTCATTAGTAATTTAAGCCGGATGTCCTCTAAAGCACATGTCTCTTCTTTATAAGCCAAAGAATTCCTAATTCTAACAAGTTTTTGATGATAAAAGAAATAGAATTAAGATGCATGTTCTTGCAGAAACACCCCGTCCCATCCCATATTAGTAAGCTAACTGCTAACATAGCCATGGTGAAGGATCGTATGAATGTTATATACAAAAAATCAACAAAGTACAGAAAATCCAAGCTACATTATCACATTTGCAGGCCATCGTCATATATTAGCTAAATCATGAACCACTAAAAAGATGAAAACAGGAACACCGACCCACCTGTCTTCATTGGCACTTGAATCTTCATTCCCAAACACAAGTCCAACAACTCCCTGCACATTAAAAAAAAAAAAAACCAATTATCAATAAGAACAGAAAAATACTAAAATCAAAGCAAATGAGCATCCATCACCACATTTAAACACAATAATTACCTTATAACCAGAAACTAAATCCATCTTCTTCATCCAAATGGTAAGACTTAAAAGTTTGATTGAAAATTTGAAACAAAACAGGAATCTGCAAAATCAATCATAATTACGAACACAACATGATCAAGGCAAATGTGCAAACTTGATCAGAACTCGAAATGCGAACTTCTGTACAATAAGTATAAAATAGAAGATGTCGAAAACCAAATAAGTGTAGATCAATCAATAAACCAATGTATGCTTAATTATTTAAATTGGCAAACTGATCATGAATCGATAACGATTCTGCATGTATTTGAGTACATATAATCAAGCACGAATTTGTTGATAGGATCAATCAGTAATTAGAAAAAGCCCTAATTGACCAAAATCTTCGAGACGTACCTGCGAAGAGAGAGAGTAAAATAGTTGAATAATTTTTTTGTTTTCCAAAAAGAACCGAAAGGTATACTTGACCGGGGTTATGATTTTATGTTCCGGGTTTATCAGGTCATCTACTATTCGTGCCGGATCCATAGTATTTCACTATTTTTTTTTTATTTTTTTAAACGATTCACCTTTCGTTAAAGGGTTGTGTGTAATGGCGGAACTATGATTCAAAATTCGGGGTCAAAACTTAAAAGATTATATTCGTTGTGTGTATTAATTAATAGATGAAATACAAAGAAAAAATAATAATCAACACAAAATTTTATTTATAAGTGGTAAATAGCAAAACAATATCTAAAAGTGGCTGTAAAAAAATTAAATCAATAGAGTAAAAATGATAGAAAGAAAAAACAATATGATATCAAAAGGTATTAGGTGGCTATTTGCCTATTAAATAATATTGGCCCGTCATCTTCTTTCTTTCCTCTTTTAAATTTTACACTTTCCGGCGTCTTTCAGTAATCTACAACTGACAAGAAAAACATAAAAAAATGTAATTAGTCACTTCTTTTTATTTTAAATACTCTAGGGATACAATCTAAAGGGATCAAAACACAAGAAAGTTTTTCCCATCAAGCACTCAGACTCATCGAGTAACACATAGTTTCGCCAGCCAGAGGGTCAATGTGTCACACCCCAAGCCGGCGGGCCGGATCGTGTGTCCCGTCGGGCGGAAAGGTCCCGGGGCGCGATATCGGAAATGATAATCGTGATGATCAGATTGTTTACATTGCACATGATGTATAATGAGAAAATACTAAATGAAATAGAATTACAAAGTTAAGTTACATCCGTTCTGTTTATAATTCAACAATGTAAATCTATCATCAACATCATAATCCATCTATCTTGTATCTGCATAAGATATACAAAATAATATGTATAATGATGTTCAAAAATATGCAAGTCCAAAAATACTAGGTCCTCTAAATTTCATCATAGTCCAAAAGCATAACTTCTTAGTTAGACATGTTCGTCACCTGAGAAGTCATGCAAAAAGATCAAGTCAACACATGGTTGGTGAGTTCATGTAGTTTTATTTGAAAATGTATTTGAATAAACCTGTTCGAATGACAACCTTAACCTCATTAACAACCACCTATACTATCCAGTCAAATATGCTTATATATAGGGCATACGTAGGGGAACAAGCCCCAGCCGACATCCCACCACATATTGAACCACATAATATATTGTTGTTAATGATAATTAAGCGTTTCATCCCATACCTTTGATACACAACGTTTGAATAACCTGAAAATTTGTTAACATTTATCACCTGAAATGACAACCTTAACCTCACTAACAATCACCAATACTATCCAGTCAAATATGCTTATATATATGGCATACGTAGGGGAACAAGCCCCAGCCGAAATCCCACCACATATCGAACCACATAATATATTATTGTTAATGATAATTAAGCGTTTCATTTCCTACACTGAATCCCATACTTAAACTATTTTGAAAATGATTACCCTTGAACACCCAAAATGACAACCTTAACCTCACTAACAACCAAAGTTGCAAAAGTCGCTAGGCGCTACCAAGTCGGAATAGCTCCTTGGAGCGAGTAATCGGGGAGTACTCGGCCCTAGGCGGGAGTACTCGGGCAATACTCAGGAACTACTCGGCCACGGAACACCTCCTTGGAGCGAGTACTCGGCCTTGGAGGCCGACTTTTGCAACAGTGCTAACAACCACCTATACTATCCGATCAAATATGCTTATATATAGGGCATACGTAGGGGAACAAGCCTCAGCCGACATCACACCACATATCGAACCACATAGTATATTGTTGTTAATGATAATTAAGCGTTTCATTTCACCCCATCGACAAAATAGATTTTGAGTTCCACAAATTGAAATTCTATCGATTTCCTGAGTTCAATCACACATTTATGATCACCCATAGTATTTGTAGAAACATGATACTAAATGTTTGATTAAATAAATAAATAAACATTTAAATACAACTAAGACATGATGATTGGGCCTTATTTGACTCAATCAATTAGTCTTAGTTGTTGGTTGTGTCCAGATTGTATCGTCTCACACGTGGCCCATATCAGGCATGACCCAAATGAGTCTACCTGTATGTGTCGGGACTTTCATGATGTGCCCATATCAGCTTGACCTTCAGGTCTACTGTACATGTCGGGACTTTAGGATATCCTTTGATTTTGATCATCTTTGTTTACTTAAATTCGTTTGATCATTTGATTTATGCCCATATAGCGTGACTATAGAAGTCTACTATTTATGCTGGGACTTTCCGTGTGTTAACACGTGGTCTCGATCTGCATACAACTGACATCCACCTTGAATTGTTCGTTAATGATTTCATTAGTTCTTAATGATTTCATTAGTTCTTTGATTCACACATGGATATGATTTCCTTGAGTCTGATCCTTAAAATTCCATGACTACCACACTGAGTTTAGATTCTTGAATTTGATCCTTAGTTTACTTGAACACACATTGAATTAGATTCTTTAGTTTTAGTTCTCTTGATCACACATTGAATTTAGATTCCTTGGATTTGATTCTTTAGTTGTAGTTCTCTTGATCACACATTGAATTTAGATTCCTTGAATTTGACTTTGATAGAATAATTGTTTGATTTAGAATTTATTGTCTTACTCGTAAGAGTAATTAATTAATTCGTTAGTTGAACCTGTATATAATTTACCTAGACAGGAGTCTAGGAGTACATACATGCATATAAAACATACAATAAGTAAAAGCATTTACGTAAAACATTTTTAAAGAAAAAGGTTTACGAATGCTCCTCAGCCCCGCGTTTGAAAACAAAAATGTTTAGAAAAGGGGTAATGAACTCACCTGTGTTGCTAAGGATTGAATCACAACAGATAATGCGCGCTCGTTAATTGTAGCTTAGGTATCTTCAATACCTGAGTTGTTTTAAGAAGATTCGAATACAATAAGTATTTATAATAGACGTATCTAGGGTTTTGGTCTCGGTGTGCAACTATGTGTCCTAGGTGTTACTAATGTGTTGCTATGATTTTCTCTAACTAATCTAAGCGTATTACCTGTTTATAAACCGTTATTCCATGAATAATCATTATTAAACCTTAGTTATGTAAGGTTTATACTAATAAAAATACATGATCTTTTAAATAAACTATCATTTATAAAGTCCTCTTTAAATTGCAAATATTAAGCTTATAAATCACTTAAACTAGTTTGAAACATTTTAATAAGATAATTTATAAGTCATTTTATTTTATTAAAAACATAAGTTATTCATATGAAAAATACAAGTTAAACGTGTTAAAACTTGAGTTAACCAAATTTAGATCAATTCCAAGTCCTTTGATAGTTTCTTTGTTGCCCAACTTGATTCTTGTTCTTTCTTGAGATTGACTATCAACTAATTTATTCATTTGAATACTTAATTGATGGTCAATCTTGATAAAAAACTTTAAGTATTGGATGTTGGCATCCTAATGTCGATATCCCATACTTAGTCATTTCTCTTGAATTCCCATAGTTCTCATCTCGTTCTTTAATTATTTGAAATCTCATGGCTACTTATCATGTCATTAACTCGATGCGAATTACTAAGTAAACTTAATTTATTAGTTTAGAAGTTCACAAGTTAATATCGATGGCCTTAGTATTTGGTTAGCACTTAGTTAACCCACTTATACTCTCGTCGATAATAACATCATAACCCATTGTTTTTCTTGACAAAACCCAAGTGTTTTAATCCCGCTTGATTGTTAAAACATATTGTAACACCACTGTATTTCAGGCTATTACATTTTTGTTTGTATTGTTAAGACCTTATATGATAATTGTTAATGATTGTGGATTATTGGATGTTATTATTATTATTTGTATACATATTGAGAACAAATAATAATAAGCATAAACCCTGGGAAGTCTAGTTTGAAACATAACTAAACAAAACCAGAGAGTTATTGCAGTTGTATTAACTTGATATGGATTGTTGACTTGGAATGGTAGAAGTATAGGATTCTATAGTCAAAGATAGACAACGATATAATCATGGTCTATCGAAGAGGTGGTGGGATGGCGGCTGAGGCAGTTGCGACTGACCTCTACGTATGCCCTATACATAAACCATCTTCGATTTATCATGATTATATCAGTGTTGAGGCTTTGGTGAGAAGAATCCGAGGATTTTGTTTGAAATGGTGAAAGTTATAAGTTGGTTATTGTTTGGTTACTAAACATAGTCAAGGACACATGGTCATGGTTTATCGAAATAGTGGTGGGACGGTGGCTGGATAGGTTGCGACCTACTCCTACATATGCCCTATACATAAGCATATTTCGGTCTATCATGGATGTGTCAGTGATATGGGTTAGTGGGTTTCGGATTGGGAAATTATAATGTTTAAAGTAATAAAATAATGAAAACGTTATTGGAAATGATTACGCGATGGTGAGGTTACGATTGTAAATTAAACGCGAATGTTGTTTCAAAAATATTAACTTAATAATGTATCCGCGTGGGTGACGATTCACACGAATATAATTATTGGGAATAATATCCTGAAACGAGATTCCATAAAATCGTTCATCAAATCGAAAGACGATACGAGCGTTGGATTCGAAAATGTGACGATCTTTACGAATACGTACGTAAGTAACGAGTTTCGATGAGATAACGAAATAATATTTAATGATATTAAATTAAGAAAAAGAATTTAAAAACGTTTATTAGGAATCACAACCTAAGACGTATTTGAGCAAATCGTTTATGAAAATAAACGATTTAACGAAAGTAAACGAAATTATTTTACGAAACAATTTTATTTAAAATCATTTTATTAAACGAAACATGAGTATTTAAATGTTTTATGTTTTAAAGGTATTTACGAGAAAAACCGAAACATCTAACACTTTTAACGCGTAATAAACAAGATCCGGTACGCGGGAACGTTACAGGGTATAAGAATGAAGGAACACCTCATCTTCTTCATTTCTCACATCTTCCTTCTCTCTCTAAACACCCCAACCTGCCACTCATTTCTCTCTCTACCTTCTCTTTAGATTTTCTCTTCCGTTTCTCAACGAATTCGGGAGATCTTGATGCCTAAATGTCACACCCCGGGCTCTGGTGGCCCAGGCGCTGCGACCCGAATTGGTTTCATGGATATGTCTCGGTCAGAGTTTATTTTCCTTTTTCATATGTTTTAAGCGGAAGCGTTATTTCAAGAATTCATAATTTTACGCAACGAAAATCGTTGGTTTTCAAATTTCATTATTACTTCACATGCATGGATGTGAAAACCATACTTTTCATGATTTCTAATTAGTTCATACTCGTGGGTATGAAAAACCATATTTGAAAATAAAACGTCAACATAATGTTGGTGAATACAAATAACAGACTCGATATGTAAGCATAGCAAGTTCGGTCCTTTAACCATAATTAATAATGGCAATACAACACATTTAGCAGGTTATTTCACTGATCGATACAACTACTGCATACACTGGTTTATAACTGTCACTGGTTAGGAACTACAGCGCAGCGCGTCTTACGTTTTGTTCCCTCCAGCCCACAGCTGGTCACTGGTTAGGTTGCCTGCGGAGTACGTCTTACGTTTAACCTTCCAGCCCACCTGTACCAGCCCGTATGGGAATTTCACCCATAGCAGATACAATTTGCAAATCATACGTATACTAATAGCCTAAATGCTGGTCTAATATTATCTCTTTATGCGTCAAAGTTTAAACATACTATGCTCATAAAAGTCATTTATAAATTTAAAAAGAAGTTAAATGTATTCACCTGAATTTTTGGTTGGCTGGGCAACAACTTTAGAACTTCGCAATATAAATTTGGGCAGCATTTCTGCTCAATCAATTTTTATAATTATTCTGCAACGAAAATTTATTTATTTATTTATTAATATCACTATTATTATTATTACGATAGATTATTATTATTATTATTATTATTATTATTATTATTATTATTATTATTTTAAATTTTTTAATATATACATAGGGTCGGATCTTAACCCTAACCTTATAGGTTAATATTTTAATAAAACTTTAAATTTATGAGTTTAACTAAAAATTAGATAATATACCTAAACAGATCAATTCCTTAATCTTGACTTTTATACTGATCAGCACCTCCTAGCATCTAGAGTTTCTAATTTCCTTTTTAAAGGTGTGTGTTTGTGTGTATATACGTTTTTATGTATGTATGTATGTGATTTTAATTGCCGTGAACGTATTTATAGACGAATTGAAACTTAATGCCGAAGGAAGTTTGTAGAATAGGATTGCTACGTGTTGTCATTTGAATGAAGCATCATAATATATTCTTGTATGTAATCTTCCACGTTGCACAATTCATTCAAATTGAATTTGAAATTCAACATTTGAATATTTTATTATATTATTATTTTATTATTATAATTAATTTAGCTCAAAATTTTTTTTCTTTGATAACTTTTAAAATATAATGTTTTATAAAATTCTAAAAATATGTGTGTTTGTGTGTATATACGTTTTTATGTATGTATGTGATTTTAATTGCCGTGAACGTATTTATAGACGAATTGAAACTTAATGCCGAAGGAAGTTTGTAGAATAGGATTGTTACGTGTTGTCATTTGAATGAAGCATCATAATATATTCTTGCATGTAATCTTCCACGTTGCACAATTCATTCAAATTGAATTTGAAATTCAACATTTGAATATTTTATTATATTATTATTTTATTATTATAATTAATTTAGCTCAAATTTTTTTTTTCTTTGATAACTTTTAAAATATAATGTTTTATAAAATTCTAAAAATACTGCTAGGACCAGCTCATTTTTATCTATGTTTTGACCTAAGTTTCGTTAAAAACGGACAAAGTTTAATTATAATATATTTTATTAATTTTAGGTGGTCCCCTGTAATATCAACTGACCGAATAAGTGTGTCAAAAATTTTTAACACTTATTTTACTCGTTACTTACTAGTATGTAAGTGTCATATATGTATAAAATAACTAATTTTTTTTAAATTATAATATCGAACGATATATTTTTATAAAATAAATATACATGTGTTACACCACAGTTATTCGTTTAAACGAACGCTTCAAATCTTAAACGATCATTTCTAATATTAATTTCTCGAATAATCATATTTTATAAATTAATTATAACTATCTTGAATATTTACACGAGACCTTGTAATTCAATTGACCGTTTTATTATTGTATTTTTAAATAATAACATTTTAATTATAAATGAAAGTAGTTAATTTATATCCTCAAAACGGGATGTTACATCCTCCCCACCTTTGTTTTAATTTCGTTCTCGAGATTATTGAAACATGTTCATTATTCCTTCTTTTTCTTTATTTTCATCTTCATACGTGTGTTTTTGCGCCTCTTTAATCTGAATTATCAAGTTAACTTGTAATTAAATCCTTAGAGCACGTACTCGTCTTGAATTCTATGCCTCCTTTCGGCTTAAGGCATCTACTACCTTATTCGTATTTCTTTTGGGATAGAAAATTTCACATTCATAATCGTTTCATGTCTCCATCCTATTTTGTTGTCGTATATTAAATTCTTTTATGTTTTGAATTCAAAATTTGTTATAATTGTGTACACTGTCCCTTACAGCAGGATTCACATGTACTGTAAATTATCGTTCCGTGTGCACCCGCAACGGTAATTTACCTTGCATGATTAACCTACTTCATGAACATGGCACACAAATGAGTTAATTTAGAATTTTATATAATGAATACTTGTCGTATCAAAATTGTTGTGGTTTGCAAAATTTTTGGTTTAACTAACTTCAATCAAGTAGATTGAAAAAGTTCATCTTGTCAAAACCGTAAATCTTTACTCGTTTGGCATTTTCGGGAAAATGGGTTAGTTTTCCTATTCGAATGATGTTCGAAGTGACAAACTTTAACCCACTGAGTTATAGTCCGTCACATACTTTTAACCAAAGATAAATATTTGAACTCTTATGGTTAGTCTAAACTATGAAATGAACTCAGTAAAGATAATGTCTCCATAAATTCAATGCAAAGATAACGGCGCTTAATTCCAAATTATGACTTGCATAATTCTTTTCATGAGTTTTTAGTTGACGTGAAACACAAGCAATCACTTTGCTTTGTTGCATCAATACACATCCTGATCCTAATTGAGAAGCATCACAATAAATAGAAAACTCTTCAACACTTTTATGTAATGCTAGGATCGGAGCTGAGTCAACTCATCTTTAAAAATTTTAAAAGATTCATATTTCTTAGGAACCCATTCAAATTTTTCTGATTTTCTAGTCAATAAGGAGATTGGAACGACTATTCGGAAGAAATTTTAATGAAATCGATGATAATAATCGATTAAGCCTAAATAACTTTGTACTTTCGTAAATAACATGGGGTTCTCCTAATTGGGTATAACCTCTATCTTATATGGATCAACTTGAATGCCCTGAGCATTAATAACATGTCCTCGAAATTGTACTTTAGTGAGCCAAATACCACATTTAGAGAACTTCGCATACAATTTCTCATGTCGTCGTAATTCAAGTAGGGTTTTAAAATTTTTAGCATGATCCTCATGTGATTTTGAATATATTAGAATACCATCAATTAATATAATGTTGAATTCGTCTAGATAAGTTTGCATATTTGGTTCATCATGCTCATAAAGTCAGCTAGAGCATTGGTAAGTCTAAAAGGCATAACAGTGAACTCATAATACGCATCCCTTGTGCAAAAAGCTGTTTTGGGAACATCTTGTCCTGAACTTTCAGTTGATGATATCCTGATCGAAGATTAATTTTAGAAAAATGACAAGCTCCTTTAAGTTGATCAAATAAATGATCAATTCGTGGAAGTGATACTTGTTTTTGATAATCACCTTATTTAGCTTCCTCTAGTCAATGCACATCTGCATTGACCCATCTTTCTTCTTGACAAAAAGAATTGGAGCTCCCCAAGGTGATGAGCTATGTCGAATAAAACGCTTTTCTAATAGCTTATCTAATTGTTTCTTAAGCACTTTCATCTTAGTCGATACTAACTTATAGGGGAATTTAGCAATTGTAGTCGTACATGGTACCAGATTAATATTGAATTCTATTTCTCAATCTGATGGTAAACCAGACAATTCATCTGGAAACACGTCAGTATAATAAACTACAATCAGTACTTCTTCTAGTTTCTTCTTTTCTTGATAATCAGTAGTTAATAAGATTAGGTAAGCTAAACAACCTTTGTTCAGACAATTAATAGCTTTGATCATAGGAATGATTCCAACATGATTTGTTGGTTTATGACCCTTGATGATCAATTTTCCTTCCGTTGGAATACTAACTTCAATTGATTTGGTATCGCATAAGATACAAGCTTGGTTTGTAGCTAACCAATCCAATCCGATCTACGAACGTCATTGGTAAGAATTTCACAGGTATATTGTGCTTAAAGAGTGTGATCTTACAGTTTACTAGAACCTCATTTATCTTAACTAGATCACCATTAGCGGTTTTCACCGGATAAGGTTTATCTAGTTTCACTAGTGGTTCTTTTAGAAGCTTACAAAATTAATAATCAATAACACTTTGGTTTGCTCCTAAATCAAACAAAACTTTTGTATAAACATCATTGATACGAAACGACAGGTAATGACATCCGACATATATGCAGCTTCTTTAGCATTAACAACAAAAGCTCTAGTTGTTTTCTTTACATTTTGATTAGTTTTTTTTTTCCTAAACCACCAGCACCGCTAGTTCCACTTGCTTTATTTAATTTAGGGCACTCATCTGGGTACTGTCCCTGTTCATTGTTTTTGAAGCACGTCACCATTTTCTTTCTTCGGTATTCATTCATTGAATGACCCGCCAATTACATAGCTGAATCGATGACCTAAGGCATCATCGCCCTAATTATATTACGAATTTCACTTTTACCAGTCTCTAGATATAGTGACTGAAAATGTTTGATTCTGGTGTCACAAGACATGATACCAATCAAGCATAATCAGAATATTTAAAAGTGTAATCTTGATACCCTGTGTGACATCCACCATTTTGCAGGTTTTAACTTTAACCCATAAACTTTTATTTTGTGTGCTATAAATGTTATTTGGTTATAACACGTGTTACACTCCTAAACTGGTTGAAACGAAATTTAATCAGAATTGATTAAATAGAAGTAGGACTCGTAATTAGCCGGAAAGTTAAAACTGGTTAAAAACACTAGCAGAATTTAATAAGATGACTGCAACGCAAATCCGATTAAATCATTGTCTCATTTAAATTTAAATTATTTTTAATGGCATTCTTGTAAATTATATAAAAGAAAAATATATGTATAATAATAATACTAATAAACTAATTTTCATATTAATTTACAGCTAATATGCAACGGACAAAATCATTTAATTATTTGCTATATCAAACAATAATGATATTGTAGTCAACTCAAATTTAAAAAAAAAAAAAAAAAAATCAACTCAATCGGAAGTTAATGGTTTCAAAATTTTAAACGCACGTGGGATTTACGTGATCTAAATTACGTGAGATGTGGATACGCCTTAGTAGGCATTTATCTCCTGGCAACTAATAAACCGAATTGTGAGGGATCTCCAAACCGTAAATTCAGATTTTGAAGTTATATATTCTTCTTGAGTTCAACTTCTTCGGCTATTGTGAACCGTGATAGAAGCTTCCGTCCCCTGTTTTGGTTTCTTTTCAAGCGATCACGAAATCACAGACTGCCACGATTGCTACGCCGGAGATCATCTATTGTTTCGGTTGATCATCACGTCACTTTTCTCTACCGCCAGGAATCTATCTCAATCCACAAGCGTATCGCGAACGAAGGTATAATCACGTGTCGAGTATGTTCCTTTCCTTATAATATCAATGAAAACGTAAACGAAATTTAGAAAATAAAAGACTAAATAATGAAAGCGGGTTACAAGTTATAAACTGGGATGACCGTGATATTGCAGGTGTGTGTTTGGGAGAGTTGTGCGGGTATGTTGTAGGGACGAATAATGTATGCATATGTAGGTAAAAATAGGTATTTTGTTTGCAACTGTATATATGTATGCGTAAGTTACAGAAAGGGATGATAATACATATATATAACATATATATATATATACACATATATATATTATGTTAGAAATCATGATATGATGAAACAGAATGCGTATGCATGGGTTGAAAGGTGTAGATATGTAAGTATATAAACCATGTTGCATGTGTTTGTGAGAGTGTGTATATATATACACAAGAGTATATATATATATTTGAATGGTGGAGACAAAATGGTTAAATAGAAACGTGCAGGGATACACATAGGTTTGTGTGTACAGATGGCTATATTCATATGTAAAAGGAGAATCATTGGGATTAGATGAGCAGACGTGGAGGACTAGTGACCATGACTGTATTGGTGTGTAGTGAAATTAGGATGGAACAGTTCAATGGAGTGTAAGGAGATATGGTTACATTGAGGTGTGTGAGCATACAGTAGATACATGAGTGAGATGACAAATGGGTATGGGTACTTGTAATTGTAAAATGAAATTAGAGGTGCATAATTATTTACATATAGACTTAGGGTATTAAGGTTAAAAGTATGAGTATGAGTATGATATGAACCTGATATGAACATACTTAACTAAACTTAATTTAACAAGTTAATTAGAACATGGTTTATTTATTTTTATTTAATTGAAACCTGGGGATTAAATACAAATTAATAATAATAATAATAATTATAATTATAATAATAAAGATCGAAACCAAAAATTTGGTATATTGTACGGCAATTGAGAAAACACATTTACACATATATATATCTACATATTATATGTACGTATATATATATTGCAATTAACATTAAAAATTAAGTTAAATTATTTTACATACAAACGACTAAAAGAGCACTATTCTGATTTTATGCGTTTAATTAAATTATATAGGGTCTGGGTAGTAATCTTCTGTTGCAACTATTGATCTAAGAAGAACTAAGGCATTCACCAAACTCAAGGTGAGTACATAGCCCCATTTTTATTTTTACTATTTTACTTCGGGGTGGAAAGTACGTCAACTGTTTTCGTGTGCTGAACTATGTTTTGAACTATTTTGTTACATGATTTGTTTGTTTATTTAGCACTTGTATAATTTATGTGGATTATGTGAGTTGTTCTATTGTTAAGTCCCCATGACTCTTTTGTACACAATCATTTAACTCTGGGTTGGAGCCGATGGGTAGGTATTAAATAGATCTATTTGGGATTGACAAACCCCACTCATTCTTGTTGGACTTGCTAGCTACAGTCGGCATACGCCACGGTACAGGCACTTGAGTGAATATACCCCATGTTCTATGTTCATATTTTTATGATGTCAATTGTTGGCATTGACCGGGGCATTGGTCATTAGGCTTGATTGTGGGCTCATTATAATTGCATTATTTACTTGTGTTATTATTCAAACATAAATCATGTACATTTGGACTTACAGCACAACTATGGTTATTTTAAACCTATGTGCTCACTCAACTATTTTAGTTGACACTTGTTTTCGACGTACTTTTCAGGTAACAATTAAGGATTCGTGGAGGATTAGAGTTGCTTATGGACTTGCATGAGACCGCATTTTTATTTTGTTTAAACATTATTTTATATGCAAAATTTGTTAATTGCTTCGGATTATTTTATGGGATTGTTGGTTTTGATTCGGATTATTTTGTGGATTTCATGTTAGACATTTTGTGTTGACGCATGTCGCGACACATTTTAGTGAAATGGAATTTTTAGTATTTCTCTTGAATCCGTGTGTTGTGATATGCGATCAGTCACGCTCCTGCGATTCCGCCTTTGGCGGGGGTGTGACACCCTGCACCAACCATGCGATGGTTATTAAATTTTCGTTTGATTTTTTTTATTGTTCATTGGGCAAAATTTTCAATTTACAAAATCATGAAAACTTTCTCAAGTCATAGTATATGCTTGGTTTCTAACTTTGGTATAAATAATGGAATTCCAGCATTCTAAAGCTGCATATTCAAATGAATTTGAAGCATACAAAATCATATCTTCTATGAAACATTTGCTAATAGCAAGTACCCCTTCAATCTTTTCAATCCATCTTAATACTACGACAACTCCTTTCGTTCTAGTGAGCTTTGGAGGTTTACAAGATTGGAATGTTTTATACTAACATTCGTTAGTTTTGGATTGTTTCAAACTAGAAGATTCTTAATTTTAAATTTTCATTTATCATTTTTATGCATCGTTTTCTTTTGTTATTGTTTTCATGAGATTCAAATTTTCATCATTTTTTTAGCGATTATTGACAGAATCGCATCTTTTATTCATTCTACAATTATTAATTGTATCTTAGTATTCTGAGTCACGGTTTCAATAATATCTGTGTGTTCTCTTTTTGCCCACGTGTATTTGCAGAAGGTTTGCCAATATTTTGGTTTCGAGACATTGTCTACAAAACATGATATTTAACAAGGTCTTAAAATAATTCATAGTAATTAAGCTTATAAGCTATCATCAGAATTCATCTTATTAATCATTCTTAGTATCTCAAGTATTATATTATACCTATTCCTTTGATAGACACTTATCTCAGTTCGGTTAAAGCTTAGATACAATCTTTAGTACCTATTTCGCTAAAACCAGGAGCTCTGATACCAACCTGTCACACCCCGGGCTCTGGGCGGCCCGGACGCTGCGACCCGAATTGGTTTCATGGATATGTCTCGGTCAGAGTTTATTTTCCTTTTTCATATGTTTTAAGCGGAAGGGTTATTTCAAGAATTCATAATTTTACGCAACGAAAATCGTTGGTTTTCAAATTTCATTATTACTTCACATGCATGGATGTGAAAACCATACTTTTCATGATTTCTAATTAGTTCATACTCGTGGGTATGAAAAACCATATTTCATCGTTTGTAAATAATTTTCAAAATAACTTTTCAGGATTTTATAAAATTTCATACGCGTAGGTATGAACACCATCATTTCATATTATTGTAAACCGGATTTTCACAATTACACAATCTCAATTCATTTTATAATATCCGGTTTATACATGACTTGGAGGCATAGCTCTAATAGCTCCATGGTCTTCCCACAAGATCTTATTCAAGGCATCATATGCCAAGAATCTCTAATCTCGCTTCTCTTTTACATTTCATTATTACCTGAAAAGTTTTTGAAAATAAAATGTCAACATAATGTTGGTGAATACAAATAACAGACTCGATATGTAAGCATAGCAAGTTCGGTCCTTTAACCATAATTAATAATGGCAATACAACACATTTAGCAGGTTATTTCACTGATCGATACAACTACTGCATACTCTGGTTTATAACTGTCACTGGTTAGGAACTACAGCGCAACGCGTCTTACGTTTTGTTCCCTCCAGCCCACAGCTGATCACTGGTTAGGTTGCCTGCGGAGTACGTCTTACGTTTAACCTTCCAGCCCACCTGTACCAGCCCGTATGGGAATTTCACCCATAGCAGATACAATTTGCAAATCATACGTATACTAATAGCCTAAATGCTGGTATAATAGTATCCCTTTATGCGTCAAAGTTTAAACATACTATGCTCATAAAAGTCATTTGTAAATTTAAAAAGAAGTTAAATGTATTCACCTGAATTTTTGGTTGGCTGGGTAACAACTTTAGAACTTCGCAATATAAATTTGGACAGCATTTCTGCTCAATCAATTTTTATAATTATTCTGCAACGAAGATTTATTTATTTATTTATTAATATCACTATTATTATTATTATTACGATAGATTATTATTATTATTATTATTATTTTAATTTTTTTAATATATACATAGGGTCGGATCTTAACCCTAACCCTATAAGTTAATATTTTAATAAAACTTTAAATTTATGAGTTTAACTAAAATTTAGATAATATACCTAAACGGATCAATTCCTTAGTCTTGACTTTTATACTGATCAGCACCTCCTAGCATCCAGAGTTTCTAATTTCCTTTTTAAAGGTGTGTGTTTGTGTGTATATACGTTTTTATGTATGTATGTGATTTTAATTGCCGTGAACGTATTTATAGACGAATTGAAACTTAATGCCGAAGGAAGTTTGTAGAATAGGATTGTTACGTGTTGTCATTTGAATGAAGCATCATAATATATTCTTGCATGTAATCTTCCACGTTGCACAATTCATTCAAATTGAATTTGAAATTCAACATTTGAATATTTTATTATATTATTATTTTATTATTATAATTAATTTAGCTCAAATTTTTTTTCTTTGATAACTTTTAAAATATAATGTTTTATAAAATTCTAAAAATACTGCTAGGACCAGCTCATTTTTATCTATGTTTTGACCTAAGTTTCGTTAAAAACGGACAAAGTTTAATTATAATATATTTTATTAATTTTAGGTGGTCCCCTGTAATATCAACTGACCGAATAAGTGTGTCAAAAATTTTTAACACTTATTTTACTCGTTACTTACTAGTATGTAAGTGTCATATATGTATAAAATAACTAATTTTTTTTAAATTATAATATCGAACGATATATTTTTATAAAATAAATATACATGTGTTACACCACGGTTATTCGTTTAAACGAACGCTTCAAATCTTAAACGATCATTTCTAATATTAATTTCTCGAATAATCATATTTTATAAATTAATTATAACTATCTTGAATATTTACACGAGACCTTATAATTCAATTGACCGTTTTATTATTGTATTTTTAAATAATAACATTTTAATTATAAATGAAAGTAGTTAATTTATATCCTCAAAACGGGATGTTACACTAAACGACCGCATGATTGAGGAGAACACAAACCCACGAAGAAACTCAATGTTTGGTCGACATTTCGAGGTAAATCTGAAGTTTACTTTTCGGTTTTTACTAAAAACCTAATATGTTGATGGTTGCCAACTTTTAACCGAGATTAGGGTTTTTAATCTTGTTAAACGAGTTAGTATGAACATGAGAGAAACCATGGATGACCTTATAACCTGAAAAACTTCGAAAAGTAAAAACCGAAAAGTAAACTTCAGATTTACCTCGAAATGTCGACCAAACATTGAGTTTCTTCGTGGGTTTGTGTTCTCCTCAATCATGCGGTCGTTTAGTGTAACATCCCGTTTTGAGGATATAAATTAACTACTTTCATTTATAATTAAAATGTTATTATTTAAAAATACAATAATAAAACGGTCAATTGAATTATAAGGTCTCGTGTAAATATTCAAGATAGTTATAATTAATTTATAAAATATGATTATTCGAGAAATTAATATTAGAAATGATCGTTTAAGATTTGAAGCGTTCGTTTAAACGAATAACCGTGGTGTAACACATGTATATTTATTTTATAAAAATATATCGTTCGATATTATAATTTAAAAAAAATTAGTTATTTTATACATATATGACACTTACATACTAGTAAGTAACGAGTAAAATAAGTGTTAAAAATTTTTGACACACTTATTCGGTCAGTTGATATTACAGGGGACCACCTAAAATTAATAAAATATATTATAATTAAACTTTGTCCGTTTTTAACGAAACTTAGGTCAAAACATAGATAAAAATGAGCTGGTCCTAGCAGTATTTTTAGAATTTTATAAAACATTATATTTTAAAAGTTATCAAAGAAAAAAAAATTTGAGCTAAATTAATTATAATAATAAAATAATAATATAATAAAATATTCAAATGTTGAATTTCAAATTCAATTTGAATGAATTGTGCAACGTGGAAGATTACATGCAAGAATATATTATGATGCTTCATTCAAATGACAACACGTAACAATCCTATTCTACAAACTTCCTTCGGCATTAAGTTTCAATTCGTCTATAAATACGTTCACGGCAATTAAAATCACATACATACATAAAAACGTATATACACACAAACACACACCTTTAAAAAGGAAATTAGAAACTCTGAATGCTAGGAGGTGCTGATCAGTATAAAAGTCAAGACTAAGGAATTGATCCGTTTAGGTATATTATCTAAATTTTAGTTAAACTCATAAATTTAAAGTTTTATTAAAATATTAACTTATAGGGTTAGGGTTAAGATCCGACCCTATGTATATATTAAAAAAATTAAAATAATAATAATAATAATAATAATAATCTATCGTAATAATAATAATAATAGTGATATTAATAAATAAATAAATAAATCTTCGTTGCAGAATAATTATAAAAATTGATTGAGCAGAAATGCTGTCCAAATTTATATTGCGAAGTTCTAAAGTTGTTACCCAGCCAACCAAAAATTCAGGTGAATACATTTAACTTCTTTTTAAATTTACAAATGACTTTTATGAGCATAGTATGTTTAAACTTTGACGCATAAAGGGATACTATTATACCAGCATTTAGGCTATTAGTATACGTATGATTTGCAAATTGTATCTGCTATGGGTGAAATTCCCATACGGGCTGGTACAGGTGGGCTGGAAGGTTAAACGTAAGACGTACTCCGCAGGCAACCTAACCAGTGATCAGCTGTGGGCTGGAGGGAACAAAACGTAAGACGCGTTGCGCTGTAGTTCCTAACCAGTGACAGTTATAAACCAGAGTATGCAGTAGTTGTATCGATCAGTGAAATAACCTGCTAAATGTGTTGTATTGCCATTATTAATTATGGTTAAAGGACCGAACTTGCTATGCTTACATATCGAGTCTGTTATTTGTATTCACCAACATTATGTTGACATTTTATTTTCAAAAACTTTTCAGGTAATAATGAAATGTAAAAGAGAAGCGAGATTAGAGATTCTTGGCATATGATGCCTTGAATAAGATCTTGTGGGAAGACCATGGAGCTATTAGAGCTATGCCTCCAAGTCATGTATAAACCGGATATTATAAAATGAATTGAGATTGTGTAATTGTGAAAATCCGGTTTACAATAATATGAAATGATGGTGTTCATACCTACGCGTATGAAATTTTATAAAATCCTGAAAAGTTATTTTGAAAATTATTTACAAACGATGAAATATGGTTTTTCATACCCACGAGTATGAACTAATTAGAAATCATGAAAAGTATGGTTTTCACATCCATGCATGTGAAGTAATAATGAAATTTGAAAACCAACGATTTTCGTTGCGTAAAATTATGAATTCTTGAAATAACCCTTCCGCTTAAAACATATGAAAAAGGAAAATAAACTCTGACCGAGACATATCCATGAAACCAATTCGGGTCGCAGCGTCCGGGCCGCCCAGAGCCCGGGGTGTGACAGGTTGGTATCAGAGCTCCTGGTTTTAGCGAAATAGGTACTAAAGATTGTATCTAAGCTTTAACCGAACTGAGATAAGTGTCTATCAAAGGAATAGGTATAATATAATACTTGAGATACTAAGAATGATTAATAAGATGAATTCTGATGATAGCTTATAAGCTTAATTACTATGAATTATTTTAAGACCTTGTTAAATATCATGTTTTGTAGACAATGTCTCGAAACCAAAATATTGGCAAACCTTCTGCAAATACACGTGGGCAAAAAGAGAACACACAGATATTATTGAAACCGTGACTCAGAATACTAAGATACAATTAATAATTGTAGAATGAATAAAAGATGCGATTCTGTCAATAATCGCTAAAAAAATGATGAAAATTTGAATCTCATGAAAACAATAACAAAAGAAAACGATGCATAAAAATGATAAATGAAAATTTAAAATTAAGAATCTTCTAGTTTGAAACAATCCAAAACTAACGAATGTTAGTATAAAACATTCCAATCTTGTAAACCTCCAAAGCTCACTAGAACGAAAGGAGTTGTCGTAGTATTAAGATGGATTGAAAAGATTGAAGGGGTACTTGCTATTAGCAAATGTTTCATAGAAGATATGATTTTGTATGCTTCAAATTCATTTGAATATGCAGCTTTAGAATGCTGGAATTCCATTATTTATACCAAAGTTAGAAACCAAGCATATACTATGACTTGAGAAAGTTTTCATGATTTTGTAAATTGAAAATTTTGCCCAATGAACAATAAAAAAAATCAAACGAAAATTTAATAACCATCGCATGGTTGGTGCAGGGTGTCACACCCCCGCCAAAGGCGGAATCGCAGGAGCGTGACTGATCGCATATCACAACACACGGATTCAAGAGAAATACTAAAAATTCCATTTCACTAAAATGTGTCGCGACATGCGTCAACACAAAATGTCTAACATGAAATCCACAAAATAATCCGAATCAAAACCAACAATCCCATAAAATAATCCGAAGCAATTAACAAATTTTGCATATAAAATAATGTTTAAACAAAATAAAAATGCGGTCTCATGCAAGTCCATAAGCAACTCTAATCCTCCACGAATCCTTAATTGTTACCTGAAAAGTACGTCGAAAACAAGTGTCAACTAAAATAGTTGAGTGAGCACATAGGTTTAAAATAACCATAGTTGTGCTGTAAGTCCAAATGTACATGATTTATGTTTGAATAATAACACAAGTAAATAATGCAATTATAATGAGCCCACAATCAAGCCTAATGACCAATGCCCCGGTCAATGCCAACAATTGACATCATAAAAATATGAACATAGAACATGGGGTATATTCACTCAAGTGCCTGTACCGTGGCGTATGCCGACTGTAGCTAGCAAGTCCAACAAGAATGAGTGGGGTTTGTCAATCCCAAATAGATCTATTTAATACCTACCCATCGGCTCCAACCCAGAGTTAAATGATTGTGTACAAAAGAGTCATGGGGACTTAACAATAGAACAACTCACATAATCCACATAAATTATACAAGTGCTAAATAAACAAACAAATCATGTAACAAAATAGTCAAAACATAGTTCAGCACACGAAAACAGTTGACGTACTTTCCACCCCGAAGTAAAATAGTAAAAATAAAAATGGGGCTATGTACTCACCTTGAGTTTGGTGAATGCCTTAGTTCTTCTTAGATCAATAGTTGCAACAGAAGATTACTACCCAGACCCTATATAATTTAATTAAACGCATAAAATCAGAATAGTGCTCTTTTAGTCGTTTGTATGTAAAATAATTTAACTTAATTTTTAATGTTAATTGCAATATATATATACGTACATATAATATGTAGATATATATATGTGTAAATGTGTTTTCTCAATTGCCGTACAATATACCAAATTTTTGGTTTCGATCTTTATTATTATAATTATAATTATAATTATTATTATTAATTTGTATTTAATCCCCAGGTTTCAATTAAATAAAAATAAATAAACCATGTTCTAATTAACTTGTTAAATTAAGTTTAGTTAAGTATGTTCATATCAGGTTCATATCATACTCATACTCATACTTTTAACCTTAATACCCTAAGTCTATATGTAAATAATTATGCACCTCTAATTTCATTTTACAATTACAAGTACCCATACCCATTTGTCATCTCACTCATGTATCTACTGTATGCTCACACACCTCAATGTAACCATATCTCCTTACACTCCATTGAACTGTTCCATCCTAATTTCACTACACACCAATACAGTCATGGTCACTAGTCCTCCACGTCTGCTCATCTAATCCCAATGATTCTCCTTTTACATATGAATATAGCCATCTGTACACACAAACCTATGTGTATCCCTGCACGTTTCTATTTAACCATTTTGTCTCCACCATTCAAATATATATATATACTCTTGTGTATATATATACACACTCTCACAAACACATGCAACATGGTTTATATACTTACATATCTACACCTTTCAACCCATGCATACGCATTCTGTTTCATCATATCATGATTTCTAACATAATATATATATGTGTATATATATATATATGTTATTATATATGTATTATCATCCCTTTCTGTAACTTACGCATACATATATACAGTTGCAAACAAAATACCTATTTTTACCTACATATGCATACATTATTCGTCCCTACAACATACCCGCACAACTCTCCCAAACACACACCTGCAATATCACGGTCATCCCAGTTTATAACTTGTAACCCGCTTTCATTATTTAGTCTTTTATTTTCTAAATTTCGTTTACGTTTTCATTGATATTATAAGGAAAGGAACATACTCGACACGTGATTATACCTTCGTTCGCGATACGCTTGTGGATTGAGATAGATTCCTGGCGGTAGAGAAAAGTGACGTGATGATCAACCGAAACAATAGATGATCTCCGGCGTAGCAATCGTGGCAGTCTGTGATTTCGTGATCGCTTGAAAAGAAACCAAAACAGGGGACGGAAGCTTCTATCACGGTTCACAATAGCCGAAGAAGTTGAACTCAAGAAGAATATATAACTTCAAAATCTGAATTACGGTTTGGAGATCCCTCACAATTCGGTTTATTAGTTGCCAGGAGATAAATGCCTACTAAGGCGTATCCACATCTCACGTAATTTAGATCACGTAAATCCCACGTGCGTTTAAAATTTTGAAACCATTAACTTCCGATTGAGTTGATTTTTTTTTTTTTTTTTTTTTAAATTTGAGTTGACTACAATATCATTATTGTTTGATATAGCAAAATAATAAATGATTTGTCCGTTGCATATTAGCTGTAAATTAATATGAAAATTAGTTTATTAGTATTATTATTATACATATATTTTTCTTTTAATAATTTACAAGAATGCCATTAAAAATAATTTAAATTTAAATGAGACAATGATTTAATCGGATTTGCGTTGCAGTCATCTTATTAAATCTGCTAGTGTTTTTAACCAGTTTTAACTTTCCGGCTAATTAAGTCCTACTTCTATTTAATCAATTCTGATTAAATTTCGTTTCAACCAGTTAGGAGTGTAACACGTGTTATAACAAATAACATTTATAGCACACAAAATAAAAGTTTATGGGTTTAAAGTTAAAACCTGCAAAATGGTGGATGTCACAGTCTCCCCCAAGAAAAAAAATTTTGAGCTAAATTAATTATAATAATAAAATAATAATATAATAAAATATTCAAATGTTGAATTTCAAATTCAATTTGAATGAATTGTGCAACGTGGAAGATTACATACAAGAATATATTATGATGCTTCATTCAAATGACAACACGTAGCAATCCTATTCTACAAACTTCCTTCGGCATTAAGTTTCAATTCGTCTATAAATACGTTCACGGCAATTAAAATCACATACATACATACATAAAAACGTATATACACACAAACACACACCTTTAAAAAGGAAATTAGAAACTCTAGATGCTAGGAGGTGCTGATCAGTATAAAAGTCAAGATTAAGGAATTGATCTGTTTAGGTATATTATCTAATTTTAGTTAAACTCATAAATTTAAAGTTTTATTAAAATATTAACCTATAAGGTTAGGGTTAAGATCCGACCCTATGTATATATTAAAAAATTTAAAATAATAATAATAATAATAATAATAATAATAATAATATAATAATAATCTATCGTAATAATAATAATAGTGATATTAATAAATAAATAAATAAATTTTCGTTGCAGAATAATTATAAAAATTGATTGAGCAGAAATGCTGCCCAAATTTATATTGCGAAGTTCTAAAGTTGTTGCCCAGCCAACCAAAAATTCAGGTGAATACATTTAACTTCTTTTTAAATTTATAAATGACTTTTATGAGCATAGTATGTTTAAACTTTGACGCATAAAGAGATAATATTAGACCAGCATTTAGGCTATTAGTATACGTATGATTTGCAAATTGTATCTGCTATGGGTGAAATTCCCATACGGGCTGGTACAGGTGGGCTGGAAGGTTAAACGTAAGACGTACTCCGCAGGCAACCTAACCAGTGACCAGCTGTGGGCTGGAGGGAACAAAACGTAAGACGCGCTGCGCTGTAGTTCCTAACCAGTGACAGTTATAAACCAGTGTATGCAGTAGTTGTATCGATCAGTGAAATAACCTGCTAAATGTGTTGTATTGCCATTATTAATTATGGTTAAAGGACCGAACTTGCTATGCTTACATATCGAGTCTGTTATTTGTATTCACCAACATTATGTTGACGTTTTATTTTCAAATATGGTTTTTCATACCCACGAGTATGAACTAATTAGAAATCATGAAAAGTATGGTTTTCACATCCATGCATGTGAAGTAATAATGAAATTTGAAAACCAACGATTTTCGTTGCGTAAAATTATGAATTCTTGAAATAACGCTTCCGCTTAAAACATATGAAAAAGGAAAATAAACTCTGACCGAGACATATCCATGAAACCAATTCGGGTCGCAGCGCCTGGGCCACCAGAGCCCGGGGTGTGACATTTAGGCATCAAGATCTCCCGAATTCGTTGAGAAACGGAAGAGAAAATCTAAAGAGAAGGTAGAGAGAGAAATGAGTGGCAGGTTGGGGTGTTTAGAGAGAGAAGGAAGATGTGAGAAATGAAGAAGATGAGGTGTTCCTTCATTCTTATACCCTGTAACGTTCCCGCGTACCGGATCTTGTTTATTACGCGTTAAAAGTGTTAGATGTTTCGGTTTTTCTCGTAAATACCTTTAAAACATAAAACATTTAAATACTCATGTTTCGTTTAATAAAATGATTTTAAATAAAATTGTTTCGTAAAATAATTTCGTTTACTTTCGTTAAATCGTTTATTTTCATAAACGATTTGCTCAAATACGTCTTAGGTTGTGATTCCTAATAAACGTTTTTAAATTCTTTTTCTTAATTTAATATCATTAAATATTATTTCGTTATCTCATCGAAACTCGTTACTTACGTACGTATTCGTAAAGATCGTCACATTTTCGAATCCAACGCTCGTATCGTCTTTCGATTTGATGAACGATTTTATGGAATCTCGTTTCAGGATATTATTCCCAATAATTATATTCGTGTGAATCGTCACCCACGCGGATACATTATTAAGTTAATATTTTTGAAACAACATTCGCGTTTAATTTACAATCGTAACCTCACCATCGCGTAATCATTTCCAATAACGTTTTCATTATTTTATTACTTTAAACATTATAATTTCCCAATCCGAAACCCACTAACCCATATCACTGACACATCCATGATAGACCGAAATATGCTTATGTATAGGGCATATGTAGGAGTAGGTCGCAACCTATCCAGCCACCGTCCCACCACTATTTCGATAAACCATGACCATGTGTCCTTGACTATGTTTAGTAACCAAACAATAACCAACTTATAACTTTCACCATTTCAAACAAAATCCTCGGATTCTTCTCACCAAAGCCTCAACACTGATATAATCATGATAAATCGAAGATGGTTTATGTATAGGGCATACGTAGAGGTCAGTCGCAACTGCCTCAGCCGCCATCCCACCACCTCTTCGATAGACCATGATTATATCGTTGTCTATCTTTGACTATAGAATCCTATACTTCTACCATTCCAAGTCAACAATCCATATCAAGTTAATACAACTGCAATAACTCTCTGGTTTTGTTTAGTTATGTTTCAAACTAGACTTCCCAGGGTTTATGCTTATTATTATTTGTTCTCAATATGTATACAAATAATAATAATAACATCCAATAATCCACAATCATTAACAATTATCATATAAGGTCTTAACAATACAAACAAAAATGTAATAGCCTGAAATACAGTGGTGTTACAATATGTTTTAACAATCAAGCGGGATTAAAACACTTGGGTTTTGTCAAGAAAAACAATGGGTTATGATGTTATTATCGACGAGAGTATAAGTGGGTTAACTAAGTGCTAACCAAATACTAAGGCCATCGATATTAACTTGTGAACTTCTAAACTAATAAATTAAGTTTACTTAGTAATTCGCATCGAGTTAATGACATGATAAGTAGCCATGAGATTTCAAATAATTAAAGAACGAGATGAGAAACTATGGGAATTCAAGAGAAATGACTAAGTATGGGATATCGACATTAGGATGCCAACATCCAATACTTAAAGTTTTTTATCAAGATTGACCATCAATTAAGTATTCAAATGAATAAATTAGTTGATAGTCAATCTCAAGAAAGAACAAGAATCAAGTTGGGCAACAAAGAAACTATCAAAGGACTTGGAATTGATCTAAATTTGGTTAACTCAAGTTTTAACACGTTTAACTTGTATTTTTCATATGAATAACTTATGTTTTTAATAAAATAAAATGACTTATAAATTATCTTATTAAAATGTTTCAAACTAGTTTAAGTGATTTATAAGCTTAATATTTGCAATTTAAAGAGGACTTTATAAATGATAGTTTATTTAAAAGATCATGTATTTTTATTAGTATAAACCTTACATAACTAAGGTTTAATAATGATTATTCATGGAATAACGGTTTATAAACAGGTAATACGCTTAGATTAGTTAGAGAAAATCATAGCAACACATTAGTAACACCTAGGACACATAGTTGCACACCGAGACCAAAACCCTAGATACGTCTATTATAAATACTTATTGTATTCGAATCTTCTTAAAACAACTCAGGTATTGAAGATACCTAAGCTACAATTAACGAGCGCGCATTATCTGTTGTGATTCAATCCTTAGCAACACAGGTGAGTTCATTACCCCTTTTCTAAACATTTTTTTTTTCTTTGATAACTTTTAAAATATAATGTTTTATAAAATTCTAAAAATACTGCTAGGACCAGCTCATTTTTATCTATGTTTTGACCTAAGTTTCGTTAAAAACGGACAAAGTTTAATTATAATATATTTTATTAATTTTAGGTGGTCCCCTGTAATATCAACTGACCGAATAAGTGTGTCAAAAATTTTTAACACTTATTTTACTCGTTACTTACTAGTATGTAAGTGTCATATATGTATAAAATAACTAATTTTTTTTAAATTATAATATCGAACGATATATTTTTATAAAATAAATATACATGTGTTACACCACAGTTATTCGTTTAAACGAACGCTTCAAATCTTAAACGATCATTTCTAATATTAATTTCTCGAATAATCATATTTTATAAATTAATTATAACTATCTTGAATATTTACACGAGACCTTGTAATTCAATTGACCGTTTTATTATTGTATTTTTAAATAATAACATTTTAATTATAAATGAAAGTAGTTAATTTATATCCTCAAAACGGGATGTTACATCCTCCCCACCTTTGTTTTAATTTCGTTCTCGAGATTATTGAAACATGTTCATTATTCCTTCTTTTTCTTTATTTTCATCTTCATACGTGTGTTTTTGCGCCTCTTTAATCTGAATTATCAAGTTAACTTGTAATTAAATCCTTAGAGCACGTACTCGTCTTGAATTCTATGCCTCCTTTCGGCTTAAGGCATCTACTACCTTATTCGTATTTCTTTTGGGATAGAAAATTTCACATTCATAATCGTTTCATGTCTCCATCCTATTTTGTTGTCGTATATTAAATTCTTTTATGTTTTGAATTCAAAATTTGTTATAATTGTGTACACTGTCCCTTACAGCAGGATTCACATGTACTGTAAATTATCGTTCCGTGTGCACCCGCAACGGTAATTTACCTTGCATGATTAACCTACTTCATGAACGTGGCACACAAATGAGTTAATTTAGAATTTTATATAATGAATACTTGTCGTATCAAAATTGTTGTGGTTTGCAAAATTTTTGGTTTAACTAACTTCAATCAAGTAGATTGAAAAAGTTCATCTTGTCAAAACCGTAAATCTTTACTCGTTTGGCATTTTCGGGAAAATGGGTTAGTTTTCCTATTCGAATGATGTTCGAAGTGACAAACTTTAACCCACTGAGTTATAGTCCGTCACATACTTTTAACCAAAGATAAATATTTGAACTCTTATGGTTAGTCTAAACTATGAAATGAACTCAGTAAAGATAATGTCTCCATAAATTCAATGCAAAGATAACGGCGCTTAATTCCAAATTATGACTTGCATAATTCTTTTCATGAGTTTTTAGTTGACGTGAAACACAAGCAATCACTTTGCTTTGTTGCATCAATACACATCCTGATCCTAATTGAGAAGCATCACAATAAATAGAAAACTCTTCAACACTTTTATGTAATGCTAGGATCGGAGCTGAGTCAACTCATCTTTAAAAATTTTAAAAGATTCATATTTCTTAGGAACCCATTCAAATTTTTCTGATTTTCTAGTCAATAAGGAGATTGGAACGACTATTCGGAAGAAATTTTAATGAAATCGATGATAATAATCGATTAAGCCTAAATAACTTTGTACTTTCGTAAATAACATGGGGTTCTCCTAATTGGGTATAACCTCTATCTTATATGGATCAACTTGAATGCCCTGAGCATTAATAACATGTCCTCGAAATTGTACTTTAGTGAGCCAAATACCACATTTAGAGAACTTCGCATACAATTTCTCATGTCGTCGTAATTCAAGTAGGGTTTTAAAATTTTTAGCATGATCCTCATGTGATTTTGAATATATTAGAATACCATCAATTAATATAATGTTGAATTCGTCTAGATAAGTTTGCATATTTGGTTCATCATGCTCATAAAGTCAGCTAGAGCATTGGTAAGTCTAAAAGGCATAACAGTGAACTCATAATACGCATCCCTTGTGCAAAAAGCTGTTTTGGGAACATCTTGTCCTGAACTTTCAGTTGATGATATCCTGATCGAAGATTAATTTTAGAAAAATGACAAGCTCCTTTAAGTTGATCAAATAAATGATCAATTCGTGGAAGTGATACTTGTTTTTGATAATCACCTTATTTAGCTTCCTCTAGTCAATGCACATCTGCATTGACCCATCTTTCTTCTTGACAAAAAGAATTGGAGCTCCCCAAGGTGATGAGCTATGTCGAATAAAACGCTTTTCTAATAGCTTATCTAATTGTTTCTTAAGCACTTTCATCTTAGTCGATACTAACTTATAGGGGAATTTAGCAATTGTAGTCGTACATGGTACCAGATTAATATTGAATTCTATTTCTCAATCTGATGGTAAACCAGACAATTCATCTGGAAACACGTCAGTATAATAAACTACAATCAGTACTTCTTCTAGTTTCTTCTTTTCTTGATAATCAGTAGTTAATAAGATTAGGTAAGCTAAACAACCTTTGTTCAGACAATTAATAGCTTTGATCATAGGAATGATTCCAACATGATTTGTTGGTTTATGACCCTTGATGATCAATTTTCCTTCCGTTGGAATACTAACTTCAATTGATTTGGTATCGCATAAGATACAAGCTTGGTTTGTAGCTAACCAATCCAATCCGATCTACGAACGTCATTGGTAAGAATTTCACAGGTATATTGTGCTTAAAGAGTGTGATCTTACAGTTTACTAGAACCTCATTTATCTTAACTAGATCACCATTAGCGGTTTTCACCGGATAAGGTTTATCTAGTTTCACTAGTGGTTCTTTTAGAAGCTTACAAAATTAATAATCAATAACACTTTGGTTTGCTCCTAAATCAAACAAAACTTTTGTATAAACATCATTGATACGAAACGACAGGTAATGACATCCAACATATATGCAGCTTCTTTAGCATTAACAACAAAAGCTCTAGTTGTTTTCTTTACATTTTGATTAGTTTTTTTTTTCCTAAACCACCAGCACCGCTAGTTCCACTTGCTTTATTTAATTTAGGGCACTCATCTGGGTACTGTCCCTGTTCATTGTTTTTAAAGCACGTCACCATTTTCTTTCTTCGGTATTCATTCATTGAATGACCCGCCAATTACATAGCTGAATCGATGACCTAAGGCATCATCGCCCTAATTATATTACGAATTTCACTTTTACCAGTCTCTAGATATAGTGACTGAAAATGTTTGATTCTGGTGTCACAAGACATGATACCAATCAAGCATAATCAGAATATTTAAAAGTGTAATCTTGATACCCTGTGTGACATCCACCATTTTGCAGGTTTTAACTTTAACCCATAAACTTTTATTTTGTGTGCTATAAATGTTATTTGGTTATAACACGTGTTACACTCCTAAACTGGTTGAAACGAAATTTAATCAGAATTGATTAAATAGAAGTAGGACTCGTAATTAGCCGGAAAGTTAAAACTGGTTAAAAACACTAGCAGAATTTAATAAGATGACTGCAACGCAAATCCGATTAAATCATTGTCTCATTTAAATTTAAATTATTTTTAATGGCATTCTTGTAAATTATATAAAAGAAAAATATATGTATAATAATAATACTAATAAACTAATTTTCATATTAATTTACAGCTAATATGCAACGGACAAAATCATTTAATTATTTGCTATATCAAACAATAATGATATTGTAGTCAACTCAAATTTAAAAAAAAAAAAAAAAAAAATCAACTCAATCGGAAGTTAATGGTTTCAAAATTTTAAACGCACGTGGGATTTACGTGATCTAAATTACGTGAGATGTGGATACGCCTTAGTAGGCATTTATCTCCTGGCAACTAATAAACCGAATTGTGAGGGATCTCCAAACCGTAAATTCAGATTTTGAAGTTATATATTCTTCTTGAGTTCAACTTCTTCGGCTATTGTGAACCGTGATAGAAGCTTCCGTCCCCTGTTTTGGTTTCTTTTCAAGCGATCACGAAATCACAGACTGCCACGATTGCTACGCCGGAGATCATCTATTGTTTCGGTTGATCATCACGTCACTTTTCTCTACCGCCAGGAATCTATCTCAATCCACAAGCGTATCGCGAACGAAGGTATAATCACGTGTCGAGTATGTTCCTTTCCTTATAATATCAATGAAAACGTAAACGAAATTTAGAAAATAAAAGACTAAATAATGAAAGCGGGTTACAAGTTATAAACTGGGATGACCGTGATATTGCAGGTGTGTGTTTGGGAGAGTTGTGCGGGTATGTTGTAGGGACGAATAATGTATGCATATGTAGGTAAAAATAGGTATTTTGTTTGCAACTGTATATATGTATGCGTAAGTTACAGAAAGGGATGATAATACATATATATAACATATATATATATATACACATATATATATTATGTTAGAAATCATGATATGATGAAACAGAATGCGTATGCATGGGTTGAAAGGTGTAGATATGTAAGTATATAAACCATGTTGCATGTGTTTGTGAGAGTGTGTATATATATACACAAGAGTATATATATATATTTGAATGGTGGAGACAAAATGGTTAAATAGAAACGTGCAGGGATACACATAGGTTTGTGTGTACAGATGGCTATATTCATATGTAAAAGGAGAATCATTGGGATTAGATGAGCAGACGTGGAGGACTAGTGACCATGACTGTATTGGTGTGTAGTGAAATTAGGATGGAACAGTTCAATGGAGTGTAAGGAGATATGGTTACATTGAGGTGTGTGAGCATACAGTAGATACATGAGTGAGATGACAAATGGGTATGGGTACTTGTAATTGTAAAATGAAATTAGAGGTGCATAATTATTTACATATAGACTTAGGGTATTAAGGTTAAAAGTATGAGTATGAGTATGATATGAACCTGATATGAACATACTTAACTAAACTTAATTTAACAAGTTAATTAGAACATGGTTTATTTATTTTTATTTAATTGAAACCTGGGGATTAAATACAAATTAATAATAATAATTATAATTATAATTATAATAATAAAGATCGAAACCAAAAATTTGGTATATTGTACGGCAATTGAGAAAACACATTTACACATATATATATCTACATATTATATGTACGTATATATATATTGCAATTAACATTAAAAATTAAGTTAAATTATTTTACATACAAACGACTAAAAGAGCACTATTCTGATTTTATGCGTTTAATTAAATTATATAGGGTCTGGGTAGTAATCTTCTGTTGCAACTATTGATCTAAGAAGAACTAAGGCATTCACCAAACTCAAGGTGAGTACATAGCCCCATTTTTATTTTTACTATTTTACTTCGGGGTGGAAAGTACGTCAACTGTTTTCGTGTGCTGAACTATGTTTTGAACTATTTTGTTACATGATTTGTTTGTTTATTTAGCACTTGTATAATTTATGTGGATTATGTGAGTTGTTCTATTGTTAAGTCCCCATGACTCTTTTGTACACAATCATTTAACTCTGGGTTGGAGCCGATGGGTAGGTATTAAATAGATCTATTTGGGATTGACAAACCCCACTCATTCTTGTTGGACTTGCTAGCTACAGTCGGCATACGCCACGGTACAGGCACTTGAGTGAATATACCCCATGTTCTATGTTCATATTTTTATGATGTCAATTGTTGGCATTGACCGGGGCATTGGTCATTAGGCTTGATTGTGGGCTCATTATAATTGCATTATTTACTTGTGTTATTATTCAAACATAAATCATGTACATTTGGACTTACAGCACAACTATGGTTATTTTAAACCTATGTGCTCACTCAACTATTTTAGTTGACACTTGTTTTCGACGTACTTTTCAGGTAACAATTAAGGATTCGTGGAGGATTAGAGTTGCTTATGGACTTGCATGAGACCGCATTTTTATTTTGTTTAAACATTATTTTATATGCAAAATTTGTTAATTGCTTCGGATTATTTTATGGGATTGTTGGTTTTGATTCGGATTATTTTGTGGATTTCATGTTAGACATTTTGTGTTGACGCATGTCGCGACACATTTTAGTGAAATGGAATTTTTAGTATTTCTCTTGAATCCGTGTGTTGTGATATGCGATCAGTCACGCTCCTGCGATTCCGCCTTTGGCGGGGGTGTGACACCCTGCACCAACCATGCGATGGTTATTAAATTTTCGTTTGATTTTTTTTATTGTTCATTGGGCAAAATTTTCAATTTACAAAATCATGAAAACTTTCTCAAGTCATAGTATATGCTTGGTTTCTAACTTTGGTATAAATAATGGAATTCCAGCATTCTAAAGCTGCATATTCAAATGAATTTGAAGCATACAAAATCATATCTTCTATGAAACATTTGCTAATAGCAAGTACCCCTTCAATCTTTTCAATCCATCTTAATACTACGACAACTCCTTTCGTTCTAGTGAGCTTTGGAGGTTTACAAGATTGGAATGTTTTATACTAACATTCGTTAGTTTTGGATTGTTTCAAACTAGAAGATTCTTAATTTTAAATTTTCATTTATCATTTTTATGCATCGTTTTCTTTTGTTATTGTTTTCATGAGATTCAAATTTTCATCATTTTTTTAGCGATTATTGACAGAATCGCATCTTTTATTCATTCTACAATTATTAATTGTATCTTAGTATTCTGAGTCACGGTTTCAATAATATCTGTGTGTTCTCTTTTTGCCCACGTGTATTTGCAGAAGGTTTGCCAATATTTTGGTTTCGAGACATTGTCTACAAAACATGATATTTAACAAGGTCTTAAAATAATTCATAGTAATTAAGCTTATAAGCTATCATCAGAATTCATCTTATTAATCATTCTTAGTATCTCAAGTATTATATTATACCTATTCCTTTGATAGACACTTATCTCAGTTCGGTTAAAGCTTAGATACAATCTTTAGTACCTATTTCGCTAAAACCAGGAGCTCTGATACCAACCTGTCACACCCCGGGCTCTGGGCGGCCCGGACGCTGCGACCCGAATTGGTTTCATGGATATGTCTCGGTCAGAGTTTATTTTCCTTTTTCATATGTTTTAAGCGGAAGGGTTATTTCAAGAATTCATAATTTTACGCAACGAAAATCGTTGGTTTTCAAATTTCATTATTACTTCACATGCATGGATGTGAAAACCATACTTTTCATGATTTCTAATTAGTTCATACTCGTGGGTATGAAAAACCATATTTCATCGTTTGTAAATAATTTTCAAAATAACTTTTCAGGATTTTATAAAATTTCATACGCGTAGGTATGAACACCATCATTTCATATTATTGTAAACCGGATTTTCACAATTACACAATCTCAATTCATTTTATAATATCCGGTTTATACATGACTTGGAGGCATAGCTCTAATAGCTCCATGGTCTTCCCACAAGATCTTATTCAAGGCATCATATGCCAAGAATCTCTAATCTCGCTTCTCTTTTACATTTCATTATTACCTGAAAAGTTTTTGAAAATAAAATGTCAACATAATGTTGGTGAATACAAATAACAGACTCGATATGTAAGCATAGCAAGTTCGGTCCTTTAACCATAATTAATAATGGCAATACAACACATTTAGCAGGTTATTTCACTGATCGATACAACTACTGCATACTCTGGTTTATAACTGTCACTGGTTAGGAACTACAGCGCAACGCGTCTTACGTTTTGTTCCCTCCAGCCCACAGCTGATCACTGGTTAGGTTGCCTGCGGAGTACGTCTTACGTTTAACCTTCCAGCCCACCTGTACCAGCCCGTATGGGAATTTCACCCATAGCAGATACAATTTGCAAATCATACGTATACTAATAGCCTAAATGCTGGTATAATAGTATCCCTTTATGCGTCAAAGTTTAAACATACTATGCTCATAAAAGTCATTTGTAAATTTAAAAAGAAGTTAAATGTATTCACCTGAATTTTTGGTTGGCTGGGTAACAACTTTAGAACTTCGCAATATAAATTTGGACAGCATTTCTGCTCAATCAATTTTTATAATTATTCTGCAACGAAGATTTATTTATTTATTTATTAATATCACTATTATTATTATTATTACGATAGATTATTATTATTATTATTATTATTATTATTTTAATTTTTTTAATATATACATAGGGTCGGATCTTAACCCTAACCCTATAAGTTAATATTTTAATAAAACTTTAAATTTATGAGTTTAACTAAAATTTAGATAATATACCTAAACGGATCAATTCCTTAGTCTTGACTTTTATACTGATCAGCACCTCCTAGCATCCAGAGTTTCTAATTTCCTTTTTAAAGGTGTGTGTTTGTGTGTATATACGTTTTTATGTATGTATGTGATTTTAATTGCCGTGAACGTATTTATAGACGAATTGAAACTTAATGCCGAAGGAAGTTTGTAGAATAGGATTGTTACGTGTTGTCATTTGAATGAAGCATCATAATATATTCTTGCATGTAATCTTCCACGTTGCACAATTCATTCAAATTGAATTTGAAATTCAACATTTGAATATTTTATTATATTATTATTTTATTATTATAATTAATTTAGCTCAAATTTTTTTTCTTTGATAACTTTTAAAATATAATGTTTTATAAAATTCTAAAAATACTGCTAGGACCAGCTCATTTTTATCTATGTTTTGACCTAAGTTTCGTTAAAAACGGACAAAGTTTAATTATAATATATTTTATTAATTTTAGGTGGTCCCCTGTAATATCAACTGACCGAATAAGTGTGTCAAAAATTTTTAACACTTATTTTACTCGTTACTTACTAGTATGTAAGTGTCATATATGTATAAAATAACTAATTTTTTTTAAATTATAATATCGAACGATATATTTTTATAAAATAAATATACATGTGTTACACCACGGTTATTCGTTTAAACGAACGCTTCAAATCTTAAACGATCATTTCTAATATTAATTTCTCGAATAATCATATTTTATAAATTAATTATAACTATCTTGAATATTTACACGAGACCTTATAATTCAATTGACCGTTTTATTATTGTATTTTTAAATAATAACATTTTAATTATAAATGAAAGTAGTTAATTTATATCCTCAAAACGGGATGTTACACTAAACGACCGCATGATTGAGGAGAACACAAACCCACGAAGAAACTCAATGTTTGGTCGACATTTCGAGGTAAATCTGAAGTTTACTTTTCGGTTTTTACTAAAAACCTAATATGTTGATGGTTGCCAACTTTTAACCGAGATTAGGGTTTTTAATCTTGTTAAACGAGTTAGTATGAACATGAGAGAAACCATGGATGACCTTATAACCTGAAAAACTCGAAGATGAGGATGATGAGGCTGTTGGTTCACAGCACAGCATCTGGCCGAACCCAGGAGGACGACCATGCCATCACCGAACCTCTTAGCATTCACGAACCCGGCCAGCTGCGAACCTCCCCATCTAGTCGAACCTTCAATGCAGGAGTGAACCTCATACAGCCACGAAGCTCCCATCCACAAACCTTATGCTAGCCAAGCCTAGGTGGCCGAACCTACCTGCTGTCCACCCTAATGCTTTAGCTGAACCTGCCTTCAGCCGAACCAAATGATAGCCGGGTGTAGGCTGGCCGAACCTTAGGGTATCACGAACCTGGCTGGGCCGAACCTAGGACCACACGAACCATGGTGAAGCATAACCTTTTATTCGGCAACCTTTGATCTAACTGAACCTAAACAAGGGCTAAGCTAGGGCAACGAACTTAGGGGCTAAGACCAGGCCTAGGGCTGCTAAACTTAGAAAATTCGAACTAAGATCGAGGGTAAACCAAGGAATGTGAGGATTATGAAAACCATGCATGCATGAATGTTTTTAAGGGCTACCACCTTTTTCTCTCTCTAAACATAAGTTTTAAAACGTGGTTTATATACTTTGAAAACATTTTATTACGAATAACTCAAGTGTGAATTCTTAAACATAAATTTAATTTTAAATAACTTAGAATTATGGTGGGCAGTCTTATTGGACATACATGCATGTATAAGTGCGCATGTGATTAAGGTCATCACCTCTAAATATACATATCTATGAGGATACATATGGGGTTTTCATGAGTTGTTTATCATTATTTAATAAATAAAAACTAATAGGATTGAACTACAACGGAATGACGATTAACTATAAAAATCTTGAATATTTTGTTTTAACTTAGATTAAATAAACTAAGTTAAAGAAGCATCTAATGATTAAAGATAGACACTTGTGGACACTTAATTGGAATAAAACGGATATACTTATGAACACGAACATACGATAAATTACAGGTTGTTGAATTACTTTTGATTCCACATACGCGAGCGCACATACTACGAAAACACTGAACCTACGGAATTCAGGTGAGTTCTCATAACCTCCTTTTTAAAAGCATTTTGTTTTCAAACTCGGAGGTGGAACATGTATACCAGATTTAAAATATTATTTTGATAACACATGGGTGACACCTGGATTATCAATATGATATTCATACAATGGAATTATTATTGATTATGGAGTATTATGGTTGATTGTATATTCTGTGAATCATTGTTAGTTAAGTTGACTTCGGCCCTCCGCGATGATTGAGTTACTGTTGGGGAGTTGACTGTGGTCCTCCACAGTGCACGTATTAACACTTATACTATTTAGGAATATCGTTGGTTGAGTTGACTGCGGTCCTCCGCGATTATTCCGCCGTTGATTGAGGTCCTCCGCGGTAACTTATATTGATATGATTATGGTGATTTTTGATTATTGAATTGATGTGATTGGTTGAACATATGTGGATAATTATTTGCGATTATTGAGATTATGTGATTATTGTGTATGTGATTACTTGAATTATTTGGATGTTGGGTTGCAGGATTTTGGCAGAATTGGACTATCTTGAAGGTGCACATGTGGATTTTCTTTGAAAAACTACAAACTTTTATAAACATTTTTGAAAACATAAAAACTTATGATTTCTCACCAACTACTTCGTAGTTGACACTTGATTGTCTACATGTTTCAGGGAACGAGGAGAAGTTGGTAGAGCAGGATAGCTCTACATCTTTTGGACATCATCACTTAGGGTCTTGGACTTAGCTAAAATAAATGATATTCTGAAGACTAGAGTTTAGTTAGTTTAGCTAAATCTTTTATGTAATGGATGTAACTATCTCATGATGAACATGATTTTTGTGTAATTAATTTGTTTGATTAAATTGAAATGTGAAGTTTTATTTAGATGCCCACGAGCTTATGAACAATCTACACATCCCTCGTGGTATCCCGACGTTTCCGCCATTAATGACCTGTCGTTGGGGTCATGCAAAAACCTAATTAACCTAGGTAGCTAGGGTAAGTCAGGTATCGTATCCACGAGGAACATGTGGTCAGTTTTATATAATTTTGTTCAACTAATCAAATGCATTTAAGGAAATAAACTTGAAATGTCGGATTTTGGTTTTTATGTAAAACAAACTTAAGTAAACTTAAACGTAAATTAAAGAGTTGTAACAACTTATAAAGAAGGTGATCTCTCCAGGTTTCAAGTTAGTAAAACAACTAGGTATATCTTGATTTGTTAATTGGAAATCACATAGACATGATTCATGCTTAGATTATTAACAATTATGATTTGGAACCAAGTCAATGACTTTGTTGACAACCGATAACTAAACCGATGTTGTTGACTCAGATAATTACTTGTTTCACAAAATGTAGGATTTCTAGAATACTTTAAAATCAAACCAATAACATTAAACTTGACAATAGATGAAAGCAAACAATGAGATTGAATTCAAAGTTGTAAAATAAACCGGAAATCGTTTATCGTCTCACAATCAAGCAATATTGAACTTGTAAATCTATGAAAACAAATTCAATACCAATGTTTAACAAATCAAAATAAAACCTAGTTATCAAACCTAACCATTCACCCGGAGATGATCACGAACGGATTAGCCGGACATTCCAAAGGTTGAATCTTCACGTTCTTGGATGAATTGCATGATTAGATCTTCAATTCCCTCTTTGGATTGATGATTTGGGACTTTAGAATGGTCCAAAATGCTCTAAAAACGTCCAAGAGTTCGCCCTAAAGTGATGATAGTCGACTAGGGTTGATTTGGGCCTTAAATACCCCAAAAAACGCAAGGTTTGGTGTTTTCCGTCACCCCCGGTGTAAGTTACGCTCCCCTAGGCGTAAGTTACGGTCGAACGGATATCATATTTAGCTTCGTCTCGTCGAGAAACACGATTTTCATATATTATGGGTCCCGTAACTCTTCTCCTAGCTTAAGATATGCCTCTTCAAAGTTCCCGACTTCTATTTCGCACATTCGGATGTGCTCGGTCTTGCTTCCCGTTGTCTAGTTTCCACCCGCATTCCTGTGTCCTCCGCGTCTTCCAGCCATGATCTTCATAGCGATAATAAGTGTTAGTGTTTGTCTAATGACTAATGTAGTGTGTGCGGTAGGTATTGAAAGAAAAACATGTAGAGCTATCAGCTCCTCCCCGTCATGTGAAATCACATGCGGTGTTGATGATGATGTCATCGCTATAATGTGCGCAATAAGTGTGTGTACAATCATGTATGCTAGTATCACAATATTAAGTTCTATGTGTTGTGTGGAGACTAGTGGTTATAGACTAAGTTCACTAAATGCAAACTTAATTCGCAATAACCGGAGTCTCTGATACCAATCTGTCGCACCCCGGCCTTCCCGACCTGAACGAGAGGGCGCGACTGGACTCATCTGGTAGGATCGCAGTCTCCGGTCACACTGTGTTGCGAGACCTACATGTCTGGTTACGTACATACATCCAATAACTTGGATAAAACAGTTTAGTAAAATCAGAGTTGCGGAAGTAAGTATAAGTATCAAAAAGATTAATGTTCATAATTTGCGGAAGCATAAGATTTAAAACTGTTTTCAAAACAAAACAGAGTAGTAGTTTGCGGAAGCAATTAAAGATGTTTAATAATACGTAACATAAAAAATTGATAAATGTTTTCCAAAATATCCAAAGACACTAAAGCTGATGCATGGACTCCATGCTAGCATCCTACCCTTTAGTGCGTGCCTTAGCTACCTGAGAAAACATGCGAGAAAAAGGGTCAACACAATGGTTGGTGAGAGCACAGGTTTTTCATAAGCAGTAAGCATCCAATGTTTAAAGTAAGAGTTGTGATTTACATATCATTACAATGCAGTATCGATTGATAGCTAGTCAATACAGTTATATTATATGCGGGGTCGTACCGAAGCTGACAGTTGTGCCTCCCGCCATGTCCATCACAAGACAATGGCAAAGTATTGGTCAATATTGCACCCATTCCGACCTCTAGTCGGGTTGGCCTCCCAGGCGCGATGGGTGAGGCTTGTCAGGCCCAAATAGTACTATTCAAGATTACCACACTAGGCGCTACTAACGGTCCGTGGAGTATCGCGAGGACTTTTAGTTGTGATGTGGTCCACACATATACATATAGTGATAAAGCATGTCCACACGTAAATAAAATGAGTTGTTGTTCATAAAACAGTTTATCATGCAATGTTTTCTCCCTCAAAGGTAGAAAAAGTAAAAAGGGGCCGTGAACTCACCTGATAGTGCAGTTTCCGGTTTTCGTGTGTTCGCTTCTTGCGAAAGCTAGCACTTGCTAGTATGCACCTATAACCATATAGGTGTGAGTAAGTGTTTTGTGGTGCGTTGTATCCATACAACTCCAAGTGTCGGTGTGTTCAACCAAGTGTGTGTGTGTTGACTAGTGAGACTCGACGAATCGTTGGTGACACGATTGTTGTGTTTAAGTGTCTTAATGCACATAAGACACCAAAATACATCCTATGACTCAACTCATATTGCTTACACGAAAGCAAGTTTTGAAAATCATAATGTTCTCGTTTCGAGAAACTTTCTATATTTAGAAAGTTTCTATTTTTGGAAAGTATAGTTATGAAATCCCATTTCATAAATAAATCATTCTACTATGTTTGTAAAAACACGTTTATACACTTAAAACACATCGTTCGCGCATAAATCGTCATTTATGCCATTTTGCCCAAATAAAGTTTCCTTATTTGGAAAGTATCCGTTTAAAAACTCTATGTCACAATTCAAGTTCCAAATATGTTTAAAAACCATTTCAAAACATATTTCAATAATCAAAGTTCATCAAAACATTCGTAAACATCAAAAGCCCTCTTTTGATTTACAAAAGTTTCCTTATTTAGTAAGTTTCTTCAAAAGCATGTTTTTGACAAAATCAAATACCCAAATGTGTTTCTAAACACTTCAATATGCATTTGACAACATCTAGACATGTCTAACATGTCTAACATGTCCAGATCATCCCAAATTTATGACATGCAACATAAAAGTTTCCTTTTATGGCAAGTTCTACAAAATCGACACAATAGCCCATCAAAACTCAAATCCCATCAATCCTATGTTCTAAATTAGTAGATCTATATCAAAAATACACAAGAGCATCAACAAAATTCGTGCACAAGAGCCACATGTAGTTGCATGTGGGTGGATGTTCATGCATGTGGGTTTTTACCCATTGCATGCTAGATCTAACCATAGATAAGCATGTAAAACTACCTTAGATGCTCTAAAACACTGAGATGAAGTTGGATACAGGATTTGGCAGCTCCAAAAGTGGTTGGGAATAAGCTCTTAGTGGCTTCAAGTGGTGGTGTGTTGATGATGATGAGTTCCAAGCTTCCTTCTATGCTACAAACCTTAAAAAAGCTTCAACAATGGCTTCCAAGCTCATCAATGGAGGTTTTGCTAGTGAAATGATGAAGAAACAGAGGTAGGAACTCGAGGTAGAGGTGTTATGGCCGAGAGAATAGGATTAGAATGATTAAAAGTGAGATAGGTTGAGTGTAGAAGTGTTTTTGTGATCTGTGTCTGTCAGGCGCACCGCCTGACGTGTCACTCCGAGACCAGGCGTACCACGCGGAACCAGGTTGGTCCGGCTGGTTTCCTTGCCCCGCGCGCATCGCCAGGAATGGGATGTTGAGTCTGGGCGTACCGCCTGGAACTCCAGACAAGCCCAATAGGCCCAATTTCATCATTTCGACTCGTTTTTCGATTATTTCACGCTTATAACTCTTCGTTTAACATCGTTTGACCTTAATTACTAATGTTTGGTCATGTGTGTCTCAATTAACATTCACTCGTTTGTTCACCAACGCTCGTGAGACTCGTGTGTGGTTCAATAATTCTCGAATTATCGGTGATCGTTTGTGTTTGTGTTTTACGAAATATTTTCACGCTTGATTAATCATAATCAACGTGTAATGCACAATTCAATAATTCCCTGAATTATTGTTTTGCGTTAGTGTTTGTGTTTGCCACACTTGGTTTCCAAAACCAATGTGCAATGTACGATTCAATAGTTCCTCGAACTATCGTTTCGCAGCTGTGTGTGTTTGGCTCATCAAATTAAACATAATTAAATGAAATGCAACAAGTATGAATGTGAAATACAAAGTAGTAAGAGTTGCAATTTACCTGAAATTGCCGGGTGTCACACCACACTTGAGATACATTGTCCTCAATGTATGGTAATGTGTAATTCACTCATTTGTTTTACAACTTTAATCTCTAATGACCCTTGTAAACATACCCGGATTGATAACTAATTAACTTACTACCAAAATAGGCACAGCTTCTCCCAAGGTTGCCTCCCGAAAGGCTTCCCCACACTTGAGCGTTGCTATGACGACAAAGAAACTGAAAAAAATAAAAGAAACAAAACAACAAAAAAATAAAAAATCCGAGTTGCCTCCCGATTAGCGCTAAGTTTTAAGGTCTTCAGCCGGATCGTACCTGATGTATCTTTCATGGTGGTCGAAGTGAACATTTTCCTACCGAGTTGCCAACATATGCTCGATAAGTAACATGTTGGATCCACATCCACTTCCTCATAATCATCATGTCCTTAAAGTTCTTGCGGGGCCACTTCTGAATGATTTGCCCAACATCTTGTAGTCTCAATTTTCTTTTCTTTGTTCTTAAACCGTCATCCCCAACTTTGTCACTTTGAATAGTATGTAATGGGGGATGATTAAAACAATCTAGGAGAGTCTCAGTCATCGGTTCATCATGTGCTATGCCATTTACCTGATCAACACATTTAACTTCATGCTTTGGAAGATCCATAACCACTTTCTCTATCACTTCAACATCAACCATATCAACTAAGCAAAGTTCATCCGCAAAGGAAGGAGTTGGTATGGTATTATTCTCCACAACCTCTTTCTCACCTTCTGAAAATTTCATCCTTACATCAATTCTCATTGAAAGCACTTCACACTTGTAATTTAAGCATGCGACCCTTTGTTGATCTGTAAGGTGGCTGATGATAAAAGCTCATTTATCTTGGATAGAAACACGTCCAATCGAGCAATTTGTTTCTCTTCCTCAGATTGATAAGTAATATGAACTGGCTCGACAATTAGGCTAGCAACATTTTCTTGACACTTGGGATAACTATCATACTCCTCCTGATAACCTGAGTAAGGTGGCATCTCGGATCCATAGCTATTGAAATCCCACTCTCGACTATAATTGTCAGCACACAACTGATAAACTTCTTGGTAAGTTGATGACACTGGAACGGTATCTGGATAGGGTACATCATCATAGTAAAGAGACGCTACCCTTTGCCAAAACTCAGGACAATCATCTTTCTGGTGACATGGACTCCCGCAGTACATACATGAGTATTGCACAAAATCCATAGCGAATCTGCGCACACACACAAAAATACCCACGTAAACCTGAACACACTAAACAAATAAAAATAAGAGTAACTGAAAAAAAAAAGAGGAAAATAAAACTCTTTTTGTTTTTTTTTTTTCCAGAATTTAAAGGAAAACAGTAAAGCAAAAAAAATGATATAACACTAAACGCACTAGTTCCCCGGCAATGGCGCCATTTTGATGACCTGTCGTTGGGGTCATGCAAAAACCTAATTAACCTAGGTAGCTAGGGTAAGTCAGGTATCGTATCCACAAGGAACATATGGTCAGTTTTATATAATTTTGTTCAACTAATCAAATGCATTTAAGAAAATAAACTTGAAATGTCAGATTTTGGTTTTTATGTAAAACAAACTTAAGTAAACTTAAACGTAAATTAAAGAGTTGTAACAACTTATAAAGAAGGTGATCTCTCCAGGTTTCAAGTTAGTAAAACAACTAGGTATATCTTGATTTGTTAATTGGAAATCACATAGACATGATTCATGCTTAGATTATTAAACAATTATGATTTGGAACCAAGTCAATGACTTTGTTGACAACCGATAACTAAACCGATGTTGACTCAGATAATTACTTGTTTCACAAAATGTAGGATTTCTAGAATACTTTAAAATCAAACCAATAACATTAAACTTGACAATAGATGAAAGCAAGCAATGAGATTGAATTCAAAGTTGTAAAATAAACCGGAAATCGTTTATCGTCTCACAATCAAGCAATATTGAACTTGTAAATCTATGAAAACAAATTCAATACCAATGTTTAACAAATCAAAATAAAACCTAGTTATCAAACCTAACCATTCACCCGGAGATGATCACGAACGGATTAGCCGGACATTCCAAAGGTTGAATCTTCACGTTCTTGGATGAATTGCATGATTAGATCTTCAATTCCCTCTTTGGATTGATGATTTGGGACTTTAGAATGGTCCAAAATGCTCTAAAAACGTCCAAGAGTTCGCCCCAAAGTGATGATAGTCGACTAGGGTTGATTTGGGCCTTAAATACCCCAAAAAACGCAAGGTTTGGTGTTTTCCGTCGCCCCCCGGCGTAAGTTACGCTCCCCTAGGCGTAAGTTAAGGTCGAACGGATATCATATTTAGCTTCGTCTCGTCTAGAAACACAATTTTCATATATTATGGGTCCCGTAACTCTTCTCCTAGCTTAAGATATGCCTCTTAAAAGTTCCCAACTTCTATTTCGCACATTCGGATGTGCTCGGTCTTGCTTCACGTTGTCTAGTTTCCTTCTAAAATCATCATCTTGCCTTTTTTTAACCTACAAACACACAAGAACACACGGTAGCTTCTATTCGAATGACTAAACATATAAAAACGCACAATAACATCCATTTAAACGCTTTATAATCACAACCAAACCCCTAGTCATCAGCCATCGGTCGGGGTGTTACACATATGTTATGGGTTAAAAGAGTTTAGAAAGTCTTGGTGTTAGTAAAATCTTAATATCCATGGTTCTAAAAATAGGTTAACGCCCAATCACCTAACTTAAACAAAGGTAACAAGAACCTAAACCACCATAGTTGAATGTTCATATAGTTATTTTTGTTTGAAATTATGCATAAACACATACCACATAGTTGGTAGCAAAACATGTCAAAACCTAAGATTTCTTAAACTAACCCAAAATCTGGAAATCGGGTAGTAGGTTGTCCCGACTTCTACCGGTCATAACTTGATCATAGGAACTCCAAATCGAGCAAACCTAAGCTTCATGATCAAGTTTGGGATGTTAGCTTTCTATCCATTATTTATAAGCTTTCTAATTCGTCCAAATGAGGCTCCAAACAGATGGTATAAAATCAGTGTTCCATTCAGTACCTTCTGACTTAGGACACTGTTTTGACCCATTTAAAGTCAACCAATGAAACTTGTCTTGATGAAAGTTGTTCTTAACATATTGAACTAGTATGCTGGAAAATTTCGTGAGTTAACTTGAACGTTTGCTATGTTAAAAATACAAAGGAACTGGCTATGAAGGTGCAGGTCGTGAAACTGGGTTTGCATCACGAGCAGTACATGTTTAGCTCGATTATTGCCAAATTCCAGCTTCAATTTGATTCCCAACTGACCCAAACATCAATCTAACATGTTCCTTAGGTTCCTAAATCGATTTGGTGCAAGTCCTAGGGGTTTTAAGGCTTCAAAATCGGATAGAAACTTGCTGTTGTTCGAGAGGAACTTACTGAAACAGTAGCAGCCAAGAATCAGCTCTTTTGAGCTCGTTTTTGGTCCGTTTTTGGTGATTCAAAGCTCTATTTCTTCATTCTTCACGATCTACATGTTTCTAGAGTCGTTTTAGTGTTTATCATAACTGATTTGAAGTGGTAAAGACGGATTAGAAGCTTACCTCGCCGGAATAGTAGAAAACCCTCAAAAACCGTAGCTTCTCTCTAAAATTGCGACCACATCAGCTCGTTTCAGCTCCGATCTTCTGTACTTCTGTGTTCTCCTCGTTCTCACGGTCGTTTTGACTACTAGAACGTCGAATTTGGTGGAGAAATGAGAGAGATATGAAGGTTTGAAGTGGTGGTGGTATGGGGTGACGGGAAAAACGGGAATCTTGAGGATGGAGGAGATGGAGGCTGCAATTTTGAAGGAAAATGGGTGGGTTTTAGGGTTTAAATAGTCCGGGTATGTTCGGGTGCGTTCGGTTTCGTTCGGTTTCGGTTTCACACGTCGTTTTCGTCGTTTATCGTAATATTACGTAACTTACAAGGATAGAAATTTTTAAAACTTTTTAAAGTGGTAATTCCTAATAAATTAACTAATTATCTTTAATTTGTTTTTAAAATTTCAAAAACGTTTATTTTTATTGTTTCATCGGATCGTATCGTTTTCGCGCATATTCGAACGAATCGTCACCCGTTCGAACACGTTACTTTCCAATATGGTTTTCTAATTATAAGATACCGTTCAGAACGTTAAACTTACAAATATATTGATGCAAATCGTCACTCACACGAATATACCGTATGTTTAATATTCATTTAACGACATCCGTTATGGTTTTAGTTTGGATTTCCTCACGTACGTTTATACATAATAAGGTCCTAACTAACATTCGTACATGGTATCTTGTCCTAGTTTAACATGTTTAGACATACTAGTATTGTGTCTACGTATGTTGTTGTCAATTTTGAGTTTCTGCACTATTAGCATCAGTTGTTTCATATAATATTAACACATAATATTACACGAACGCTTTCCGTACCAGTATCTACAATACTTTCATACTGTTCACAACTACTGTTCCGCACTGATGTTACACAATGGACCCCCTTGACCCTCTTGTAGTTCCACCCCTGGCCGACATCATTCAGAATAAAAACTCATAACTTGGGAAAACCTCCTGACGCAACCGAAAGTATTTTATTTTAAGCAAAACTCAAATCCAAAGCCTCTTATTAAGTAATCGAGAGGTATCATTAGGCTAAAAAGTCCTTCGGTGGATCCATGGTATTCAATAAAGTAAATTATTATTTTGTTGTATAAAACTACTTTATCATAAATGTTAAAGGATTTACAATTATAATTTTTTTAGTCACATAAGCTAATTTAGTGTAAATATATATTTTTCTGAACGGTAAAGTAGGTCTCAACGACATGTTTTTTATACCCCAAATGGATCCCTCGAACCCAATAACTCACATGTTGCGATCACAGTCTGATATAAACTCCCCAATATCTAAGGCCCAGGTGTTGGCGACCACTGAACCGAGCAAATACACTTGCCTCTCAGGAGGAAACTCGCTATGTGGTAAAACCCCTACTGACCGATTTAGCCATGATTTGAACCAATGACCTTACATAGCCTAAATTTTATGAGAATAATGAAGTGTCAGTTGAGCTACAAGCTCTTTGATTGTTAAATATATATCTAAATTTATATTTATATCAATTTTTATGATAAATAAAAGTTTTAATAAGATACGTGTTGGTTCTATAGGACAAATTCTATTTTTCATCTCTCATTCTTATTAAATATTTGTAGGTCACATTATATTACCTTTTGATTTTTCACCTCTCTTCTAGTAAATACTAGTGATTTTATTCATTTTGAAAAATAATATAATTGCACCATACGTCACATTCCTTAATTTTTCTATAAAATTTATTTGAGAAATATGTGATATGAATAAGTAACTGTAAAATCATTTATTTAATATGTGTAACACAAGAGTTTTTAATCTAGTATTTACAAAACTCATTTGTGTTCAATACCATATTACCATTCATATTTACTTATGCTCGGAAAAATGGGCGGGTTGGGTCGGATTGGGTAACGGGTTAGAACATGTTCGGATCAGGATGGGTGCTACCCATACTTTTGCGGGTCAGAACGGGTTTTAAGAAAAAATAGTTTGAGTCTAAATGGATTGTTCTGAAAAACATCAATTTAGTTTAACTTAATATGTGTTATAAGTAATCAAATAATCTATTTGATAATTTTAGTGATTTTCTCATCAAATATGTTATATTAATCATTCTTAAATGTTTGAATTCATTGCATTTGCATACTTTTTTGGTTACCCGTCTTGACCCGCATAGTTTAAGTGCTACCTATCTCAACCCATTCAATATTATGATGTTACTCATATCAACCCATCATACTACAATTGTTTACCCAAACCAACTCATTTCCTTTGACATGGATAAAAATTGTCACCTCTAATATTTACCCTCTCTTGCACACGTTTTCTTTTTGTGTTCGTTCACCACCTCTAGTAACACTAACCTCTGACGACATCACCTATCGATGTTCCTCTCTCTTTCTCTAAATCGTTAGCAACACCATTTCATTACCTACCAACCAATCACCGTTGTTTTAGAAAGAGAAAATGTGTCTAACAACCACTGATTCAAGCATTAGTATGATGATCCATGATTGGGGTGATTATTCGGTCTTGGTGTTCAAGGTTTAAGGTAATAAAACAATGAAATAATGCTCAAACTTTGCTTATCCACAATCTAAAATATGATTAACTCCTTAACCCAAAAAAATAAATAAACAATCAGCCTTCATAAGGAAGATAATAAAACTAGAGATGGTAATCTTTACCCAAATCAAAACAAATGAGTTGGTTTTGGTGAACAATTATTATATAATGGATTGAAATGGGTAACATTACAACATAAAATAGGTTGAGATGAGCAAGGTTTTGTTTGTTTTTTCAGAGATAAAATGATGCACCCTTAGAGCGGGTGAAACTCCAAGAAACAGATTAAGAAGAACAAGAAGTTTTTGGAACAATTTTCTCCCCCTTTTCTTATTCAAATATACTTTAAATCATGGTTGTAGAAGTCGCTAGGCGCTAGTCGGGCGGCGAGGTACCGCCTAAGGATTAATCGGGATTAATCGGCGCTAGGCGGATTGAAATTTTTATATGTAATTTTACAAATATATATTATATACACACATCAATATCAATAATTTAATATAATACTTCAAATAATTTTAAAAAATATACTTAAATATACTAGAAAAAAGTACTCTAAAGTGCAAACTTAAACACTGAGTTCAAAGTTTAGAGATAAATTTCGATGTTAACTGCCTGAATTCGATGTTTCAGAGACATATTAAAGATTTTTGGTTGAGAAATGTCTAAATAATCATGAAATTGGTCCATTTTTACAATAAAAAGGTCAAAAAAGGTCAAAAAAGTGAAAAAAAAATAAAAATCTGACCAGGCCGCCTAGGCCGTCTAGCACCGCCTAGGCCAAAAATTAGACAGTAGATGGCCGCCTAGCGGCTAGGCGCCGCCTAGGCGGCCGTCTAAGCCGATTTTTACAACATTGCTTTAAATAGAGTACTGGAATTTAAAATAACTGAAATAAAAACAATAAAACTAGAAATCATGGAAATTATGGAGATGGTGACGTAAAAGTGGCGACTACTTTGCTGGAAACGTGGAGCAAATCTTTTGAGTTAGTCTTGGAAACTCGGTTTAGAAACCATTCTTTTGGGCCTTTTGGGCTGTGATATTGGGTGCTGACTGGACTTAATGACTGGATGTCTGGATGTGGCTTTGTATGCATCATAAAATGTATGCAGTCTGCGGACCATATGTGCATACATCTACAAAAGAAGAGTTGGACCAGATGTCTGCAGTCTGCAAGAAGCAGACTGTTTGTTTTTTTAATGTCTGCAAGCTGTTAAAATTGATTAAAATTTAAATAAACCATTTCTTTTAACAACATTTAGGGGTGTTCAGAAAAACGAAAACCGTTTAAAACCGTTATCTGAACCGTATTCGTAAACCGAAAAACCAAATCGAATTCTGAATTTGGTTTTCGGTTATATATATTTTTTCAATTCGGTTTGTTCGGTTATCTGTTTAAACCGAATTTACAATTAAATATATTATTTTTTATATATTTACACAACACTATAACCCTTAAAATGAAAACCCTAAATCTCAAATTTACAAAATCCCCTTCTCGTTCACGCCTCCTGCCTCGTGCATCAGCCTCAACACTCACGACTCACGTTTGCAGCAGTGGCACCGACGATGTAACGGATGTCTGACTACATCTACCACTACAGAAGCGGCTCATGTCTATAGCAGTGACGTACGGCGGATTCACGTTTACAGCTACAACAACGACGTGACCGGTGCCTGACGCTCGCACCCTTCGGATCTTTACCATCTCCGGTGATATCCCCAAATATGTATCCAATTTTTTTTATCCTTCATCGCCTCTGAAGTCGAACATGAGGTGCCATTAAGGGATGTAATTTGGGATTTTAATTTTAACTTTCTGAAAGCAATCTGGAATTCTGGATACAAAAGTTTTGATAAAAAGATATTTGGTTGAATTAAGCTGAATTCGGTTGAATTCCGTTCGGATAACCAATTCATGAATTCGGTTCGGTTTTCGGATAGGATTTTTTTTTAAACCGAAAAAACCGATTATCGAACCGTTGAACACCTCTAACCACATTCACCCCCTCTCCATTAAACAAGAATCCATTATCTTTAGCATTTTGATTGTTCTTAACCAACGGACCATCAAACACCAACCATGAAGCATCACCGGTACATCCCCACACACTCCACCGATACATCCACCGTTGTCGAGCTCCCAACATATCATAACTCAACCCAATCTGCCGCCTCCCTTCCACCGTTGACTGATCATAACTCAACCCAATCTGACTATGCACCGCCCCTAAATTAAACAAAATTGCAGCCTTCTCAAGATGAATGTTCTGTTGCAACGCCTTTTGTTTGTTCTTAAACGCATCATGCCACGTGAACGTCACAGTATTGACGTGATCCTTATCCGGAGAGATCAGAAACCTCGATTCGACGGCGGTTAGGCCTTTAAAGTGGTTCTGGAGAAGATCGCGACGCGCGGTGAGAGAATCGGCGACGTGCCGGTGGAACCGCTGGAGATGGAGGGCTTGATCGGGGGGAAGAGGCGCCGGAGATGGAGGGCTTTCCAGTGGTCTTCCAAAACCTAATTTGTGAACAACGTAAAATGGGTAAAAAAACATGGGAAGAGGCCAGGAGGAGGAGAAAAGAGGGATGTCCATGTCTGCGTGAAAAAGAGGTTTGGAAGACTTTTTTTAATAAGGTGGTGTTTGTTTTTTAAGAGGTAAAATGTCTGCGGTCTGCGGACCACATCTGCAAACCTCTTTTGCAGAAGAGGTGGACCAAACATCTGCAAGAAGAGTTTATGAGGGTGTTTGTTTTTAAAAACCTCTTCAAAAAAAATGCCTTCCCAACCCACCGTCCCCAACCCCACTGCGGTCTTCAACCCCCGTCGACCACCGAAGATCCCACCTACCACCGCACCTCCGATCGTCCCCCCCTCCACCTACTGTTGAGCCACCACCATCCACCACTGTCACCATCTACCATCGACCACCGAAGATCCCACCTACCACCGCGACGGTGGAGATCGAACGAGGAGGAGGAGACCGCGATCGAACCAAACCCACCGTCCTGTTCACCGTCGAAATCGAACCGAACCCGCGACGGTGGAGATCTCCGATCGAACTGGTCACCGTCGAAATCGAAGACCTACCCCTTTTCGCCGCTCATCTCCGATCGTCCCCCTCCACCTAGGGTTCGTCGCATCACATCTCCGATCGAAATCGAAGACCCCTGTGGTAGCATCACATCTCCGATCGAACACATCACCTAGGGTTCGCGTCTGGGGTTGAGGTCGGCGGTGAGAGGGCGGTGGAGGGCGGCGGCAGTGGAGATCGTGGCTGAGAAGGGGGCGACGGCTGGGTAATGAAACGGGAAGAGGTTTGAAGAGGTTTGGAAGATGATGGTCCATGTCTTCTCCAAGAAGAGGTCTCGCAGACGTTTTTTAATGAAACGTCTGCGAGAAAACAAACACCCTACATCTTTCCTTGGTCTGCGAGGTGCAGACATAAGAGGTTTCGCAGACCTTCGCAGGCGTTTTTTCAAAAAACAAACAGCCCCTAAATGTCTTTGAGAAAACAAACAGTCTGTATCTCCCTAACATCTGCCCATTTCTGCGCGGAGCAGACATAAGAGGCCATGAAGATGTTTTTTTAAAAAACAAACAGCCTCTATCACTTTAATATAATACGGGTCAAGATGGATAAACTAAAAACTATGTGAATACAGTGGATTCAAACATTTAAGAAAGATTAATAACATATTTGATGAAAAAATTACTAAAAATTATCCTAATGGACTATTTGTTTAATTGCAGCATAGCTTGTTGTTTCCAGACATTTTATATTATCTAAAACATATGTCAAGAAGCTAACTTTGCCCTTTGAAACTTTATTAATGTGTTGTATAATTCTTTAACTTAACCGCTATATTCTGGTTAGGACAAACTTCAGAGCTTAAATAGTAAATACAACATTTACTACAAACATTGTAACAAACAATAATAAGTATAAGTTAAACTTTAAAAAATATATGATGCAACTGCGAGTGTTTTTGAATTTTTTCATGAGATTCAGCCTTCATTGGACTGTTATAGTTGTTTTTGAATTAACTTATGTCTTCTTGGCAACACAATCACTTCTTCTTCCTACAATGATCATTATTAATTTTGCATTCTAGTTTACATATAACCCATAACTATTATAGATGTTTTTGAATTGACTCATTGACTTTTTGACAACACGATCACTTGTTCTCCCTACAAAGAACATTACTAACTTTGCATTTTGGTTTAAATGTAGCCCATAATATGTATTTATGTATGTATAGTCACATGATTTAACGGACATAAAACTAACTTTTTTAAAATATAAAAACTTGCGTTATAAACAAAGTCGGCCTTTTTAAGTAAAATTTAGACGGGTGTCTAGGGCCTCCAGAATTTTGGGGCCTCAACATTTAAAAAATATATAATAGTATTTGTATGTATTTGATTTATATTTTTTTTAGAATAATACGATAGATCAATTGGTTTAAACAATTTCATATTATAGATCAATTTGGTAAATGAATATGCTTAAAATTATTCAACATCGAACAAACCGAAAACCGAGCCATTCAAAACTTCTAATTGAGGCTAACATTAAGTTTGAAAATAAGCCTCGATAATGATTGAGCCGGCCCTGGTTATAAATTGTTATTTTGGTTCTAAACTAGTATTATTTCTTAACTAAACATTCCTATACAAACATACATATATTTGGGTAGTTACGTTTACTAGTATTTCCTTCTTGGATCGTTATGTGTGATTTTATCTTTAGTATTAACGTGAACATCATCACAATACAATGCAAAAAGTGCTATAACATCATCACAATACAAAATATTCTTCTTCCAATTCACTAAAATTTGAAAACTTGAACGACCAATTATGTAACAATCGAACCTTTTTAATGCCATGATTTCATGTTATATTCTTTCAACTTTTTTTCTTTGATTGATCGTCATACATTGACAATTTTTTGTGGTTGCTTACAAAATATTGATTAAAATTTTAAGCAAAAACCTTAAATTCTCGAATTTTGTGTTGATTTTCACAAGAGAGATAGATGAACGAGTAAATCATCAAAATAACCAATTGACCATTCAATTTTACCAAAATAACCATTGACAAAAAAAAATACCAAAGTAGTCGTTGACCAGTCAAAATATCGCCCAGTCAACGATATTATCACATAAAATACCGCTGACGTGGATTTTTTTTAAAAAAAAATCATTTACGGATGACGTTAACGATATTATCCCATAACATATCGCTGGGCGATATTATTTTAAATAATATCGCTGGCTGGGTGATATTTTTACTCCTTAGAGATATTTTACTTAATAATATCGATGACTGACCAATGTGGGACTAGCCCACTTGGTAGAGGCTTTGCCTCTTAGAATGGGAGGTCATGTGTTCTAACCCATGCAATGGTGTAATTATTATGGAGTAGTTTAGGAGGAGATAATCTTTGCCATTCAAAAAAAATAAAAAAAATAATAATAATATCGCTGACTGGGCGATTTTTTTACACATCAGCGATATTATCTTTAAAAATATCTCCGCCAGCGATATCTCAGCCAATCAGGTCATCAGGTAAATATAGTAAAAATACCTTTTTACCCTTGAAGTTGAAAAGAAATCTTCTCAATATATTAGTAAGGGATAATATCATATATCCCCTTATTAAACATCAAAATTACATATATTTCTAATGTTAAACTAAAATTACAAATATTCTCATGTTTTAAAATTGCCCCTTAGTAATGATAAATAAGTAAATTGTTTTTAATTAGTTCATTAAGGGTAAAATAGGAAATACATAATTTGTTTTTTAATGAAATAGATAAATATGTAATATATTTGGTTTAGAAAGAGGAAATATGTAATTTAGTTTTATGATTGGGTAAATATGTAATAAATGGTTTTAGCAAGGTGATATAGTATAAGCTCAATTATTCAATGAATGAGACGTTTTAAAAAGTCAAAAATTAATAGGATGAGGCTGACCACAAGGTAGAGTTAACAATGGAATATTATAATCATAATCTATAATATTTTGTCACTAGGAAAACTTGATAGTATTAGGTGAAATATTCCATTTAATTAAAAATGACTATTGACGATAAAACTTTAAGTGGCTATTTTGGTGATTTAGTTCAGCTGAACATCTAGTGACGATAAATCATGTCATCAGGTATATATAGTAAAAATACCTTTTTACCCTTGAAGTTGAAAAGAAATCTTCTCAATATATTACTAAGGGATAATATCATATATCTCCTTATTAAACATCAAAATTACATATATTTCTAATGTTAAACTAAAATTACAAATATTTTCATGTTTCAAAATTGTCACTTAGTAATGATAAATAAGTGAATTGTTTTTAATTAGTTCATTAAGGGTAAAATAGGAAATACATAATTTGTTTTTTAATGAAATAGATAAATATGTAATATATTTGGTTTAGAAAAAGGAAATATGTCATTTAGTTTTATGATTAGGTAAATATGTAATAAATGGTTTTAGTAAAGGGATATAGTATAAGCTCAATTATTCAATGAATGAGACGTTTTAAAAAGTCAAAAATTAATAGGATGAGGCTGACCACAAGGTAGAGTTAACAATGGAATATTATAATCATAATCTATAATATTTTGACATTAGAGTTTTTTTATGAATTTTTTAGTTTTTTCTTACGTTCATATCTTTAATAAATAAAGTAGGATAAAATAATTATGAAAAAACACTCTAAAAATGAATAGTTTTTTCACCGTTTGACTATTTAAAACATTTGGCATTTTAAATTGAGATTTTTAACTCAATAGTCATTTTTAGTTAAATGGAATATTTCACCTAATACTATCAAGTTTTCCTAGTGTTAACTAAAGTCACTTAAAGTTTTTTTCTTCTAAAATCATTCAAGTTTTACTAGATGTTTCAATCATATGTAATTTTTTTTTTTAAATTAATTGAGTCAAATGAAACATATATGAATCTTTATTAATAAAAAGCGAAAATTTTTCTAATTAACTTGAAATAAAATGTAATCATAAAGAAAAAACAAATTCACAAATTAATAACAAAGTTTCAAAATTGTTAAATTTAAATTAAATAGAGAAAAGATAATAATTAAATACTTATAAATATGCACATATGTTCATTTGGCTCGATTAATTTTCAAAAAATTACATATGATTGGAACATCTAATGAAAGTTTAGAGACTTTAAAAAAACAAAACAAATTTTGATGACTTAATTGAAATATTTGGAAAACCTGATTACTATTTCACCAATTTACCCCTTTTGTTAAATCTTTAAAAATAAATTAAAAGAGTTGATTTGAAGAGTCACCTGACTAAATTGAGTTTTTTATGTCCCAATATCATCAATGTACATGTAGGTGTGTTCAAAAAAACCGTTAACCATTTAAAACCGTTAGCCGAACTGTATTCGTAACCGAATCGAATTGCAAATTCGGTTTACGGTTCGGTTCTAAACCGTAATTGTTTTACCAAATCGGGTTTCGGGTTGGTTTGCGATTCTGGTTTTATTTGGAATTCGGTTTATTCGGTCTAAACCATTTAAACCAAATTAATATTTAAAAATACATTTTTTTTATTTGTGTGTCTTATTTTATACCCTAATTGAAAGAAAGCGCCGTCACACTCACTCACCCTTCTTTTCTTCACTCTCGTAGCCAAAGAAGAGGAAAGGAGAAGCTTCTGCCGACCGATCCACACAGGTAGCACAACGGCGATCTGCACAGCCCCAATCTCGGCCGACCTGCATAGCCCCACGCCCCCACATCCGTCAATCTGAACCTTCAACCGGTCGATCTGCACCTTCAAGTCTTCAACCGGTCGATCTTCACCAACACAAGTACCATTATAGTTGTAATAAAGTGATAATCATTATTCATTAGATGGTGCTCGAAAATCAAAAAGTGGAGACATATCTATGTGATTTTTTGAGAAAAAAATTAACTAAATTTCTAATTGTTTCACAGCTTATGTGTTCCACCCACAAGGCCACAATCCATGAATTTGAGTTGAAAAATTTACTACATTAACTAAATTTCTAATTGTTTCACAGCTTATATGTTCTACCCACAATCCATGAATTTGAGTTGAAAAATTAACTAAATTAACTAAATTTCTAATTGTTTCACAACTTATGTGCCCCACTAGGGTTTTAATTAGATATTGTAAAATAGTGAATTGTATTATTTGATCATTGTGTGTTATGCAGATTGTTCAATATTTGATTATGTCTATGGAAGATGATTTTAATCCATGTAATTTGAATACGGTTGAATCAAAGAAACCAATAAAGAGTTATACCCCAAGATCAAATGTATGGAATTATTTCACCAAGTATATGGATGAACATGGAAAACAAAGGTCAAAATGTAACTATTGTACTGCAAATTATGGTGCTCAATCAAAACATTTCGGTACATCCAATATGCGAAATCATATTTTGGTATGCAAGGGTAATCCTTCCAATCATTCCAATAATCAGTCAAATCTTGCATTTAGTCAAATCTTGCATTTAGTCAAATCTTGCATTTTGGAGATAGTTAAGTTAACTTGCAATCATTTAAGTTTGACCAGAAAAAAGGTAGGAGAGCAATAGTCGAGATGTTGGTTGTTGATGAATTGCCTTTCAAGTTTATAGAAAATGAGGGGTTTAGACGATGTATGCAGATTTGTCAGCCGACCCTTCTCATTCCATCGCGAAGCACAATAAGAAGGGATTGCTATCAGTTGTATATGGATGAAAAAGTGAAGCTTATAGCTCAAATGAAAAAAATCCGTTCTTAGAGCTTGTTTAACAACTGATACATGGACATCTTTGCTAAAAATCAATTATATGTGTCTCACTGCATATTATATTGATGAAAATTGGAATTTGCAAAAAAAGGTGATAATTTTTTGTCCTATTTCAAGCCATCGTGGAAATGATATCGGACAAGCAATTGAGAATTGTTTGGTTGATTGAGGATTGCAAAATGTTATGACTATTACAGTTGATAATGCAAGTAGCAATGATGTTGCTATCGAGTATTTAGTAGGAAAAATGATGAAATGGGGTGATAGGTACATTTTTAAATGGAAATGGACACATGTTAGGTGTATTGCACATATTGTAAATCTAATTGTGCAAGAGGGGATCAAAGAGTTGGGAACTTCTGTTGACCACTGTCGCACCCCGAGAAATCCCGTCCCTTCCGGGGCGCGAGCAACAACAGATTGTCAGGATCGCAGTCTCCGGTCACACAACATGCGAGACCTATATGTCTGATTTCGTACGTACGTCCAATAATTTGGACAAAACAGTTTAGTAATATCAGAGTTGCGGAAGCAAAGTATAAATTTAACAAAACAGTTTAATAGTTCATAGGTTACGGAAGCGTTAATTTAAAACATTTTTCAACATGATAAGTAACAATAGTTGCGGAAGCGATTAAAGTAGTTTTCAATACATAAAAATCAAATGATGACAAAAGCTTGATAAACTAAGACACTTAAACAGATGCATGCGACTCCGGCCTAGCATCCTATTCCTGGTGCGCGTGCCTTAGTTACCTGAGAAAACATGCGAGTAAAAGGGTCAACACAAAGGTTGGTGAGAGCACAGGTTTTTCATAAGCAGTAAACATCAAAATGTTTAAAGTAAGAGTTTTGCATATTTACATATCATTACAATGCAGTATCGATTGATAGCTAGTCAATACAGTTATATTATATTGTGGATGGTACCGAAGCTGACAGATTGTGCCTCCCGCCATGTTATCACGAGACAATGGCAAAGTGTTGGTCAATTTTGCACTGTTCCGACCTCCAGTCGGGTGTAGTGGGGCTTGTCAGGCCCAAATAGTACTATTCAAGATTACCATGCTAGGCGTTATGCTATTAACGGTCCGAGGAGCATCGCGAGGACTTTTAGTTGTGATAGGGGCCCACACATATACATATAATGATAAAGCATGTCCATACGTAAATAAAATGAGTTGTTTTTCAAAAAAAACAATTTATCATGCAGTGTTTTCTCCCCCAAAGGTAGAAAAGTTAAAAGGGGCCGTGAACTCACCTGATGAAGTAGTTCCGGTATGTGTGTGTTCGCGACTGCGAAAGCTAGTTGTCCTGCTAGTAAGCACCTATGATCATATAGGTGTGAGTATGTGTTTTGTGGTGTGTTGTAATCCATACAACTCCAAGTGTCGGTGTGCTCAACCGAGTGCATGTGTCAACTAGTGAGACTTGACGAATCGTTGGTGACACGATTGTTGTGTTCATGTGCCTTGATGCACATAGGACACCAAAATGCATCCTATGACTCTAAACACATAAGTTACAATTTTTAGAAAGTTTCCATTTCAGGAAAGTGTGGTTATGAAATTCCATTTCATAAAACTAATGACTCCCAATATGTTTATAAAACACGTTTAAACTCTCAGAACATGTCGTTTGTGCATAAATCACTATTTATGCCGTTTTGCCCAAATAAAGTTTCCTTATTTGGAAAGTATCCGTTTAAAACTCGTTTTCACAAATCAAGGTTTCCAATATGCTTAAAAATCATTTCTAAACATATTTCAATATCCCAAGTTTATCAAAACGCTTTAAAACATCAAAAGCCCTCTTTTGATCTCTAAAAGTTTCCATTTTTAGTAAGTTTCTATAAAACCAAGTTTTTGACAAAATCAAATATCCCAATGTGTTTCTAAACACTTCAATACACATTTAACAATATCTAGACATGTCTAACATGTTTAGATCATCACAAATCGAAGACTTGCAACATAAAAGTTTCCTTTTATGGCAAGTGCACCAAAACATTATTAAATCAAGCCTAACTTAATCAAAACTCAATTCTAACATTTCTAAGTATCAAAATCAGTAAATCTACAACACCTATTCATCAAATCACCAACAAATTTGAGCACAATAACTAAACGGAGTTGCATGTGGGTTTTAACCCGTTGCATGTACAATCTAACTATAGATAGACACAAGAAACTACCTTAGAAGCTTAGATTCGGTGGAGATGGCTACTGATGATGAAATTCCAGTGGGTTGATGGTTGCTCCAAGCTTTTCGATGGCTTCCAAGACCTTCCTTGTGCTTCAAGAGCTCCAAATGACTCCAAGGTTGCAAAGAAGAGCTTCAAGGATGTTACCAGGGGGTTTTAAGGTAGATATCAGTGGGTTTTGGTCGCAAATGGGTGTGAATGTTCGAGTGATTTGCAAAGGAACCGGATAGAAGTGAGATGGGGCTGATTATAAAGAAAATCTGATCTGCATGGCCTTCGCGTACCGCGGAGGCCGATCAAAAATGTTTGCCGCGTACCGCGATGGAATTCGGGAGTTCGACTCCCGGTTTGTTTCGCGTACCGCGAAGAACTTCGCTGAGGGACTTGTCGCGTACCGCGACGGGTCCATATTCTTGTTTTTCGATTTCGTTGAAACGATTTCGCTCATACATGATTCCTAACGTTTATCTAAAGCATCTAATGCTCGTTTAAGCACATAATACAAGTAGCACATAAGTTTAACTGATCACCAACGTTCGTGAGATTCGTGTGTGTGTTTCGATAATTCCTCGAATTATCTTTGATAGTTTGTGTTCGTGTCTAACGAAGTGTTTGCACGCTTGATTAATCCAATCAACGTGTGATGCACAATTCAATAATAATCCGAATCATTGTTTTGTGTTAGTGTTGTGTTTGCCACACTTGGTTTCCAAAACCAATGTGCAATGTATGATTCGATAGTTCCACGAACTATCGTTTCGTAGTTGTTTGTGTTCAACTCATCTAATTAAACATAATTAAATGAAATGCAACAAGTATGAATGTGAAATGTAAAGAATATAAGAGTTGCAATTTACCTGAAATTGCCGGGTGTCACAACCACATTAGGGCTGCTACTTGATGGGTTAGATTATCACCGGCAAGATTGAAAAAATTTAAGGAGTTTGCTTTGTTAGAGAAGGTTGAATGCCAAAAGTCTCTAGTTTTAGATGTGCCTACTTGTTGGAACTCAACTTATTTGATGTTGAGTGTTGCATGTGAGTATGAAAAGGTATTTAAAAGATTTATAGAGGAGGACTATGTGTTTTCACGTGATCTTCAAGAGGGGTATGGAGTGCTAGAATTAACGAATTGGAGAAATGCAAAAAGGTTGGGAGGTTTTTTTCAACATTTTATGAGTTTACTTTTAGAGTTTCAGGTACTAACTATTTTTTATAATATTAATCTTCTTACTTGTTTGTTTATTTTTTATCAGCTCACCATTTTTTATGTTAATTAAAGAACAAATTACATTACTTCAAATATATATTTGGACTCCGTTAGTTTCATGGATAGTGTTTTGAAATAATGTACATCAAGCAAAGATGATCAGTTGGTGAATATGGCATTGTCAATGACTTTGAAATTTAACAAGTATTGGGGTGATCTCAAGAAATTCCACTTACTTGTGTTTATTGCTTCTCGTTTTGATCCGAGGACCAAACTGGCATATCTTAAGGTCAATCTACGTGGTATGTATGGAAATGAAACTGGGGGATAGTGTTGTTCAATTGTGTGAAAATGCATTGCTAGAAGTTTTCAATGATTACAAAAGAATTCACTCGGATCTGCATCCGAACAAGGCTACATCATCTTCATCAAACACCATGAATGAGGATACTTCAGGTACTAAAGGTTTCAGTATATTTGGCAATGTTGATGATACGTTTAAAGCCCTTAGAGAGAGAAAGATGGATGAGGTTAAAAGACAAAAAGCAGAATTAGGTGTGACTGAAGATTTAAAAATTGAGTTGGATAGGTATCTGAAGGAGGAGATTAAAGGAGATGATGTTTGGTTTGAAAGTCAAGATTTCACTGTTTGGGTTGGTGGAGAAAGAGAAGTTCATCATTTCCTATATTGTCACTTGTTGCATGTGATATTTTAGCCATCCCAATATCAACAGTTGCTTCTGAATCTACATTTAGCACCGGAGGTAGAGTGTTGGACTCATTTAGGAGTTCTTTAACTCCTTAAGCTGTTGAAGCTTTAATTTGTTGTCAAGTTTGGATTTGTTCAAATGGTGTTGCTTCTAATGTAGAAGAAAGCATTGAAGATCTTGATAAACTTGAAGCAAGTGATTAACTCATGTTTCATATGTTTCTTTATAAAAAATATTTACATTGTATTTACAAGTTTTACATATAGTAATATAATATTTGTTGATTGCTTGTTTATTGTATAGATGAGAAAGACACCTATGGAGTAAAGAGTGAAGAAGAGCCGGAAAAAACCAATGTTTCTGATCTATGCTTTACATCTAGTAGTATAATGTTTGTTGACTTTTGTTTGAACTTCAGACTTTTTTTTTATGTTGGTTTATGTTTGAACTTTGAACTTATTGTGTATGTTAGGATATGCTTAATTTTGTGACATTTGAAGTGGTTTGAAACACAAACAATTATGATACAGGAAACAAGAACTAAAAATATAGAAAAAAAATATTTTGACTGAATATGGTTGAATTCGGTTTAATACGATTGAATTCGGTTCGGTTTACCTTATTTCGAATATGGTTTGGTTCGGTTTACGGTTGGCCAAAAAAAAATTCAAAACCGTTTAAACCGAACCGAATAAACCGTTTAAGCCGCAAACCGAACCGTTGAACACCCCTATGTACATGTTTTGTTTTCGTCATAACACACAAGTGCCACATTGTAATTTGGGTGTATGTGTGTGTTTATATATAAAAGTATAATGATATGTGTACTCATCACACGTTCATCACTTCACATGACATCACATTAACAACTATTCTCACGGGGCTTGTGTAATGATGAGGAGTCATGATAGGGGTTTGAGAGGCCTCACTTGGTCCCCATCACACATACCCTAAAAAGAGGGTGTGGGTAACTCATGACAAGATCCGTTTAACTCGGTTGGATCCAAACAGTCCCCACAAGCACTGCTACGTAGGACCCAAACATTTGGTACTCTTTTGTAATTTCCTAAGCAATTTTGGGAAATTTTTATACGCTCACATGTCACAAAACCAAAACTTACTCTTTTAAAGTAAATTAATAATAAACTTGTTTATGAATAAGTTATATTTGTAAATCTTGTTTATGAATAAGTAATTTATAAATTATGAACCAGTTGATATGCTCGTATGCTCTTGATAAAATTCGTAGTCTGATTTAATACATTCTAAACGTTTAAAGATTTGTTCTTAATCGAACCACTTTTGACATTAGTTGCAACTAATGTTTAAAAATTACTTTTCCTAACAAGTTTTTACACAAATTCGTGTTCAAACTTTTGATCTACAACTTCAATGTTATGAATTAGACTTACCAAATAATTTTTTTAAAATAAGTATTGATTGAATGATTGCTCAACCATCATTATTAATTTTCATAATGTAGAAGTCGTAGCCAAACGAAAAAGCCGATAAGAACACATTTTATTATGTAGTGTTTTTTAGCTTTGATTTCTTGTTTCTATCTCATATTTAATATAAAAACACATATTATTATTTACTGTTTTTATTTTCCCACTTATTAATTAATCATGACATTACAAATGTGTATATTTTTTATATATTTAAAATACTTGATTACAAAGAATTAAATTAAATTTTATTAGTTATTAAATACATATAATACGCTCTTTTTTAACCAACAAATATATATTAAGTATAAGAAATAAGAAAAGAATAATAAAGAAAAAAACAATAAAGATTTTCATTAATTATATTTTTAATAATATAATTGATTACAAAAACTATAAATTATCCGCCAAAAACAAAAAACTAATTCTAACCGCTATTATAAACCACTAACCATCGACAAATCACCGTAGTAATCAGCGATCCCAGAAGCCACCCACAACCGTTCATTAAACGAATCCTGCAACTCATCGGAGACAAACGGTGTCCGGCAAAGCGGGCAAGTTTTCCGATCATGGTCCATCCACCGGTCCAGACAGTACCGGTGGAATATGTGCCGGCAATTGGTCAGTCGCCGGACCTCGTCTCCGGCTTCGAACTCATACAAACAAACTGCACAGCTCTCCGGCGGGTCTACTAGCTCGGAGAACTTCACTACCGGCAGGAGCTCACGGATTAACACGGCGGATACAGAATGAAACGGGGTAAAGGGTTCGGTTCGGGTTGGGTCTGATGAGAATTCGGGTTCGAGGAAATCGCTGTAACCGGCTAATCGGAAAATGAAGGAGATGAATTTACGGATGAAGTTTAAAAGGGTTAGAATGTGAATGAGGAGTTTGGGTAGAAATAGATCGGTGTAACCCACCGGGAAACCCATGATTTTAAAATTTGATTGAATTTTGCAGGTTTGTGATTGTGAAGATTGGGGATGAACACGGGTATTCTAGAGAGAGAGAGAGTAATGGGGTGAGATTCATGGTGGTGTATAGTATATATATGAAGAAGAAAGGGTGTGAAAGTGAAAGAATTGGAAAGTTCAGGGGCTTGATTTTAGTTTAATGAGAAAGTTATTGTTTAGGTAAATCATGATTGTCATGCCAGGTAACTTTAGAAGGGCCCTACTACTTAAATTCCTGCCAAAGTTTTCTAGCCTGAACTTTGGCATTTTTTAGGATATGTATTAAACTAGGGGCATTCCCGTATGCAGGGCTGTAATTAAGTCGAGCTGAGCCATGTCTGGCTTCAATCCGGCTCGTGGATTTTTTGAGCCAAAAATTCTGACTACAGCTCCGCTTGTAAAAAACCTCGAGCCACAAGCCTTTTTCGAGCTAGTTTCGAGCCGCGAGCTTTTTGAACAGCCCCTACCTGTGTGTTGCGGCGGTAATATTGTATTAGATAGAAAAAATATTATATTTATTCAATTAAAATTCTAAAAAAAATACATATTGGGTCATACCACTCTATCGATATGGGTATCTGATCGTGATGGGGGTAAGCAACATCATGAATATCAAACCTAGACAAAAAAAACTCGGTCATAATGATTGTGAGTCCGTTCTAATACAATAATCAAACAGTCACAAAAGCAAATGTTAATTGTAAAAATATGAACCCAAATATAAACGCAATATGATAAAAATCATGACAAATAACAAAAAAAAGATGTTTACACCGTAAAATTTACTATCAAGAAATGCGAGCATAAAACAAACAAATATTTAATATTATTATTTTTTAGTTACTATTGAATTGGTAATATTTAATTTTTATTAACGGCAGAGGATCTTCATGTACTAACGACTGTTAACAGGTCGATGTAGCCAAGGTCAGTTCCTCGACTGTCGTGAGATCGTACCCCCAGATCAGCGGGAACTAAATAAATTCATAAACACTCTCTCTTGTTTAGGTTTGAACCCATGAATGTATTTTTTTGAATGACATTTGATCTCAACATGTGAACCACTGATTTTCAGGCCACGTCACCAAGGTATAGTTATCATGACCTCCGTTGAGACCCCACCACCACCCCAGGAGGAAACCACACCGGAAAACACTTTGACCTCTCAAGGACCCCTATTTTGCATTGAGAGAGATTTGAACCCATGACCTTCCATTTGGAAAGCCAAGGGGTACCGCTAGGACAAAACCTCTTTGGTGAACCCATGAATATTTAACCGTACTCCCAAGCTAGCGTGAACCGGATAAATTAATAAATCATCTTCCCTGTTTAGGTTTGAACCCATGAATTTTTAATTATTTAAATCTAGAATGTTTACTTTTCTTCAACTGAAAATTCATAAAAAAAAGACAGCATAGTTGATCGAACTCGAGACCTTGTGGGCAGCACCCTAAGTCACGGCAATACTATTTGCCGGTTGACCTAGGCAAGCAATTATTAATTTATTTCATACCATCTATATTTATTTAAATCAAAATATATTGTTCACGTAATCATTGCATTTGTAAAATGCGTAATGCATAGATAGTAATTAGTGACAATGTAAGATTAGTGTATTTGGTAGAGACTTTGTCACTTTGAATAAAAGGTCATTATTTCTATCAAATGTAATGGGTAATTAGTGTAGAGTATTTTAGAAGAAGAATAACATTTGTCGTTCAAAAAGAATGTATTAAATTAGAGTATCATGTAAAATAAATATTGCTCTTGGTTAATTCAAAAAGCTTTTTTGGGGTGAGCAAAAAACCGAAATAACCGAATCGGAACCGAATTAACCGAAAAACTGAATCTAAAAACCCTAATCGAACGAATAACCGAAAAAAACCGAAACCAAATTATTCGGTTTGGTTTCGGTTTTTCATATTTTAAAAATCGAAAAAAGCCGAACCGATATGTAATCTTGTTTCAAAATTAATACATATATATGTTGTTATTTTTATACTTATTTAACGGGATAAAAACACACAAATAGTCTACCATTAAAAATGATAAAGATTTAGATTAGATTAATAATATCATTTTAAAAGGTGAAGACCGGAATTATTTCATATTTATTTATTCACTTTTTAATTTTTTTTTTTAAATGTTAGAGTATGATGACAATTATTTAGTTTTAATTTGATTAGTTGGTCTTCGATCAATTAACTTATGAATTAGATATTGTTAAACATCTTTGTACTTTCAATATTATGTGTGAGAGAGAACAAAAAAAACAAAACCGAAAACCGAACCGAAACCGACAAAAAAACCGAAAACCGAAAAACCGAAAACCGAATGGATCCTAATAACTAAAAACCGACTATGTCGTTTTCGGTTTTAGCCAAAAACCGAACCGAACCGAGCACACCCCTAAGTTTTTTTAAATATAAGTTTTCTTCTGAGAAAATAGATTAGGTCATGAGGCTTTTTTTAAAGTTAGATAGTGATCTATTTATCAGTGTAATCCAGATTGATTGGGCATTTAATGTTATAAAAATACTATTTGAATAATTTTACCATTCAATCAACCTCATCTCAGGTTTATTTGATGGATTAGTTGTATGGTTCATATAGTCTTGTAAAAATTGCATAGACCTTTAGTTTTTTTTTTTTTTAATGACGAAGGTCTCAATCGTGTGAACCCACTGTTTCCAGGTCATGTCACTAAGGTCTAGTTACCTGACCTCCTATGAGTCACCACAACCACCCCAGGAGGAAACCACACTGGAAAAACCTCAGACCCCCCTCAGACCCCTATTTCGCTGCGACAATGATTTGAACTCAAGACCTCTCATTTAAAAGAATCTTAGGGTACCATTGATGCAATGTCTTATTGGTTAGACCTTTAGGTTTTTGAGGCATCTTTTTTCAAATATACTTTGTTTAAATGAGGGTATACGAGTTGTTTGATGTATTTCTTTTATTTTTTATTATATGGGTTTTTAAGTAAACTGTAAAATTTTATTTAATGTATTATTTTCTTGGTATACAAGTCGTTCTACACGTATACGAGTTTATATTATTTATTAACTTATTTTCTAAATAAATTAATTTATGTAATTAACTTTATTTTGTTTTTTTTATATTTAATTCATTATTAATTTAATCTCAACTATAAATGATTAATTTTATTTATTTTTGTATAAATTTAAAGTTTTTGTTTCTTTAATTTTTTTTAAAGTATTTATAATATACGATACAAAAAAAAAAAAAACAAATAAACATACAATGCATAACTTTATACAGTAAAGTAGGGGTGTGCATAAAACCGAAAAAACCGACCCAAAACCCAAAAACCGAAAAATCCAACCCGAAAAAACCGAACCCAAATAAAAACCGACGGGTTTGGTGTGAGTTTTTTAAAAACCGAAAGTTTGGGTTTGGGTTTGGTTTTACCTTAAAGAAAAACCGAAAAAACCGAATACATAGTATACATGCATATATATATTACATTTGAAAATTTTTAACAATTTATGAACCGTCTATTTTTATTTTCTTAGTTCTTAATATCAAAAGTCAAATAAGAATCGTATATTTTATTATTATTATTGGCTTAGGATCCCAAAAACAAGTATAATTTTTACTAAATTTAAATATTTTTATATATATTTTTAAATATTAAGCAGTGTGTACTTAAAATATTTTTAGTAGAAATATAATATTTTAGTTTATTTTCTTATAAGCATAATTTAAGGCCTAAGTAGAAAAAAACCGAAAAAACCGAAACCCAAACCGAACCCAAATGGGTTTTGAAAAGATAAAAACCGAAAAAACCGAACCCAAACGGGTTTAAAACCGAAAAAACCGAAATTTCGGTTTTGGGTTTGGACTAAGCCAAAAACCGACCCAAACCGACCCATGCACACCCCTACAGTAAAGTGCATAGCTCATACAACAAAACATGAATAAAACAATTAACAATAAAACTAAGCATGACTAATGGTAAACGTACGAAATAACCCCAGTCACCGGATGTCTATCACTTTTGATGGCTAGATGGCAAGTGAACGGGATCCGCGCCCATGTCGCCGCTAAAGGCCCCCGACGTCGCTATTAGGCTATCCACAGCGGTCACCCCATTGAAAATCCTTCCCACCAAAATTTCCCGTCACGTCATCACCCCACTGAAAACCTTAAACCCCACAGTGGTCACCTCACTGAAAATCCTTCTCCACTATTTCATTGGACCAATCAGAAAGCAGAAAAGAGAGAAAGAGAGCGAGGAGCGGGAGCCACTTGGTGCGAGAAATGGAGGCCGCTGAACCCCGCCAAAGGGTTGCCTCCCGTTGGATGCGCGGGACACCCACTGCGCGCGGTCTTAGTGTCGTCACTATTGAGCCTTTTTCTTGTAGTGTATGTTGAGGTTTGGGAATGCATAACAATATACCTGCAACCCTAGCCTACTTTTCAACCAATCAATATACCATGTCCTCCACCTGATCTTAACAAGCAATATGAGCCTATGGTCCTCGGCTCACCAATACCTTTTCAGATCAACTATCTTTATAGCTTATGTTCTTCCTGTATAACTATAGAAATTGATGACAATCAAGAACCACATCCGCATGGGAGACCTTGGGGAGGGGCAAACCTGACCTCCGTACAGGGCCCATTTAAAAATATAAAATTGAAAAAACATAAATTTACAATTCACAAGGAGCTTTTTATCTAAACTCGCCCAGGGTACTAAAAATCTTAGAACCGCCCTTGCACATCTGGACAAGCATCGTCTTTTGGAATAAACTCATACTGATCTTTACACGGTGACATGATCTACATAACAATGAAAAAATAATCAAACAAACCATATGATTCATATTGATAAAAATACAACTTTTATAGATCCAAAGTTTAATGTTTATACGACTCATACGAGGATCAATAATAAAAATTAGAAAACTCTAAAACCTATCTTGAATTATCTAATATAGTTTCCAGAATATTTGCTTATAGGAATTTATAAGAGCTAGCACTTTGCCAATTATTATAATATATGGCTCCAAAATCTTGAAATCTTAGAAAATAAATATCTAGTGCACAGTAAACTACATATTATATGTATGTATGTATGTATGTATGTGTAAATACAAGTATGTATGTATGTAACACCTAAGAACAAGAGCCGACCCTTAGTAATGACAAACCTGGCCACCGCCCTGGACCCAATTTTTTGAGGGACCCAAAATTTTTAATTTTTTTATATTTTATATAAAAAAATGTATACCCATTAAGTTTAAATAAGTTTACTATCCAGGCTAAAAAAATTGAGCACACTAAGTTTAAATAAGATTATAAAACGTTTTTATATTATTATGAGTAAGGGTGTCGAAAATACCATAACCCGACTAACCTAAATCCTCACACAAACAAGCTTAAAAGGTTCGGGTAATTCTGGTCAAAAAAGTTAGTCGGTTATTCGGGTCAACCCGTTAACCCAAACTATTAATATGATCGGGGTTTAAATATATTTTAAAAAATTAGTCGGGTTTCGAGTTAACCCAAATACCCGAATAATGATGATTAATATATTTTGTATATATTAATTATTAAATATAAAACATATTAAACTTTTCACCTAAATATATAATCACATTAAATATTTATGATTAGGATTCTTAATCAAATTATATTGTTCAACACATTTCCAATTAAATTATATGTTTTGTACATGAATTATTTGTAACATTTTAAAATTGGGTTAAAATAATAGCAAATAAATATTAACCCGGCTGACCCTACCTTAATAACTCATGACCCGATTAACCCAAATATTATTAGGGTCGGGTTGCCTTGATCAACACCCTAACTATGATTAACCTGAAACCCGATCGGGTTGACCTGATCAACACCCTAACTATGATTTTGTTATATTTATTGTTATAGCGTTAATCTTCCTCCATAAAAAGAGTTTATATAATTTATAATTTGTTTGAGTCTAGGACATTTTTTCCTTCTCATCCTAGACACTTAAATTATCAGGACCCGATCTACTAAGAACTATCGCTTTCATTTTACAATATTGCGTCTTTCTTCATTAATATTATTGACTTTTAGATGGTGAACTACAAGGATGCAATTCATCGTTAAAAGATGTGTTTTTAAGAAAAAATAAAATGAAAATTCATGAAGTATACATCACATTAATTACATGATGAATGCATGAATGAATACCCAAGAAAATATATAATTAGACATTATTATTACATTTAAAACAAACAAGTCAAAACAAATGAAGCATGGGTAGTGCGTTTTCATTTATGGTATCATGGTTGGCCCATTAGGTTTGGTTTCTTTGCATCTTTGGTGGGGTTATTTTCAAATTATTATCTTTGTCCTTTTTCATCAATTTATATTTTTACATTTAATATTATTTATTATACCCAATTTTTTAAAACCCATATAGAACCCATGGGGTCGACAGGTTAGCAGTCATCAGAACGTTTTTTATTTTTTTTAATATATTTGTCATGTATGTACGGACCTATGTGGTCCAATGGATTCCATGGGAAAAAAAATGACATATTTTTATGATTAATTTTTCTAATAAACACTTAATAATTCAATTAAACAATTAAGTACTTTTTAATTATCATATTTTAATAAGTGAAAGCGGCAATTTTTTGTCAAAATTTGGAGAGTATAAGCCCTAAGAATCTCATCTAAGATATGTATAATAAATCCAAAACATAATGACCCACATAAACCAAAAAAGGTTAAAAGAAAGATATAAATAAATATTAGTAATGTAATAAAATAACATATAAAAATAGACCATACATTTATACCTAAATCAACATCTAATGCCCGACCGGTTGGACCGAAGCTCATCTTATCACCATACCGGTCCACTTCCTTGTGCTCCCCCTTCATTTTTGGCCTTGTTTCTTCATTTGTCTTTGTATGTTTACAAATAACAAAGGGAATTGGTAGCACGTGATATGTTCTTAGTTGCGCGTGTGTGACAGGTTTATGTTTTTTGAGTCAATGTGGTTGTTTATACACCGTTAAATTTACTTTACACACCACATTATATAATATCAATTATGGTACCAAAACACATAACATGATAACAAGACAAAGACATGTCATGTGTAAAGTTACACTTTAAGTGTGTACAATTATCTTTTCTTTCTTATCTGTAATTTATATGTTTAATAATTTTCAATTTGCGAGCTAGCTTGTTTTTACATGCAAAGGACACCCATGTTTGTGTGTAGGAATATAAACAAAAGTGAAACATTTAGTAAACTGTAACTGAATCATTTGATGAGAAGATCTTTTATTTAATAAAGGTCTGAATACGAACATGAGTTTTTGTTCATTTATAGTTAAAGAGCGAACATGAGCATGTCTCGTTTGTTCATTTAGCTACATGAGTATGCATTTATGTTCATTTATTTACGTTTGTCAGTCATTTCAGAATTTGAACTATCTACTGTGTTGTTACTTGAAATTTATTCTTACGAATTTTTCTGAATTTTTTTGATGTATGTTAGTTATACTTGTTTATGTTCATTTTGTTGCCTTGATTTTGTCAATTAGATTTGTCAACTTTTAGTTTATACTATTAACAAGAAAACATGAACAAACCCGTTTTCTTAATGAACAAACACAACCAAGCAAACCTTATTCATTTAAATATTCGTACATGACCATTTGTTTGGTAAAAGTTAAACGAATAAATATGAGCATGCCACGTTGATGTTTGTTCTGTTTGTTTACATGCCTATTCATATGATCAACTAAAATCAAATTAACTATGTAGAGTTATTTTGGTTATTATTTTCATTGACATAATAAAGATACCTAACAGATATAAAGTATACGTAACAAACTAATAAAAAGTTAATTCAGCACTTGTCTTCTATGTAAAAAAAATATATGATCAAAATTTTTTTCTCTTTTTACACACATAGAAATGAAAAAATAACGAAAATATAGTATTTTAAACCTCCCTTAGAATGGTTAAATAAATAATAAAACCCAACTTGCTTAATGTTTGTTAATTACTAATATTTATCTGCATTCCAGTTATTGTGCACGTGTATGTGGTTTAATTATGAAGTAAAACAAGATTATGCCAATTTGATTTCCTCCAAATATACCCCAGCTGGCCATCTCTGGAATCAAAACATGGCTTACTTATCAGTTTATTAATCCAGCTTTGTTAATCAGAATTTGTCTGACCACATGGATTAATTAACTGTAATTGCCACCACACCCCCCAAGTGCTTGGTAACTTTATATATTCTCATATGTTTTAATCTCCTTTTTTTTTTCACATGAGATTTTGGAAATTCAAATTTCAGAAGGTAACAATAAAGTACTTTACTTAAAGATGCACCTACTTTATTTTAATTAAAATATTAAAAAAAATGTAATCTTAATCAATAATTAAAGTTTTTTTTGTTATAAAATATAATTAGTAATAAATATATTTATGCCGGTCTTTGATCGACATCTATCGTTGAATGATCTTGAAACAAGATTTGAACCGTTTAAATAGGCAATAGTGATTGATAAGGTGGTTTTCGATGGTTATGACGGTTACGTGACAGTTTCTGATGGTAATGACGATCATGTGGAGTTTCCGAAAGTAATGTAGATTACCATGTTTACAGTGGTTTTGTCACACCCCGAGCCGGCGGCTGGATCGACTTTCCCGTTGGGTGGAATGGTCCCGGGGCATGATATCGTGTGATAATCGAAATGATCAGATTGTTTACATGGCATATGATATATAATGAGAAATGCTAAATTGACATAAACATAGAATTACAAAGTTAAATTACATCAGTTATGTTCATAATTTAATAATGTAAATCTACCCAAAAAGAATTATAAAGTTGCTATCTTGGTGAGTTCATAAGTTTAGTATTTCAGAAATGTTTGAAGATGTTATTCTCAAGTCTCATTGTTGTTCTCATTGTCTTATCCCCCATCTATGTCATCTCCTTAGTTCCAAATACAGATAGGATCATATCAGTCAAGAATGCTTATATATAGGGCATACGTACCAACTAGTGGAGTCGTCAGTCCACCACACACTTGATTGAATACAATACCACCTGTAATGCAGCTAAGGATAACACATTTTATTTTCACTATTTGTTTTCCCCACATGTTATAATTCACATCACACAATTGTATTAAGAAATAATGTTTTATAGGCAAAATCTACCGTAACATAAGTAATGGCAGAGCCCTAATGTTTTAGAGATACATATTTTAATAAATCTCAATCTTTTAATTGTGTTCTCATATGTAGAGTTTACTGTTACTCACTTCTATATTAGAAGTGACAGTCAACTCACTTTATGTTTTTCTCCTAATTGATGAATAGAGTCTAAATGGGACCACATTATGGTCAACACCAAGTCAAACCACAATGTTTCCAATTTATCGCTATTTATTTGTAATCACTTGACTTCACAATAATCTGTCATCAGCTATCGATATGAGTGAGGTCAGTCGCTCAGTCATGCCAGTCTACAGAACATATGTGGTACAATTATTAGCAGTTTTTATTGATTAATATCACCCATGTGGCCGTTTACCAAACCTGACTGTTGCCGCCCTGTTACTGGTCATACGATACCGGAAAAATGTCATAAACAATACGCATAACGTACTGACTTCACTCGCCGGAAGTTTGTCAAACTTATGGTACCACTACATTACCGTCGGCTTAGCCTCTGCTACTTAATGGTAAACGATATAAAAGGGGACTTAATGCATGCGAATCTCAATGGACACATGAATTCAGTGATATAATACAAGCAGTCTTACTAGTAATCAAATAGTAATGTTATGTTGTCATCTCATTGTTACCATCTCATTGTTATATGTAATTGTCATCTCAAACTCAAGGTTATCTCAAAGTATGAGGTTTTGTCATTAACATTGTCTTACTTGTTCTTGATATCTCCCAATCATTGTTATCAACAACTGAATATTATCATATGTTATAAATATTGAATTACACACACGTAGATATAGATATAATAACAAAGGTAAAACCTTTGTTATCTCATAGGCATGAATAATGAAAAATGTACTAAAAACTTTTAAGAAAAGAGTTTAGCATGATTCCCAGCCCCACATTTGAAATCGAAAGATTAGAAAAGGGGCAAATGAACTCACATTGGTGTTGCTTTGGTTGACTGTTAACAAGAATGCACACGCGCTCTTCGATGTTGTGGTGTCTTGAATTCACCTTCTCGTGATTGATTGATTTGATATTTGTACTTGTAAGTATAGATTCTGTGTTATGTATAACCTAATGATGGTTTAACTTGTTATATGTTCCTTGCTACTCACTTAGTTTGTTATACCCCTTTGTCATTTTGCTTAACCTTTAATCATAATTGGTAATGAATATACTAACATTTAGCCTTTGAGTGGTTTGTGATATCTCTTTGTTAATTATTTTGAACCTGACTTGAAACCCAACACTCAATGTATGCTTTGAATCCATTAGAATTTTCATAAGTTATAACTTATGTTCATGTTAATATATGGTTGTTTTCCCAAAAACATTTGTTATGAGTTTAAAACTAACTAAGCAAGTTTAAAGAAGTTATTTACCAATAACAATTATGATCTAATCTATTTTGAAAGGTTTATTTAAAACCACGACACTTTAAAAGAAAAAAATGTTATGTTTTTAAGGTACTTAGAATATTGTTAACACTTAATGACACCCGAATGATCCTTAACCCATGCTAGTTTTTTTTATCACGTTTTGGTTACCCATTGTTGTTATTTTATTCATGTGTTGTTACTAAAACCTTTATTGTATATAAGTTATATGAGGTTAGGAACTCTCAAGGATAGTATCGATGGTGGGTAGAATCGATTAACACTTAGTGAACACCTATTGCTCAACCATCGACCCTATCACCTTCTAACTCATACCTTGACCTTAACTTCGATTAATATTACTAGTTTTTTAGGTTTAGATTACTTGGACAACATCAGCCTACTAGTATCGATGGATCTGAGCTAGTATTGATGGCCTAATGTCACACCCCGACCGACGGCGGAATACGTCGGGGCGCGATTGTGATTGTTCATAACTCATGGTGCTATTTGTAAGTTTCATATTTAAAAATTCTCATTTAAACCAAAGCATTCATTACATAATTATTCAATACAATCATCCATACAATACAACATGAATTCAATTACAATAACTATGATTAATGTTTAATCTAGGTCTCAAGTTCCTATATGATCTTCATCCAAAGCTTTAACCTGTTACACATGTAAAATAGAGTTTTGATCAACTATTTGCATAGTTGGTGAGTATCACATACATTTAAACATAAATCTAACTAGCATGTATTAAAAGTATGAATAAATACAAGTTTGATAAGAATGAATGAATAATCCCAATGCTTGTGTCCAAACAAGTATTCCAACAAATGATTTAACATTTGTATTTCAACAAGTTTGCTAAATGTATTTTTCACCTTTTTAACACAATGACAAAATCCAATGCGAATATGGTATCCAACACATATTAGGTTACTAAATACCAATGCTTGCTTGACTGACAATAACAAATAATCACAACAAGTATCACACATAACAATTAACACAAAGTCTAACTAGATCTAAAGCTTGCATCATGTTTGAATAATTTCTAAAGTTTGAATATGTTTGAATACAAACATGTGTATAGGGATGGCAATGGGCCGGGTTTGAGTAATCCCAGTCCCATACCCTTCCCAAATCCCATCGGGTATCTATCGGTTATTTACCCGTCGGGTATCGGCTATCCCAGCGGGTTAGCGGTATCCCAGCGGGTTTAGCTAAATATATTCGTTGAGAATAACTGACTTAAAACACGTCTGGTATCGGGTAACTAATAATAAATTTATTTTTTTATAACCAAAAACTATATGTTAAATATGCCAAGAACAAGCTATTAATATATCAAATAATATGAAATTTCAAAATGTTATAAGTTGATTATCATTGTTCAAGACAAACCAAAAAATAGCAATTATTAACAAAATGGTTCAAAAATTTTTTTGTAGTTGTCACAAAAAAAAACAAAGATAAAAAAAGAAACAATTTATATGAACAATTTCTAAAGTTCAAAGGGATTAAAAAAGAAACAAATTCTATTAATTCAAATGTATATAAATGGTATTTATAATCGGGTACACGGAACGGGTAAACGGGTATATATAATCGGGCCGGGTAAACGGGTATATGAACAAATCCCAAGCCCGTCCCATACCCGCGAAAATTTTTAAAATTAATCCCATACCCGGCCCAATACCCATCGGGTTTGGGAATACCCGTTCCATATGTAGCGGGTTTCGGGTAAACCCGTCGGGCTCGGGTTGTTTTGCCATCCCTACATGTGTAACATCCCAAAAGATTACAAAAATGTAAAACAGGGAAGATGTGATAAACTCACCTGTATGCTTGTTTAATTCCAAAGGATGCTTGTGATATGTTCCTATGAATCCACGCTCCTCAATAATCCAATGTTTGTTTGAATATGACCTGGAATTTGTTTCGAATTGATCAAGTTTGAGTCTAACGGCAACTCTTGAATATCCGAATAATTGATTCGATGATTGAGAGCGTCTGATTGCTTTCTTTTGATATCTATGTCTTCAGAAAGATGTCGCTAGTGTTTATGCCAGATTGATTTGATTCAATTTCATAGTTAAAGCCGATTTCAAGTGTGAGTTTAATGCTATTCGTTCGGTTATGGTTCCTACACGTAAATGGTATTAAATCCGTAATTGATTGTATGTTTTGATTAGTAATCAAGTCACAAACGTGTAACAGCCGAGTATTTGAATTCGAAAACGCTTGGATGGTCGATGCCAATGGAACCGGTAAGTATGAGGGTTCGAACGTGGGAACAATTGGGGAAGATGGGTAGAATCAAGGTTTGACAAGATATACCCTTGGTGTTTATGTGTTCTTTCATTTGTTGTTTTAAATTCTATACACTCACAACGCTTGGATGGTCGATGTCAATGGAACCGGTAAGTATGAGGGTTCGAACGTGGGAACAATTGGGGAAGATGGGTAGAATCAAGGTTTGACAAGATATACCCTTGGTGTTTATGTGTTCTTTCATTTGTTGTTTTAAATTCTATACACTCACAATTAAGTTTATGTTTTTTACACTTCTGGCCCTAAACCTTTTAAATTCTATTATTCTATATACTAAGTTATTTAAAAGAAAGTCTTTAATTGATTATCTAAAGTAAAATAATATACATGTATGTAACAATAAGTAATTCTTATAATTCACAATATAGCACCTTAAATTAATTTAGGAATAAATTTAAAGTTTGTTTATATGTGTGTATATACACATGTTTAAATAAAATTTTGTTTTAACATAACTTGTTTTAGAATCTAAGTTGTTTAAATCTTAATAGTTTTTATTATTTATTATTATTATTATTATTATTATTATTATTATTATTATTATATGTATATGTGTGTGTATATATATTGCTTATATTATATTAAAAATATAATCCATTATGTATGCACCCATACATACATACATACATACATACATACATACATACATACATACATACATACATACATACATACATACATACATACATACATACATACATACATACATACATACATACATACATATATATATATATATTTACATATTTTTGTATATGTTTATGAGTTAAAATTTAAAATCCATAACTTTTAATTATAAAAATTTTGACACGATTTTATTTTGCTAAAAACCCTAAATGTTACAGTCTCCCCTGCTTTAGGGAATTTCGTCCCGAAATTAGCTAGAAAGGCTCTTGATTTAAATAATTGTGGATGATTTAGTTATAAACAAAATACTAATGTATCTAGCAAAGCAGACGATTTCAGCATAGTGTTTAAACCACCAACATATGCCTACTATGATGTCAAAAGCTTCTCAATTTTATAAGAATAAAGTTATTAGAAAAGATAATATTGGATTAGTTTTCATACATAACTAAGATTAATCGAATTACATTCAGATTTCTTTATTCTAGCCATATCAAAATACATTATTTGTAGTGTCATACTTCAAAGTTCTCATTCACTCAAACTGCACCATTCGTCATGTCATTGTTGTTTTGGACTGGATTTGTATTAACATTGAACACTCGCCCTCTTGCTCCTTGATTGTTTTGATTATTTGGAACCATCAAAGCATGGTTGTTGTTGGCTCTAATTAACAATTATAGATGAAATGGTTGGGGTTCCCACAATTGAAGCAAGCTCTAACCATAGGTTGTCTTGGAGCAGTAATGACTTGAACATTTGCTTGATTTGTTGTAGCTTTTAGCACACGGCAAAAATTATCAAAATGTCCAGATCGATTGCAATTTGTGCACAATCGACAAGGATTGGTTGGAGGATGATGATAGTTACAATTTGTGCACAATGGGAAAGGTCCAGTGTATGTCTTATTATTGGCTTGCATAGTACTAGCAGGTGCCACTTGTCGAAGAGGAACAACATGAGTCACAACTAAGTTCATGTGATTAGCTTTCATTTTGTTTTTTTCTTGAAAGTAGAGGATGAATCATCTTTTGACTCTAGTTTTGAAGTCTCGGTTATATTCTTCCCATTATTTTGTTCTTTCTCTTTGTTGGAACCTTTTCTAGTTAAAGTCCCTGCTTTGACATGATTATCAGTGAGAGTTGCAGCAAGATGAATAGCATCAGCTAGAGTGGCAGGTTTACTACCCCAAACAGCATCTTGAATTATCATTGGCAATCCACCAATGTATTTCTCAATTCCCCTTGATAATGGAGTCACCATGTCAGGGCAAAGCAGACTGAGCTCATGAAATCTATTATTATAAGCCATGTTTTCCCCACTTTCTTGTTTGAGCTCCCAAAACTCATATTCGAGCTTCTTGACCTCATTACGTTGGTAAAATTCATGAGTCATCCTTTCCTTGAGTTGATCACAAGTCAAGGAAGTAGCAGCATCTCCTAAAGTTCTCTTCTCATTGTTCCACCAAGTGAGAGCTCGTTTCTGAAGAGTTCCAGCAGCGTAACGAACTTTCAGATCATCAGGGCAATCACTATTGATGAAAACATTCTCCATACTTTTATACCATTGCAGTAAGCCAGTAGCCCCATCAAATCCATTATACTTGGGTGGATTACAAGAATTGAAGTGCTTAAAAGAGCATCTTGGTGGATTAGGCACTTATTGATTAGCATTGTTAGCATTGTTTTGATTAGCGTTGAAGTGTTGTTGTAGTTGAATTACCATGTTTGGTATTACTTCAGCCATTTGGCGAGCAATTTCAGCAGCCATTGTACGCTCGTTTGCACGACTATGGTTTGCCATTCTGAATAGAAATAAGGATTTGTTAATGTTTGAGTTTTGACTAACAACTTTTTCTAAATAACAACCTACGTGGTTAAGCTTTTGGTGCTACTCCCAATGTACTATTGATGCTTATATATAGGGTATACCGCATCCAACCCACCACATCAATAATACTTTGAAAGCATACCAATCACCTTACCAATACTAACCTAAACTTTATACATACGCTTGATTAGGAGTTGAATAATTTACTTGATGTTGATCTTGATGTGTTGCAAAATGCATCTGTTTCTCTATTTGTTTTTGTTTAGTTTCGGTACAGTTTTATTTAGTTTTGGAGTCGATTTTAGCTGGTGCTTCACAATTCTATAATGTGATGCTTGCAGGTAATAAACATGTCATTTTGACAAAAAAAAGATCAAGAAAACGAGCTCCCGGTTGGACGAAGACGGACCTGAAGCTAAAGAGAGAAAAAACTGATTTCTGGAGCCCTTCGCGTAGCACGAAGCCCATCTGAATTCCTGTCGCGGTATGTGACAGAAGAAAATGACCAAAATACCCCCTTTTAATGATTACGGGTTGACCCGACTAATTTGTCGGGTAGCGAGAAGCCTCGCGTAGCGCGAGGGATTTTGAATGAACGGTCGCGGTACGCGACGGGTTAAAAATTTCAGAAAATCGATTTCTTTTGATAAAAACGGCTGGGGCTTCACAATTAGGGTTAGAGACGATCTGGGGAAAGTTCTGGACGGCAAAAGGAAGACCTAGGAGGTTGGGAAGCCTAAGGATTGAAGATTGAGGGCTTTGGATCAAGGATATCGGGTGTTCACCATTCGGTTTGCTTTGTTCTTTGTTTTCCTTTGATTCCTATGTTTCTTATTTACTTTAAACAAATTATGATTATGTTTATGACTATGTTTAGTGGCTAAACACATAAAGCTACCTAGGTTAGATGATTATATGTGTTTGATTGTGGTTTGTTTTGGTTTTGGAACAATATAATGTGTTGAAACTTGTGATTTGAAGACTTGGTTTTGAATATTGGATGTAATCGTGTGCTTTTCACTGTTTATTGAATGATGTTATACTCCTCATGTATCTTGGTGATTGTCTGTCATTTAATAGGTGCATGCTAGATCAATTACTGTGTGTCTTTGATTAGTGGGTGGATTACTGTGATGAGGTAATTCATAGAAGTGTTTTATCATGATTTAGACGGATTAGGTGTAACTTCAGTGCCGGAAACGCTGCTGGAACAGTGATCTCAACAGTAACTTGCACAGTAACTCAGGTACAAACTATGTAAACTATTTGTATGCTATTAACACTTTGATGCTTAACACTAAACTATTATGAAATCGTCTCTGAAATCTGATTAAATCTCACAGTTTAACAGTCAGAAGCACATCAGACAACACTAAACTAACACACGAATGCTTGTTAATATGTTATTTTGCATAAACGTATGTGAGGAAACACAATTCAAAACACAAGTGCAGTGTTGTTTCAGGATAACGAATTGACGGTGTGCTTGCGTGGATGACGATTCACTCAAACATATCTGTGGGTTTGAAGTTTTGAAATGATGACTGAAAAGTAGAAAACAAAAGTCGGAAAGTAAAACCATCGTCGTGTTAGTTCGGGTGACGATTCGAACGAATACGCGCGAAGGTGACGCGATCTGACGAAATATTTAAAATAATCGTTTTCGATAAATTAATTCAAGAAAAAAAATTTAGAAGATTTACTAGGAATAACCATCTTTTAAAATCTTAAAAAATAAATCCTTTCATTTAAAGTCGTAAAATAAGCGCGTTACGCGCCGGAAACGCAACCAAAACGCGAACCGAGCAAACGAAATGAACCCGCACTCACTCGAGGTATAAATACCTTGAATGAGCTCATCTTCCTCATTTCCCCTCTCCTTTCTCTCTCTAAAACCCTAAATCCTGGTTTTCCTTCTCTCTCTAAAATCTTGAACTTCAACCCTCCATAACTCACTCATTTCTCAGCCAAATCACTCCATCTTTGGACCAAATCAAAGCTATTGATCTCCTCTATACAAAAGTACAAAGGATCTGCTCGAAAATCCATCGGATCTGAGGTAAAAACGAGATCTATGTTGCGATTTTAGGGTTTTCTAACCCTTAGTCGAATCTCTCTCTCTAAAAACCGGTTTAAGCACTTTGGACCTTAGGGAAATCACCCACCAACACCTTAGAAACATGTAGAAACAAGGGTGGTGACCTGAGCCGGGCTGGAACCTCGAGGGAATAGGGCTGCCCATTTCAGTTGGCTCGGCCGAATGGCTCCTCATCAGGCCGACGAATGACTGGGTCATCCGGTCCCCATTCGCCCAAACCAGGGCTCCATTCGACAGCCTCCATTCGCCAAGCTGTTGCTATTCGCTTGCCAACACTCATTCGCCCACCATGCTCAGTCGGTCAAACCCCTTTCGGCCATAACCCTCTCATTCGACCACCATGTATTCGGCAGCCCTTCGGCCAGACCCTATTCGGCCAAACTGATTCGGGCTAGTTCCAGTGATTCGGCCAAGTCTATTCGGACATGCCACATTCGGCCAAGGGTTGTGTTAGAACCATCAATCACAAACAACAAACTTAGGATGACATCGTGTGCATGAATAGCTACATAAACCTCATGCAATGTGTATGTGTTTGCATGGATTTTAGGGTTTCCTAAACAAAAGATTAACTTTGTCTTTAAACAAAGAGGCTAAGTTTAAAGTCCCATACTAAAGATTAGAACATCAATGGATTTCTAAACAAATACTAAACATGAAGTTTGTCTATCACATGGGATGAATGATAAACAACAGATTTTGCAACGACACTAAGAGTTTAAACATAAAGCAAGGGACACAAGGAGTCGAGAAGATTAACTAAGTGTAATGGTAGTTATTCACACCCAACGCTTAGTTAATCATTCTATTACTTACAACCAAACTAGATAGTTCTATGGGACTTCTAAGTAGGTTGTATATTCAAACAATGCGAGAAATGAAAGAAAGCTAAGACAAAATTCTAGACTCTGAGTTAATCCAAGTTGTATTAACGTGAGTCTAATAAACTAAGCTATGATTTTATTAAAATACAATATGGTTTTAGTAAATGAAATAAAGGATAAACTTTCTTTAACTAATTAAACGATTTATAACTTAAGGTTTATTTAAAATAAATTACTTTACAAACATTTAATTAAAGTCTTGAAATGATTACTTATGGGGTTAAGGGTTCTTAATGATGGGTTATGCCTTAGACTAATTAGATGAGGTCCTAGAAAACACATTAGTGACATAGGACACTTACTTGCACACCGAGACCAAAACCCTAGTTTGTGACTATTATAACGACTTATCGTATTCGAACCTCTTAAAACAACTCAGGTGTTGAAGATACTTAAGCTACAATCAAAGAGCGCGCATATTCTGTGGTAACTTATACTTAGCAACACATGTGAGTTCATTGTCCCTTTTCAAACTATTTTGAATTTTACTTGGAGACTGAGAAGCATGTTATACATTTTAAACAAGTGTTTAAATGATTCATAAATGTTTTTATAATTATTCCTAATGCTACATGCTAATGCTAAATGCTAATGCTACATACTAAAGCTAGGAGCTAATGCTAATGCTAATGCTAAGTGCTAATACTAAATGCTAAAGCTAGATGCTAATGTTAAGTGCTAATGCTACATGCTAATGCTAAATGCTAATGCCACATGCTAAGACTACATGCTAAGGCTACTTACTTTTAAACTAATTTGTTTAAAACACCGAGTGCTTTTCATATGCAAAGAAGGCAAATATTAACAGGTTAAAATGCTTTTATAAACTAATTTAGACAACTTAAATGCTTAAACTCAGAAAGACTGATATGCTTGCTATGCTCGAATGCTCGAAATGCTTAGAATGTTTTAAACTTTGTATGCTTATTATGCTTGCCATGCTAAAACAACGGTTTGGCCTCTCAGTGCTTGCCCTACCGGTTGTGAAGCTAGTACTTGTGCACAAGATACGTAAATGCTATGCTATATGAATGCTATAAACTTGTATGCTAAAGCTATCGGCTATGGTAGAACATACTGTTTTGGCCTCTCAGTGCTTGCCATAGGGTGTTCTCCATAGTCGGGACTTGAAGGAACAGACCGTCGGCCTCTCAGTGCTTGCCATAGGGTGACCTTCATAGTCAGGACTTGGGGAAAACAGACTGTTGGCCTCTCAGTGCTTGCCATACAGTGATTCCTCACCGTCCTCTCACGGTTGTGATATGTGACTAAGATGATTCCGGTTTTCTTTAGTTGACTTTGTGTAATCTTAGAAATCCTTTATCAAAAACCCGAAGTTGCTAATCACATCTAGTTCCGATATGGATTGATACTGGATTCCTCAGGGCGTCCAGTTGTCCATAAAGGTAACTCTCAAAGCTAGACTTGCTGATGCTATTGTGTGCCTGTTGAAAACTTATAAACAGAATGCTAAAGCTATGATGGAATGGGATTGGATGGTAGGTAAAATGCTTAATTATCATTACCAACAATGTCATATGTGGTTCAGTATGTGGTGGGATGGCGTCTGGGCGGGTTGTAGGCTCGACCCTTTCGTATGCCTTATATATAAGCATACTGAATTGGATATTACAAGTGACGTTAATGAGGTTAAGGTTTTACTAAAAAGGTTTGCAAAAGCTATTTTTTTTAAATACTAAAACTATATGAACTAACCAACCATTGTGTTGACTTTGTTTTCTTACATGCTTTCTCAGGTGACGTACATGAATAATCTAAGGCTAAGGAATGCATGCTAGGATGCCCAGTTAGAGAACCTAGTAGATTTTGAAAAACACATGTTTTGATGAACACTGTGAATCACTTTTGATGTCTTTTACAGATACAAGATAGTAAACATTTGATTCTTTTGATAGGTTTACTTAGTTAAATTATCAAACGATGACAGTTGTAATTTAACTTTGTAATCCTAGTTTAATGTTATTTGTGCTTTAGTTATTCTCAACGTTGATGCTATGTAAACAATCTGATCATCATGATTATCACTCACGATATCGCGCCCCGGGAACCTTCCGCCCGGCGTGGAAGTCGATCCGTCCCGTCGGCTCGGGGTGTGACATTAGGTGTGCAACTAACTTCAATAGCTGTAAGGTGAGAAGTTATCAATAAGTCTTGATTGTTATATTCCTAGACTAGAGACTCCATGAGGAGATTACCCTAGTGTGTCTATCAATTCTTGTTTATTGAATCCAATGGGAAAACCCAAGTCATCCCTAGCATTTAAGTGAACTGTGACTTTCGCGCTGTGAGGTAGATTTTTTAACAGTTATTTCTTAGGTGTTTTGAGATTATTGTGCTGTGAGGTAGATAGTCTAGTGGATATTTCAAAAGTGGTTGGATGTCCTGTGAGGGAATCCACTTAACCGGTGGTTTAACAACTTTTAGGGATTTTAGTTGACTATCCTTGAGAAGGGTCGGGGGTGCTCTGAGTTTCCTTTGAGTTTAGTATTTTAAGATCCCGGTAGCATATCAGTTCCATTACCGATAGAACTTTGTCAAGCATGTATAGGATTCGAGCGTAGGTAGTGTTTTATTCATCTGATTCTCTTCTTTGTCCGTCATTTGTTCTCGTTTTAGTTTTTCTCCCATTTAAGTCATTTTTAGTTGTTAGTGAAATCCCCCTTTTAAAAAAATTTTTTTTAATCAAGTAAATTTGTATAGATGAGTCCTTGAATTTATTTTGCACTTTCTGTAGAAGTCTGTGGGTTCGATATCCGGATTTGCTTAGGCTATACTATCTCCGATAGGTACATTTGCCTGTCAGTAGTTTAGTTTTAGAGAGTCTAGAGTATTACTTAGTGTATAGGTTAGTTTTGATTTTTATTAAGGTTTAGTTAAGCTACCGCTTGACATCAGATCTATATGTTTTGAATTCAAATCAAAATTTGAATATTCTACTATATATTTGAATCTTCATTCATAAGTAAAAATGTTATAGACTTACATCCTTTTAGATGTTGTGATGTATCACCATCACAAATCTTAGGTATATTGTTATTGTTTTCTTGAATCATGTTTACCAAACAAAGAATATGTAACACCACTTCCTTTTATGTGTTATGATATATCATCATCACATATCTTAGGTATGATGTTATTTGTTTTCTTGAATCATGTTTATCCAACAATAAATTTGTAACACCATATTCTTTTTAATATTGTGAGGTAGTACTATCACAAATCTTAGATATGATAGTATTGTTTTCTTGAATCATGCGTGTTTTCAAATCAATGAAGAATGACATCATATCTTATAAATTATAGTGATGAATTACCATCACTAACTTTGAATATATGATGTCAAAGGATTTAGAATTTTCGTACGTAAAGTTTCAAAATCATTTGGATTTGAATAAAATCAAGGGAGTAATATCCAAATTGAATACCTTTGATTTTTTAGAATTTGTTTGCAAGATGAAATCATGTTTTGGCCTATAGGTAAAATATTCTCATTAAGATATCCCCAGAAAAGCTAGACTGGTCCCCCATCGAGGATTATGAATCGCTTTCCTAGACAGGAGTCTTAACTACCGATATTCATCCTTCCAGTTAGTACATGATCATCTTAACAAATCTAATTCTAACAGAACTTTGAAAAATTTACATTTGAAAACTAAAATATATAAGTTTTGATATTGTAAGATTATATAACCTAAGATTAATAGATGAAATATGTTAGTCATTAAACTTAGATAATTAGAGTTTTAAATCTTGAAATGTTGTGTATGTGTTTGGTTTTATATAGGAATTTGAAATTTGAGATTTAGAGATAACATTTGACATTGTTAATGTCACACCCCCAATTTTCAACTAACGGAATCATACCGTTTGGGAACGTGACAAACCAGGATCTCAGATCATTAGACATAGCGAAGACCTCTATATGAATTTCAAAACATACTTTGGTCTTTAAATATAACATCAGAGTTTACAAAAGTTGCGGAAGCGTTTAAAACCAATAACAGTTGTAAAGTAAACATTACAAAACAAAATACTTAAATGTTCAAATTCAAATATTCAAAATGTTTAAAAATGCATGAGACTCAATCTCCTAGTCCATGCCATCTTTAACGCGCGCCTTAGCGTCCTGAGAAAACATGTAAATCAAGTCAACACAAAGGTTGGTGCATAACACAGGTTTTAAGCATTCACAATGTTCAAAACAACAGTTTGAATAATAAGATTGTAGATAACATAATCACTCATGCACAGTCATGATAGCTAGTCATATAAACTATTTACATAAGTGTTCGACACCGAAGCTGACGGATTGCCATACTATAGCATGTTTTCGCCTTGCCACTATTGTCTATCACAACAATAGTAAAATTGTGTTTGGTCAGTCAAACACCTGCGTAGATCCCATCTACCAGGTGAGGTTTTTCAAACCTAATAGATCTATTTCCAACTGCCACGCTTTGCATTACAACAAACTAAACGGTTCGAGGTGTGTAAGGACTTTCAAGTTGATATGTTGTCACATAATGTAAACAGCTAACTCATGCAAGTGATATGTATCTAAAAACAGTTTGTTACACATGTTTTCTCCCCCAAAACAGTTTAAAATAAGAAAGGGGCCGTGTACGCACCTTTGAGTATAGCAGAATGATCAATACGCGTGAAATCGTGTAGAGAATCCTCTTACGAAGGATCTGTGGTTTAACAATAACTTAAAGTTATTCGAGATGTCGTTTTGTGCGTGAAATCACATACGTGTCAACACACGTATGTTAAAGTGTCAGAAATGTGCATACGTAAATACGCGTGACTTTGAAATCGTTTAAATAAAATCATATTTGATTTTATTTAAATAATCGTAATTATACGCGATTTCGTTTTCGATCAAAAATATGAATTTTATTATCCTAATGCGTTCGTATTCTCGTTACGGTTCCAACGCAACTCAAACCGATCAATTCTGATTTATAACAAGAAAGTTATGACTAAAATACAAAAACTGTTTTAAAATTCAAAACCCGGTGGTGCATAGGGTCGAACTCATGACCCCCCACCCACAACACACACTGCTTACCAACTCCTCTAATTTAGCTTTTGTTACCAACTATGGTTTTTAATTATCTTAAGCCCAATCGGCCCATTTTCCATAATCTTAATCATAAACGAATCTATTAGGTTCTAATTGGGTCCAAATCCGAACTCAATCAAGCCCATTATCATGGGGTTTTCACTCCAAAGATCTAAATGAATTTAGGAGTAGTTTCAATTCATCAACTTATTCGATTAATCACCCCAATTAAGTCCCGATCAAAATCGGATTCAAAACACCCCAATCCCCAATTCAATGGACTTGAATTCGAATTTGATTGTCCTCAAAATGATAGGGCTTTTCATCCTTAACCCTAGACGAACCCATCCGTATGATTAATTGAACTATAAACATCGATTTTCTTAACAACACCTAAATTCGTTAATCCCTAATAACCCTAGAACTTAAAACCTTTCAATTCGATAATAACATATGGAATTGATATGGGGTTATCATTGGAATATGGATTTCGACCCTCTCAGAATATGTTGATTTAAATCCTATGGTCATTAACATAGAAATCCCCAAATCGGTTCTTAGTATAAACCATAAAAATCAAAACCGATCAATTCGATGATAATACTTCAAATTGATCTTGAATCGTGCTTAGTCGAGATCATCTGAGAGTTACAGAAGTATTTAATTCGATTCTCAAACTAATTTTCATGAAAACCCCAAATCGTTGCAACCTAAGAACCCTAGAAATCAAAGTTGTTCAATTCCCTATTGTAATATGAAATTAACATGGGTTTCTCATTAAAACCAACATTTCGAACCTGTCTGCACAATTTGATTTGATTTTTAGTACCGTCTACAACAAAACCCCCAAATCTTTTTATTATATAAACCCTAGAAATCGACTTCCAATCATTCGCATTCGTTTGATGAAATTAACCTATGGATTATATTTAAGATACAATTTCGAAACTGATAGTGAGTTCTAATTTGACTACTAAACTCGTTTAAGCAGGAATCCCCAAAGTCGTTCTCATGATGAACCCTAATAATCGAATCCGTGAAATTCGATATTAGACCCTGAAAGTATCATGGGGATTTGCTTAATCGAGTTATTTAGATCATTTAGTAATGAATGTTTACCTGGATTAGTGTAGAATTGTGCTAGTTCGACTACAAGCTTCAATTCCGGTCACTCTAAAACCAAAATCCTCAATCTCGAACTGGTAGGATCGAATTGTGATGTGCGAAACACTCTGAGAATGCCGATTAGAATTTCTGTAATCCCAATTTCGAATATTATAGCCGGATTGTATAAGTAGCACTTATGGGGGTGACGGTTTCAATGTTTTAGCTTGCCTATGATTAAATTCGGCCATTACTCCTTCTGATAACGTATGATTGCTGTTACATCTCACTAATATGAGTTGATTGAAGAGTTAATCCCGTTAATTTCAGAGTATTAACACCAATTTCGAATTTCCCCATGTTTATATAAACGAATTTTGACTTTTAGGAGTCAAAATCAACTATTATCACAACTTGTAGACTAATCTTTGAAATTAAACACTTAGAACCTGATTTTTGCTTAATCTTAACTCCTATATATTATTCTGGATCAATAACATATCGTTTCGATTTACAAAGTTACCTCAAAAATCCCTAATTACCACTAAATGGTTCAATTGGAATACTACTAGGCTAACTTATTCCATTTGGGCCTCATTATCGCAATTGGGCCTACATTAAACTCATTGGGCCTACTTTGGCCTTACTGGGCCTTCTTTGGCCTTACTGGGCCTTCTTTGGCCTTACTGGGCCTTACATATCTTGTTGGGCCCGTGATCTCACTATCTTCAGTTAACAGGGTTAATCCGAAAAGTCGGATTGTCACATCATCCCCTTGTTGAAGGAATTTTCGTCCCGAAAATTAGTAAGTGTTAGGAGTAGTTAGGAAACTACTTACGAGATCAGATTGTGCTTGCTAGTGTGATTTGATCGTTCTGTGTGCTTGTGTGTACTCACACACAAAGTCTAATGCTTGCAACATCACAACTCAAATGTGATCGTTCCATGTGACTGTTTGCGTGTACACTAGTTAGTTCACCTAACTGTGACTGTTTGTGTTTGATCATACTGTGTTGTGTAACCTCACACATAGTGAGTGTCTATAACTGTTTGTACTATGCAACCCCGCACATAGCAAAATGTGTGTAACCAATCATGTATGTACTACCATAACATGTAACATATGAAATGTAGCACATAAAATATATAGAATGTAATGTAGCACAAATGTTTGTAACAAAATCAATTGAATAAATAAAATGTTTGTGCTTACAGTTTGAAATTTTTGCAGTGTTGATGTGTGAAGCATCACGTCATCCCCTTGTTGAAGGAAATTTCGTCCCGAAATTTAACGTGCGCTCTCAGTGTTCGCAGTAGCTGTTTTGAATAGATGAGGATATTTCTTCATCATTTGATCTTCCCGTTCCCATGTGAATTCAGGACCTCGTCTTGAATTCCATCGAACTTTGACTATCGGAATCTTGCTTTGCTTAAGTTGTTTGACCTCTCGGTCCATGATTTCTGCCGGTTCTTCAATGAATCGTAACTGTTCATCTACTTGTATTTCTTCCAACGGTACAATCAATGTCTCATCAGAAAGACATTTCTTTAAGTTTGAAACATGAAAAACATCATGAACTCCACTGAGTTCATCCGGTAATTTGAGTTGATACGCAACCGGACCAATCCTTTTCAGGATTTCAAAAGGTCCTACGTAACGTGGACTAAGCTTTCCGCGCTTGCCGAATCGTATCACACCTTTCCAAGGTGATACCTTTAGAAGAACTCGGTCTCCTACTTGAAATTCCAACGGCTTGCGACGTTTATCTGCATAACTCTTCTGGCGATCTCGAGCCGCTGCCATACGGTTCCGAATTTGAACTATCTTCTCTGTCGTCTCGTGCACCAGTTCAGGACCTGTTATCTGACTGTCTCCAATCTCAGCCCAACAAACTGGTGAACGACATTTGCGACCATACAAAGCTTCAAACGGTGCTGCTTGAATACTTGTATGATAACTATTATTGTGGGAGAATTCCACTAACGGTAAATGATTCTCCCAACTATCACCAAAATCAATTACACAAGCTCGTAACATATCCTCGAGCGTTTGAATCGTTCGTTCACTTTGACCGTCGGTCTGTGGATGATAGGCGGTACTCATATCCAAGCGAGTCCCCAATGACTTATGGAGAGATTTCCAAAAGTTAGAAGTAAATCGGGCATCCCGATCTGATATGATAGAGATTGGTACGCCATGCCGTGCTACTACTTCCTTGATGTAAATGCGAGTCAGTTTCTCCATCTTATCAGTTTCTTTGATTGCCAAGAAGTGAGCAGATTTCGTTAATCGATCAACAATTACCCATATCGTATCACAACCACTCGGTGTACGGGGTAACTTAGTAATAAAATCCATCGAAATCTGTTCCCATTTCCACATCGGTATCTCTGGTTGTTGCAGTAAACCAGATGGCTTCTGATATTCAACTTTGACTTTCGAACAAGTCAAACATTTGCTAACGTACTTAGCAATATCAGCTTTCATGTGAGGCCACCAATACAGTGCCTTCAAATCATGATACATCTTGTCTGATCCCGGATGGACTGAATATCTGGACTTGTGTGCTTCATCCATCACGAGTTCCCTTAAACCTCCATACAAAGGTATCCAAAGTCGATCAATGAAATAACGAATTCCATCAGACTTAACATCCAACTGTGTTTCCATTCCTCGTAGAGATTCTTGTACCAAGTTTTCTGTTTTCAAGGCCTCGATCTGAGCACTGCGTACCTTGTCAGGTAAGTCAATATGTATTGTCATCATAAGTGCGCGAACCCGTCTTGTTCCCGTTGTATCTTTTCTGCTCAAAGCGTCAGCTACCACATTAGCCTTTCCCGGGTGATACTTAATCGCACACTCATAATCGTTTAACAATTCAACCCATCGTCGTTGCCTCATATTAAGCTCCTTTTGATCAAAGATATGTTGCAAACTCTTATGATCAGTGTAAATAGTACACTTGGTTCCATACAAATAATGCCTCCAAATCTTCAAAGCAAACACCACTGCTCCTAACTCCAAGTCATGAGTAGTGTAATTCTTTTCGTGTATTCGTAGTTGTCTGGAAGCATAAGCAATCACTTTTTCACGTTGCATCAACACACATCCCAATCCCTGTGCAGATGCATCACAATACACCACAAAGTCTTCCGTCCCTTCCGGTAAGGACAGAATCGGTGCGCTGCAAAGTTTCTGTTTCAATAACTGGAACGCAGTTTCCTGTTTATCCGTCCAGTTATACTTCGTTCCCTTGTGCGTAAGAGCTGTAAGTGGTTGAGCGATCTTTGAGAAACCTTCAATGAATCATCGATAATAACCCGCCAAACCAAGGAATTGTCGTACCTCGGTAGGGGTCTTTGGCGCTTCCCAATTCTTAATCGCTTCAATCTTTGCTGGATCAACATGTATGCCCTTTTCGTTGACTATATGACCCAGAAATTGTACTTCTCGCATCCAGAAATCACATTTCGAGAACTTAGCGTACAATTGTTCTTGTTTCAATAGCTCTAGTAGTAATCGAAGATGTTCAGCGTGTTCCTCCTCAGATTGTGAATAGATGAGAATGTCATCGATGAAAACAATGACAAACTTATCAAGATAAGGTTTACAAACACGATTCATGAGATCCATGAATACAGCTGGAGCGTTTGTCAACCCAAATGGCATGACCAAGAACTCATAATGGCCATAGCGTGTCCTGAATGCTGTCTTTGGGATATCCTCCTCCTGGACTCTTAGTTGATGATAACCAGACCCGAGATCAATCTTCGAGTAGTAACTCGAACCTTGCAACTGATCGAACAGATCGTCGATTATGGGTAACGGATACCGGTTCTTGATAGTAACCTTATTCAATTCCCGGTAATCGATACACATACGGAAAGTCCCGTCCTTCTTCTTTACAAACAAAACTGGAGCTCCCCACGGTGAAAAACTAGGTCGTATGAAACCCTTATCCAACAACTCTTGCAATTGTGTGGATAACTCTTGCATCTCTGACGGTGCAAGTCGATAAGGCGCCCTAGCTATCGGTGCTGCGTCTGGTGTAAGGTCGATTCGGAATTCCACCTGTCTGATAGGCGGTAATCCCGGCAAGTTTTCTGGAAACACCTCCGGAAATTCACAAACTACAGGTATATCTTCTATCTTTTTCTCAACTACCGGTTTTTCAGTTATAAGGGCTATAATTGCTGTATGACCCTTACGTAGACACTTGTGTGCTTTCATACAAGATATGAGACGCAGTGGCGTACTGATCTTTTCACCTTGTACATACAGCGTCTCTCCATTTGTAAGAGGTATACGAACAATCTTTTCATGGCATACGATTTCAGCCTGGTGTTTGGACAACCAGTCCATGCCAATAACTACATCAAAACTGCCTAAGGCAATAGGCATCAGATCAATCTCTAATGTTTGACCCATCAAATCGAGGATACATCCCTTAAAAATATTTTCCACTACAATCAACTTACCATCAGCTAATTCCACAGTGTATGGACTATCTAAGGCAGTGGGACTAACATTTAGCAACTTAGCAAGTGAACTAGATACAAAACTTCGGTCGGCACCAGTATCAAATAACATAGAGGCATAGTGATTATTTAAGAGGAACGTACCCGTAACAATGTTGGGATCCTCCCGCGCTTGACGTCCTCCAATCACAAACGCCCTGCCTCTAGCACCATTGTTGTTGTTGTTGTTATTGTTGTTGTTGGTGCCATTACCATTACCGTTGCCATTCCCATTGCCATTGGCATTATTGTCCCCGCCTTTCTTGAGCTGTGGGCAATCCTTCTTAAAATGCCCCATTTTGCCACACTCAAAACAACCCTTCTGAGCGTTGTTCTGGTTATTGTTCTGGTTGTTGTTGTTCTGTAGCTCCCCGCGACAATCCTTAGCCGCATGTCCAATCTTGCCACACCTCTGGCACTTAGCTCTCTCACATTGGTTACCTGCATGATGGTAACCACACTTGTTGCACTTGGGGTGTTTGCCAATATAACCCCCCGATGATGATGATTGCTGACCACTGCTTGAACCATGATAAGACTTGTTTGAGTCTTGTTTCCGGTTTTGCTGATATGATTGTTGGTTGTTACCCTTGAAATTGTTACCTTCCCACTTTCTCTTATGATCTCCCACCTTGGTAGCAGATGTTCGTTTAGGCAGAGTCCCCTGTAACACTGCCTGATCAGTAAGCTGATGCGCTAAACGAACAGCTTGTTGGATGGTGGTGGGATTTGCTGAAGTCACCAACCCCTGAATCTGAGGCACTAGTCCTCCAATGTACCTTTCAATCCACTTACTGGCTGGAGTAGCCATGTGTGGTAGCAGTCTGGCCAACTCGTGTGACCTGGTCGTATACTCTTCAATGTTTGACCCCTCCATCTTGAGGTGCCAATATTCCTCCTCCAACTTCTGCATTTCACTGCGAGGACAGTACTCCTCTTGCAGTAAAGTTTTGAAGTCGTTCCATGTTAAGGCATTTGCCTCACCCAACCCCAGAGTCTGAACATTCGAGTTCCACCAGGTTAATGCTGGACCCTCCAATGTTCCCGTTGCAAACTTCACTTTGCTCTCGTTAGGGCAGTTGCACATTTCAAACACCGACTCAGCCTTTTCAATCCACCGAAGGAGTCCAATGGCCCCCTCCGACCCTTTGAAATTGTGTGGTTTGCAGTCCAAAAACATCTTGAACGTGCAGACTTGTGGGTTAACCAATCCCCCAGCTGCACCATGTGGTCCTGTGTTATGTGTCTGAGCATACTGTGCAATAGCCTCTGCGACTCTGTTGTTAATTAGCTCGTTGAGCTCAGCAATTGTCATCTGTACGTTTCCTTCAGCCATTATCTTCCTATTTACAAGAAACGTTAGCACGTAATCAAAACCCAATGTGACATGTGTAAGTAAAACAACAAACACAACATATAATATAGATCAACACAACTGTTGGAAATAAATAATAACTCTTCAATAGATAGAAACTTTCTTTGAGTACAATACTTTTGAAATGAAACATACTTTTCAAACTACTAATGTAGGAACACAACCCGTTCCTAATAAGTTTAAACAAAACAAGAAAGAAAAGAAAAGAAAATCAATCGTCCTCGACAGTGGATTCAGGATCGGACTCAACAACTGGTGCTGGTTCCTCCTCCTCATCCTCATCCTGTTCCTCATTCTCAGAGGCCACTAAATCCTCCAAAGCTTCAACCCTGCCTGCCAAGATCTCCTCTCGGTTCTCTGACTCTTCTAGACGACCAATCAAATTGATCATCTCATCACGCATATCATGAACCAGATGGGCAAGATTATCCTGCCTCTCAATAGCATCCCATAATTCCTGAGATCTCTGTGCTATCCTATCTTCTGCTACCTCCAGATCCTCGCGCAGTTTGGCGATCTCCTCGGCGTCCGTCCTTTGCCTCTTAGGCTCAGGAGCATCTAGTACCGGTTGTGAGTGTGTAGAAGGTCCCTCAGCGGGGATCTGCTGAGTGCCCTCCTCTGGCTCCTCTTCCGGATCCTCATCCGGATCCTCGTCTGGATCCTCCTCCGGATCCTCGTCTGGATCTGAGTCATCTCCCTCATATGGTGGAGGTGATGGAATAGGTGGTGGTGGTGATGACGGTGGTGCCGGAACTATCGGCTCCTCGTCCTCGGAATCATCAATAATAATATAAGGTACCGATGATGATGCCATGCCTGTTACATAATACCATATGTAAGTGCAGTGCCATGGAATATGTAAACAAGTCAATTACATAATGTCATATGTAATTTCTAAGCAATGTGTATAAGCAGATGTGTCTAATGTCTAACAGTCATAGTCTAAGTCTACAAATGCAAACCTAGTTCGCTATAACCAATGGCTCTGATACCAATCTGTCACACCCCCAATTTTCAACTAACGGAATCATACCGTTTGGGAACGTGACAAACCAGGATCTCAGATCATTAGACATAGCGAAGACCTCTATATGAATTTCAAAACATACTTTGGTCTTTAAATATAACATCAGAGTTTACAAAAGTTGCGGAAGCGTTTAAAACCAATAACAGTTGTAAAGTAAACATTACAAAACAAAATACTTAAATGTTCAAATTCAAATATTCAAAATGTTTAAAAATGCATGAGACTCAATCTCCTAGTCCATGCCATCTTTAACGCGCGCCTTAGCGTCCTGAGAAAACATGTAAATCAAGTCAACACAAAGGTTGGTGCATAACACAGGTTTTAAGCATTCACAATGTTCAAAACAACAGTTTGAATAATAAGATTGTAGATAACATAATCACTCATGCACAGTCATGATAGCTAGTCATATAAACTATTTACATAAGTGTTCGACACCGAAGCTGACGGATTGCCATACTATAGCATGTTTTCGCCTTGCCACTATTGTCTATCACAACAATAGTAAAATTGTGTTTGGTCAGTCAAACACCTGCGTAGATCCCATCTACCAGGTGAGGTTTGTCAAACCTAATAGATCTATTTCCAACTGCCACGCTTTGCATTACAGCAAACTAAACGGTTCGAGGTGTGTAAGGACTTTCAAGTTGATATGTTGTCACATAATGTAAACAGCTAACTCATGCAAGTGATATGTATCTAAAAACAGTTTGTTACACATGTTTTCTCCCCCAAAACAGTTTAAAATAAGAAAGGGGCCGTGTACGCACCTTTGAGTATAGCAGAATGATCAATACGCGTGAAATCGTGTAGAGAATCCTCTTACGAAGGATCTGTGGTTTAACAATAACTTAAAGTTATTCGAGATGTCGTTTTGTGCGTGAAATCACATACGTGTCAACACACGTATGTTAAAGTGTCAGAAATGTGCATACGTAAATACGCGTGACTTTGAAATCGTTTAAATAAAATCATATTTGATTTTATTTAAATAATCGTAATTATACGCGATTTCGTTTTCGATCAAAAATATGAATTTTATTATCCTAATGCGTTCGTATTCTCGTTACGGTTCCAACGCAACTCAAACCGATCAATTCTGATTTATAACAAGAAAGTTATGACTAAAATACAAAAACTGTTTTAAAATTCAAAACCCGGTGGTGCATAGGGTCGAACTCATGACCCCCCACCCACAACACACACTGCTTACCAACTCCTCTAATTTAGCTTTTGTTACCAACTATGGTTTTTAATTATCTTAAGCCCAATCGGCCCATTTTCCATAATCTTAATCATAAACGAATCTATTAGGTTCTAATTGGGTCCAAATCCGAACTCAATCATTATCATGGGGTTTTCACTCCAAAGATCTAAATGAATTTAGGAGTAGTTTCAATTCATCAACTTATTCGATTAATCACCCCAATTAAGTCCCGATCAAAATCGGATTCAAAACACCCCAATCCCCAATTCAATGGACTTGAATTCGAATTTGATTGTCCTCAAAATGATAGGGCTTTTCATCCTTAACCCTAGACGAACCCATCCGTATGATTAATTGAACTATAAACATCGATTTTCTTAACAACACCTAAATTCGTTAATCCCTAATAACCCTAGAACTTAAAACCTTTCAATTCGATAATAACATATGGAATTGATATGGGGTTATCATTGGAATATGGATTTCGACCCTCTCAGAATATGTTGATTTAAATCCTATGGTCATTAACATAGAAATCCCCAAATCGGTTCTTAGTATAAACCATAAAAATCAAAACCGATCAATTCGATGATAATACTTCAAATTGATCTTGAATCGTGCTTAGTCGAGATCATCTGAGAGTTACAGAAGTATTTAATTCGATTCTCAAACTAATTTTCATGAAAACCCCAAATCGTTGCAACCTAAGAACCCTAGAAATCAAAGTTGTTCAATTCCCTATTGTAATATGAAATTAACATGGGTTTCTCATTAAAACCAACATTTCGAACCTGTCTGCACAATTTGATTTGATTTTTAGTACCGTCTACAACAAAACCCCCAAATCTTTTTATTATATAAACCCTAGAAATCGACTTCCAATCATTCGCATTCGTTTGATGAAATTAACCTATGGATTATATTTAAGATACAATTTCGAAACTGATAGTGAGTTCTAATTTGACTACTAAACTCGTTTAAGCAGGAATCCCCAAAGTCGTTCTCATGATGAACCCTAATAATCGAATCCGTGAAATTCGATATTAGACCCTGAAAGTATCATGGGGATTTGCTTAATCGAGTTATTTAGATCATTTAGTAATGAATGTTTACCTGGATTAGTGTAGAATTGTGCTAGTTCGACTACAAGCTTCAATTCCGGTCACTCTAAAACCAAAATCCTCAATCTCGAACTGGTAGGATCGAATTGTGATGTGCGAAACACTCTGAGAATGCCGATTAGAATTTCTGTAATCCCAATTTCGAATATTATAGCCGGATTGTATAAGTAGCACTTATGGGGGTGACGGTTTCAATGTTTTAGCTTGCCTATGATTAAATTCGGCCATTACTCCTTCTGATAACGTATGATTGCTGTTACATCTCACTAATATGAGTTGATTGAAGAGTTAATCCCGTTAATTTCAGAGTATTAACACCAATTTCGAATTTCCCCATGTTTATATAAACGAATTTTGACTTTTAGGAGTCAAAATCAACTATTATCACAACTTGTAGACTAATCTTTGAAATTAAACACTTAGAACCTGATTTTTGCTTAATCTTAACTCCTATATATTATTCTGGATCAATAACATATCGTTTCGATTTACAAAGTTACCTCAAAAATCCCTAATTACCACTAAATGGTTCAATTGGAATACTATTGGGCTAACTTATTCCATTTGGGCCTCATTATCGCAATTGGGCCTACATTAAACTCATTGGGCCTACTTTGGCCTTACTGGGCCTTCTTTGGCCTTACTGGGCCTTCTTTGGCCTTACTGGGCCTTACATATCTTGTTGGGCCCGTGATCTCACTATCTTCAGTTAACAGGGTTAATCCGAAAAGTCGGATTGTCACAGTTAATACCTTAGATATAGTAATATCATTACTATTCTTAGATAAAATGTCATGAAAATAATATAACACATAATAAATCATTTGGACTTGTTTAAAACAGATAAGGAATGATATTCAAAATTGAACACCTTTGACATATTAGAATTATATAGTTTGTAAAGTGTTTGGTGTGACATGCTTTGGCCTATAAGTGAAAATACTCTCATCAGGAGTCCTCAGGAAAGATAGACTGGTCCCACAGTACATCGAGGATTTATACGAATATCTTTCCTAGACAGGAATCCCAACTACCGGTATATCACTCTTCCAGTTACTACATGTCCACTTACAAACTGAATTCTAACGGGATTATAAAATCAATTTGAATAAATACATATAAACATATATGTTTTGAATTAACATTGAAGATTTGAGTAGGCATCTAGCCTAATGATTTGAATTCTTATTGTCTAAAGAATAAATGTGTGTTTGTGAGAGTGAAAAATGAAAGAAGAATTTCCTTATGAAATGTCTAAGATTACTTAAACTAAAGCATCCTTGATATAAAGTTTTCTTATTCTAAGGTATACTTAATCTAAGTGTATGTATAAGGAATATTATAATCTAAGGCATTCCTCTATGGATCAAATAAACATGTAATATATCACATAGAACCACCAAATATCACATAATATAATCATATAACATAGAATCACATAAGTATAGATTATATAATATGAGATAACTCATATTTGGGGTTAGCTTAGTTATAGACTAGTCACCATTTCTAATAACCTAATTCCCTATAACCATGGCTCTGATACTAATCTGTCACACCCCGACCGACGGCGGAATACGTCGGGGAGCGATTGTGATTGTTCATAACTCATGGTGCTATTTGTAAGTTTCATATTTAAACATTCTCATTTAAACCAAAGCATTCATTACATAATTATTCAATACAATCATCCATACAATACAACATGAATTCAATTACAATAACTATGATTAATGTTTAATCTAGGTCTCAAGTTCCTATATGATCTTCATCCAAAGTTTTAACCTGTTACACATGTAAAATAGAATTTTGATCAACTATTTGCATAGTTGGTGAGTATCACATACATTTGATATAATTATATATAAAAGATGCAAACATAAATCTAACTAGCATGTATTAAAAGTATGAATAAATACAAGTTTGATAAGAATGAATGAATAATCCTAATGCTTGTGTCCAAACAAGTATTCCTACAAAATGATTTAACATTTGTATTTCAACAACTTTGCTAAATGTATTTTTCACCTTTTTAACACAATGACAAAAGCCAATGCGAATATGGTATCCAACACATATTTGGTTACTAAATACCAATGCTTGCTTGACTAACAATAACAAATAATCACAACAAGTATCACACATAACAAATAACACAAAGTCTAACTAGATCTAAAGCTTGCATCATGTTTGAATAATTTCTAAAATTTGAATATGTTTGAATACAAACATGTGTAATATCCCAAAAGATTACAAAAATGTAAAAGAGGGAAGATGTGATAAACTCACCTGTTTGCTTGTTTAATTCCAAAGGATGCTTGTGATATGTTCCTATGAATCCACACTCCTCAATAATCCTATGTTTGTTTGAATATGACCTGGAATTTGTTTCGAATTGATCAAGTTTGAGTCTAACGGCAACTCTTGAATATCCGAATAATTGATTCGATGATTGAGAGCGTCTGATTGCTTGCTTTTGATATCTATGTCTTCAGAAAGATGTCGCTAGTGTTTATGCCAGATTGATTTGATTCAATTTCATAGTTAAAGCCAATTTCGAGTGTGAGTTTAATGCTATTCGTTCGGTTATGGTTCCTACACGTAAATGGTTTTAAATATGTAATTGGTTGTATGTTTTGATTAGTAATCAAGTCACAAACGTGTAACAGCCGAGTATTTGAATTCGAAATCGCTTAGATGGTCGATGTCAATGGAACCGGTAAGTATGAGGGTTCGAACGTGGGAACAATTGGGGAAGATGGGGAGAATCAAGGTTTGACAAGATATACCCTTGGTGTTTATGTGTTCTTTCATTTGTTGTTTTAAATTCTATACACTCACAATTAAGTTTATGTTTTTTACACTTTTGACCCTAAACCTTTTAAATTCTATTAATTCTATATACTATGTTATTTAAAAGAAAGTCTTTAATTGATTATCTATAGTAAAATAATATACATGTATGTAACAATAAGTAATTCTTATAATTCACAATATAGCACCTTAAATTAATTTAGGAATAAATTTAAAGTTTGTTTATATGTATGTATATACACATGTTTAAATGAAATTTTGTTTTAACATAACTTGTTTTAGAATCTAAGTTGTTTAAATCTTAATAATGTTTATTATTTTTTTTATTATTATTATTATATGTATATGTGTGTGTGTATATATTGCTTATATAATATTAAAAATATAATCCATTATGTATGCACCCATACATACATAGATATATATATATTTATTTATATTTACATATTTTTGTATATGTTTACGAGTTAAAATTTAAAATCGTCCATAACTTTTGATTATAAAAATTTTGACACGATTTTATTTTGCTAAAAACCCTAAATGTTACACCTAAGTTCGATGAAACACTTAGAGAATTCAAAATAGGTCATGTTGATACTAACAGTGTCGACACCTGTTAGCATCGACGAGTACAGCCTCTTCGATCCTTAGTATCGACAGCCACCCACCCCTTGCCCTTGAACTTGGTCAAACTTAACAATATCGATGGGTGTTGGAGCTGGGGACTATTGAACTTAGCAATATCGATGAGAGAGTTAGCTAGCAACTTAGAGTCTTCGTTGATACTATGCATGCTGTGTTCATCCATCGATACTAAGCATTCATATGTTGATACTATCATCATCAACCCCAGATCCTTATTTCAGCTTTATCCAAGTGTTATGAACCCCTTTTCATGTGATTCTCATGAGATTTGATGGTTTAAGAGTCGGTTACAAGTTCAGTTACCCGCATTTGAACAAAAACCCTAAAACCCGTAACTTGGGTCTAAGTTTTACCTTGGTTTCTGATGATTTAAGACCGATCCTTTGTACGTCCGTAATTTAGGTGTTCTAAGCGTCAATTTGGTACCAAATTTGTGTGATTTGGTAAAGAAATGAGGATTTTAGGTTTGAATTCTAGAGAGAGAAATCTAGAGAGAGAGAACCGGAAATGATAAGAGAGAAAGAGGTGGTTGGTGGAGTTAATGAGGGAGATGGTGGTATTTAGGGTTTTTATACCCGGGTTTATTTCGGGTACGTTCGGGTTGTTTGGTTTCGCGTTTACGTAATAATTACGGAACGTGACGTAAAATACGTATCTTTAAATAAAGATAAAAACGATTTCTTTTAAATCTTTTTAAGGCTGTAATTCCTAATAAATATTTTAAATTTCTTTTTCTTGTTTTAAAGTTTCGAAAACGTTTATTTTAACAATTTCGTCAGATCGTATCACCTTTGTGTGTATTCGTACGAATCGTCACTCAAACGAACACGACGATGGCTTTACTTTCTGATTTGGTTTTTCTACTTTTCAAATATCATTCAGAATGTTAAACCCACAGATGTATTTGTGTGAATCGCCACTTACACAAACACACTGTCAGTTTAATATTCGAAAACAATATCGAATTATTGTTTTGGATTTAACATTCTCACAGACGATTACAACAAGACTTAACTGTTTTACCTTTGTTCTCACTGATTTCACATTGATGGATTTAACATTCTCACATACGATTACAACAAGACTTAACCCACAGATATATGGTTACGTTTTTTTTAAGGTTTTCCTACTTTAATTAATATTATTTTATTTGGGAATGAAATTTAATAAAATGATGGGATTCCCGGCTACCAAACGGGTATAATACCGGTTACATTTAGAATAGTTATGTCTAACGCTCTTTTAATAAACCGGACATGTTTGGATTGAGATGTTTAAGCTATGTGATCAAACACGTGGACCCTTGGACTCCATATTATCTTCACAATGAAAGATAGCTATCTATTGTATATATATATATAGCTTAAAAACCAAAATCTGGCTCTTTCACATATTCAGTCTTTATTCTCTACTACATATCATGCATTTTTGTACAAGTGAATACGAGGCAAAAGTAATAATAATTAAATAAGAATTTTTAGGGGCGGTTGACAACGTTTAGAAAGGTTTCTTATAACCGCTTCAAAAAAATTTGTGTTCATAAACGCTGTAAGAGGTGAGAATCCATTTTTAACCGCTTCAAAAAATATGAGAACGTCTATAAAAATTTACCCAACCGCTTTAAAAGGTGTGAAATTGGCAACTTTTTCAAATTAGTGGTAGAAAAATATTTTAGCAGAAGGATAATAATTAATTATAACCACTCCAAGAAATAGAGTCAAAAACTTTGATTTAAATAATAATAACTAAATAATAATAATTAAATATAATAATTAAATAACAATAATAATAGCTAAATAATAATAACTATTGCTTCAATTAATTTTTTAATTAAATAATATTTTCTAAATAAATAATATTACAATTAAATATTAAAAACTATTTAAATTTAATTCATTATTATTGGTTTTGATGTTCAACTTAAACCAAGAGGACCTTAAGCGGATCCCGACTATCTATACCTGGACAAAAAGACCCTATTAAGCTTCATTGTTCCCTGAGATTGGCTATGCGGAATCATATACGCGGTCTCATATTTGAAATCGTGACGGAATTCCCGCCGCAACGCGTGGGGAAACTAACTAGCTTAGTTTAAAAGATAACTTGGCTCATTCTTGAATGCCAACTCTGATCATCATACATGCAAGGAGTTCCAATAGAATTTACCAAAGCATAGGCATCATGGTCGTGCATCAACTAAATTTGACAAACATAGAATATCCAACATTACAACAATGGTTTTTATTAACAACATATTTTATCATATTATTTATTTTATTCAAAAATGGCCAAATGCATTGAAACAAAGCTCGACCAGTAAAAAAAAGCTAGACAGACTTGTGATAATGGGAAAAGCGGCTCAGAAGGTGGGGATTGTAGCCCATCATCAACAGAAGAAGAAGAAGGGGGCATGGATCGCATGTCCGCGTGACTTTAAAAAGCAAACCAGAAGACCCAGAGTGGGTAGAGTTGGTTTGAGGAACTAGAACAACAATGGTTAGTGCTATCAAGGATTTCATGTAAATTGAGATAATAATTTAGTATTTAGACGAGTTAGGCGATATAGAAGAGCGGACTCGTTTGAACGCTTATATAATATGAAATTGGGCCTCGTTTATTATTTTAGACAAAGTGGGCCTAAAACATAGGACCTACACATAAATATATTAAGGCATTAAGCCGTAAAAACCAAATATATATGTTGGGTTCTATTTTGGAAAGCTCTATCTAGAGGTGTGGCCAAACTGGGTTTTTTTTTTTGAACCGGAACGGGTTTTGGTCAACAAAGTCAATACCGGTTCCGGTTCCGGTTTTTGACCGTTTCCAACCGGTTTTTGGCTGTTCTGGTTCGGGTTTTGGCCGAGTAAAGGTGGAACCGGTTCTGGTTCCGATTTCTTCAAGAATCCAGAACTGCTTATACCCACCGGTTCAGGTATGTTCGAGTTTCCGGTTCCGGTTCCGGAACCGGTTTTGTTGGCCACCTCTAGCTCTATCTGAATCAGAAGAAGAAACTATATACGGTTAATCTATATATATATATATATATATATATATATCTATACTACATAATAAAAAATAAACAAATTTGTCACTTGTCACTCTCATATTCATTTATCATTAATTTTTGTTATTTGTCAGTTTCATTTATATTCATCCTTAAATTTTGACACTTATCACTTTTATATTTATCTCTCATTTAATTATATTTTACTAATTCTCTCTCCTATTTAATATTAATAATTTTAAATAATTAAATTATATACATAAAGACAATTATATAAAAAAAATTTATCCTAATAATCTATTATAACATAATAATCATAGATAGATTTCAATTATATCTTATTTTAAAATAAAATTTTATAATTTTTTGAGTATTTATTATTTACAATATTTTAATCTCAAATCTTATTTCTCTAACGACTAATATGATATTCAACATACAAATTTTTATAAACCTATTGGTTTATAACATGCTAAATTTATTCAATTCATATTAAATCTTTTCTATGTGTCCATTGGTCGCTTAAAACAATTTTAAGAATTACAAAAACAGTACATGGCCTATCAAATATCAATTTTGCCGTTATTAAACTTTCAAATTATTGTTTTAATGTTTAAAGTGAATCATCTTATATCAAACTACTGCTTTATAATTTTTAAATTATCACTTTTAACTATTTAATATTTTATATTTATTCCGTGTAATACACGGGGTAATATACCTAGTTCTTTCATATAGAAGGAATATATTTCTTTCTTTTCTCTCGGTCATATTCCAAAAACACAGATGGTTACATGTTCATTGGAAGAACAATCACATAAATATCAAAATCCAATTACAACGACGGAAATCACTGTCTATTTCAATAAACTATTGCGTATAACGCACAAATAAGTTAATCTGATAGTGATTAATGATTAAGAGATTAATCTGTGAAATTATTTGATACGGTTCTGATCACACACACAATAGATAATAGGAATTGAAATGAGAACAATGAAGAAGAAGATCTGAGGAATGATTTGTATTGCTAATTACTGGAAAATTACATCAAAAGGAACAACAACAATCCAGGGCTAAACCCTTCTTACTGCCATAGACTGGAGCCAATACAATCAATAATTTTCTCCACACACCTCTACTCACAAGCCTTCCCTCTATTTATAACATACTAATCAAATAACTAGAAATGAATATTACCAAACTACCCTTATCTAGAACCTACTACTACTAACTATGACTAACATATTAATATAACCCTAATCTCTATCATTACCCACCTTATTTAAAAGTCTTGTCCTAAAGACTTGGGAGTGAACCATTGATCGTGCCTTGCTTCAAGTATCTTGCCTTCCGGACATTTGTGAGCTGACCCATATCTATTCCCCCAACGCAAACAAATCTGTTTCTGCTTACGTCCTTTCCAATCCAAACGTGAAAGATATCGAACTACTCGATCACGATGAAAAACATGTCCCAATTAACTCAAGAATAGATGAATGTAAATGTGAAAGGCAAGATCGTTGTGCCAAAGTCAAAACCACTGAATTGGAAGGAGCCAGGTATTGTTCCACATCAACCCACTGGAAAGCAGCTTTCTTACCGAATAACCATAGATTAAGAGAAACCTTGGTTGAATGAGTTTTTGAAAGGTCTTGCAGCATAACCGAATGCTCTCCGTGGATGAATTTCATCCATGAATCAACCTGGTCAGAAGAATTATCCGCTTCCCACAACAAAAGTTCACCCTCCCTATTATCGGATTCATCATCCCCCAACAACAGAAACCGCAGCTTTCCCTCGGGGTCTTTATGTGTCGGTCTGAATTGTTGACCACACCGAAAACTTAGCCCATTCTTACGCCGGTCCTCCCACTTGGTTCGAGATAAAGAACGAACCCCTCTATCATTCGAATTGGTCTGCCCATGCTCATGCAACAAAAGCACCCCTGCTGCCGAATACATATTTGGCTGAAACACTTCCCCTCGTGACTGAAGATGAAATTGAATTTGAAAAAACCTGAAATCGACGATTAATTTGACGATGAATCTGGAAAATCAGTCGATGATTGGCTGAAATTGGAGAACCACGGCGATGATGAGGTCCCTTGAAGATGAAATCGGCAGCGAATCGCAGGTGGAGAACGAGCAGGTCGGACCAATGATACTGTTCTGATCACACACACAATAGATAATAGGAATTGAAATGAGAACAATGAAGAAGAAGATCTGAGGAATGATTTGTATTGCTAATTACTGGAAAATTACATCAAAAGGAACATCAACAATCCAGGGCTAAACCCTTCTCACTGCCATAGACAGGAGCCAATACAATCAATAATTTTCTCCACACACCTCTAGTCACAAGCCTTCCCTCTATTTATAACCTACAAATCAAATAACTAGAAATGAATATTACCAAACTACTCTTATTTAGAACCTACTACTACTAACTATGACTAACATATTAATATAACTATAATCTCTATCATTATTTGAGAAGATTCATAGAAGTTCCATGGTTGATTTTTGTTTAATTTTGTGATTCCATTGATAGATATACAAAATAGTGTCTTGATTCACATAATACTTTTTGGAAACTTTATATTCAGAATGTATATGAGTAACGTACACGTGTTAGAGTTTCTCTACAACAAATAATTCTCTTTCTAAGAGAGTTTCGAATTTAAGATAAATCTATTTGTTTTGGAATAAATTTACATTATTTGCAACTGGAAAACCAAATATATTGTTCTAGAAACTTTATCCGATCGATTCTGTATTAAAAGAATTAAATTGCAGTTGGAAATTTTGTAATTAGTATTCACATTATTTTTGGCCGTAGGTAACCGGCTATATATATAATATCTAATTGTTTTCTATTGTTTATATTCACAATCAAAGTGTGTAAATTGGTGGCAATTTTTACTTATATGTTTACAAGTTCACAACCAATTTGCAGTGGTAATGATTAGTGGGTTTTGTGAGTATTTGCATAGTGGGTTTTGTGAGTATTTGCAAATTTACAGTCTAGCTTTTATATTGCAAACGACATGGAGTTCTATTATAATATATAAAACATTTTATATATATTGAAATTTAAGAAATCCTTAATAATTTGAATTCTCATCTGCAATTGGGATTGTAGAAATTATTGGAATAAAGAATTAAAGATAAATTAATTTTATTTTCTAGAGTAAATTATACAAATCGTCCTTTATGTTTTGAGCATTTTTCACTACTTATCTTTTTCGTTCAAAATTGACCTAAATCATCCTTTATGTTTCTAAATGCTGCTGGTTTCGTCCTTTTGTGCTAGCCCGGTTAAAAATTACATTTAAATAGACATGCAATGCACATTAGGGTATTTTTTGTTTTTTTTTTAAGTTAAAAGGACTACTTGCATTATTGATTGCTGCGACAATGGTGGGAAGGGAGAGACAAGCGAGTTAATTGATCTGGGTTTGACCATGAAAACCTCATTCTTGGGTTAATTGATCCACCATTGGGATTGAACCAAAAGATTTTTCTTTCCGATCAGTCGATTTGCGGGTTAATTGATCTGGGTCTGACCATGAAAACCTCATTCTTGGGTTAATTGATCCACCATTGGGATTGAACCAAAAGATTTTTCTTTCCAATCAGTCGATTTGCGGGTTAATTGATCTGGGTCTGACCATGAAAACCTCATTCTTGAAAGCTTCTTAGGAAAAATTTAACAGGGTTTGAACGAAAATGACAAGTAGTGAAAAATGGTTAAAACATAAAGTACGATTTATGTTATTTACTCAAACATAAAGGATGATTTAAGTCAATTTTGAACGAAAATGACACGTAGTAAAAAATGCTTCAATCGTAAAGGATGATTTGTGTAATTTACTGTATTTTCTAATTCTTCGGCTAAAATTTCAAGAGAGTACTGCAACATTATTATATCAAAGTGACTTCTTGAAATTACTTTTGGGTCAATTGAAATATTATGATATTACTTAATTTGGCAAAACAATTTGGTCCCTGCACTTATTCTATGTTTCATGGAAAGTAAGCCTCTGATTTGAGATGTCCAATAAAGTATTATATGCTACTTTGTACTAAAATCATATTTCAGTTTTTAAAGTTTATATTTTAGTTTTCTAGTTTATATTTTATTGATTAAGAATTATCAGTGGTGAATCTGTTTGTGATATGCAATGTTTTATTGAGGACCAGACCACATGTTGAACCGGACGTCTTACTGGCCACTGGTTGGATCGGTTGGACTCTACCGGATTCAAGAACCGGATGACATAATAAATGGTTAAAAATTACAAAAAAAAAACATAAAATAATAAACACGTATCAAACAAACGTAATCCATATTGAAACAAACATAACGAAGTTTAAAAAAAGCATATCCCAAACTAAAAAAAATAATCAAAAATAAACAAACAGCTTTAAAGAAATCACAAGTTTAAACATAATTAACATAAGTTTAACAAACCTAATCAAATCTCAACAAATCAAACCAAGTCTAAACAAAGTGTTAAAATTGTGTGTTATGAATAGATTTATAAACCAATTTATTATTGTTACTAATAATGTGGGTATATTATTGGGAAATGATGATTGAGTGGGCTAACAAAAAAAGTTGGGGTGTTGCTGTAGATTTATAATGGGCTGCAGCTGGTTAATCGAATGAGGATTCCAGAAGAATAAAATGAGATTTTTTGTCTTTAAACAAATTCAAATATATTCGAGAAGCGTTTATTAGTTCTCTCAGAGTGTTCATTCTTATTTTAGTGTTTTTCTCTTCTCAGATCTGTGTTTTCTTGACACAAACAAAACCCAAATCCAAGTGAACATTACAGCCGAACACAGGGGATGTGAAGATTGTAGCCGGCCAAACACATGGAATGTGAAGATTGCGGTCAGTCGAACACAGGAGATGCGACTATGTGAATATTGCAGGCAGTCAAACACAGGGGATGCGATTATGTGAAGATTGCAGGCGTTGAACGACGCCTCTTCGTCACAAACACAACCCTTCGTCCTTTTGGGATCTTTTTTAGGGTTTTCAACTTTTGTTCTGACGAATATAAATGAGGGATGGGAATATGGGGTAAGACTTGGAGACTGATCGTTTAATACCAATTCTGGTCAAACCGCTGATTTGGTTTGGCCGCCTGGTTCTTTCCCAGGCAGTCATTCTACTCATTTTGGGATAGTTAAGCTACTGGTCTGCGGTCCGACCGGCCGGTCACGAAAACATTGGTGATATGTCTAACAAGTTTGTTAAGTTAGAAATGTTTGATGAGGTAACCTTATCTCATGGGTTTATTCTAAACCAAGCATATAGATGTCTGAAGTTATTGTTTGTTTATATCTAGATTACTTGTTGATCTTTAGGACTAACTAAGATCAGGTTGACGAGACAAAGAAATTATTTTCTTCTAATTTTGAAATAAAGGACTCGAGGGAGGCACATATTATACTTGTGAATATGATTAAAAGGAGTAAAATGGTACAACCATGATATAGTCTCATTGCATTGAGACTATGATTTGTATTATTAAGGTTTTCCTTTGATCGTTGAAGTAGGGCTGTCCAAAAAGCTCGAATCTCGGATTCGGCTAACAGCTCATTCGGAAAAAGTCCGGATAAAGCTCGCCTAGGACAAAGCTCGTTTGTAGCTGAGCCGAACGGAGCAACCTTTTTTGTAAATTGTTACCAAGCCGAGTCTGAGCAAGGTTGACTTGGCTCGTTTGTACAACATGCTATAATAAAATATAAAACTATAGGGTTAATTTTAATAATAAATATACTATGGTGTTATTTTGTAATTATGTTAAAATAAAAAGAAAAAATAAAATAAAAGTGGACGGAAATACGAAATGGATCTCAATTCTCACGTGCTCCACTAATTCCCAATTTCTAAATCATATTCTTAATTCCCAGTTTTATACACTCACGTCTCTTCTCTTATGTAAAAACCGAGCCAAGAAGGAACCGAGCCGAGTTGAGGTGAATGCAATTCAAATATTAAATTTCTTATGTATAAACTGAGTTAAAAATGAGCCAAGCCGAGCCAGGGTCGATTTAAATCCGAGCTGAGCCCTGGATTGGTTCGGTTCGTTAACACCTTTACATTGAAGGATATTGGTGGCTATTGATGGTGGTGTAATTACATGTGTATCAAAGAAACAAACTTGCATTACCAATTTGACTATGGAATCTAAATGACTAAGAAATCTGATCTTTGAGATTACATTGTGGTCAAAATCGATATCATTAATTTCTATAAGATGCAATAGTGCAGCTGCTTTGGCTAAGGCTTATAGTTAAGACTCAAGAGTACAATGGAAAGTCTATGCATTCAAGTGTTAGACAAGTATGATTAGAGAGACAATCATGAATGGAGTGATATTTGTTGAATTTGTAAGATCAGAACTTAATTTAATTGATCATCTAAGTAAAGGGTCAGGAAGAGATATCGTGAATAAATCAGTTAAAGGAGATATGTTTAAAGTCTATTTAAATATCTTATATTATGGCACCCAATTCCCATCTAATACAATGTTAGATGTTGAATTCAAATTGGCAAGCTTGTCAAAAAGATATTCAAACACGTTAGTTAAATTATCCCAAGGTATGTATTCAAACTACAAGATAAAAATGGTTGAAATCAGTTTCTTAATACTTTATTGATAATTTACAATGCAGGTGCAAGAGTAATGAACTACTTATAAGCATTTGAAGTTTAGCCGCTTGAAGAAGCTTTAGACATGAGCTTTAATATATTCTTTGAAGGATTAGAACATGTGCTACTAAAATACCGTGTCTTGAATTTGGATTTATAAACTTATGTGCATTTACCTACATGTATTTAATAGGGTAACATGGGTTTAATCGATTATGGTATTTTGTTATTCTAATTTTATTTGTATCGTGTAATATACTAAAGTGGAAATTTAATTTACGGGGCATTTTCTTTTATGCATGCATTTGTGTTTTTGTGAGGATGGTTAAGTTAATCATGGGTATCACTAAAATGGGGATGAATGTTGGTAATTTTAGTGCTATCAAGGATTCCTTGTTGATCAAGATAATAAATTTAGTATTTAGACGAGTTAGGTGACACAAGAGAGCGGACTCGTTACGTTTGCTTAATATGGAATTGGGCCTTGTTTATTGTTTTAGACAAAGTGAGCCTAAAGCATAGTAAGACATTAAGACCTACACATACATATATTATGCCGTAATCAACAAATATACATGTTGGGTTTTATTTTGGAAAGCTCTATCTTGATCAGCAGAAGAAAGTATATACGGTTAATTCCTTCATTTAGAAGGAATATCTTTCTTTCTTTTCTGTCGGTTATATTCCAAAAACACGGATGGTTACATGTTCATTGGAAGAACAATTATAGAAATATCCAAATCCAATTCCAACAACAGAAATCTCTGTCTAATCCGATAAACTATTATATGTAACCCATAAATAGGTTAATCTGATCGTGATTCAGAGATTAATTTAATAAATTGTTTGAGAAGATTTCTAGAATTTACTGGTTTGATCTATGTTTCCTTGTTTAATTTTGTGATTCCAATGATAGATACACAACACAATCCAACATTAGTGTTTTCCTAAAAAAAAAGTTGTCACAAAGAGTAGCTAGTTCAAATTCATAGAGACCCAATGCCCCATATCTTGTGTATTTCGAGCTACAACTAATAAAGATACATTTTTAACGACAAATGCATTATACTCTTAAACCACTCACAATTAGGGTCTGTTTGGGATTGCTTATTTAACTTCAAAAGGGCTTTTTGTCAAAAATGCTTATTAACTTATCACTTTTTGAAATGAAGTTTTTAAAAAAGTGTTTGGATTAACTTATGACTTTTTGTCAAAAAAGTTTGAAAGCTATTTCCAAAAGCTAGAATTTTTAGCTTCTTGAAAACAACTTTTCAAGACTAATCAAAAAGTTAAAATAAAAAGTGCTTTTGAGATTAACAAACATTATTTTAACTTATTGACTTCTTAAAAAAGCCAATAAGTTAATAAGTTGGTTTTAAATAGAATCCCAAACAAGGCCTTAATATCTTATCTGAATTTGAACCTGTGATTTCTTTTTGTAAGCAACAATGCCTCTACTATCGATGTTTTTAACAACAAATGGTCAAACTAAAAGTATTCACCCAATAAGATGTTCGTACATGTGCATTGAATTACGTGGTTTATCTATTTCAACAACGTGTCAATGTTTTTGTTCAGCCTGACCATTTGTTGAGTGTATACAAGAGATACAAATTATTTAAAAAAAAATCAAATCAAGTGATCATCAAAAATATATAAACGTTATTTATTTTCCTTAAAAAACTTATAATTAAAAAAAAGAAAAAAGGTAAATTGCAGAGGTAAACCTAATATCGAGAGTCACACTGAGTTAACCCTTTAAATTGAAACCCGCTGATAAAGAAAAAGAATTGGGGGACGGCTTGATCTACGCAGAAGAACGAGCACCGCTAGAAGCGGCGATCGAGACGAGAGTGATGATGTTTGTGGATTAGCGAGCGAAACCCTGATGAATTCACACTCGTAAATTCAAATGATGCTTCATAGTTTTCAATCTGAAAACCCTCACTCTCAATCTCTCGTTTGCTGCTCGCTGTTCATCTTCTCTCGCCATTAACCGCTCCTATCTGAACCTCATGATGATGATGATTCTGAAGGTTCAATTTATCAATTACTAGTTTTTGTTCCTGATTGCATATGTTTATGAGATTTCAATACGAGAATTTTGTGTAATTCCTTCTTAAATATGTTCAATTTTTAATATTTTGTATGATTTGCATAGTGTGATGATTTGAATTTCAGATTGATTCTGTCTAAGTTGTTATTATCCAAAAGAAATTGTTTTTTATAATAATGATTTTCAATTTTGATAGCATTCGATTTCACAAGAGTAAACGTTGATGCTGCCAAACTATTGCTGATTGATGGATGAACATCTTTTGAATTTTAACCTTGGATTAGAAATTTAGAAGCTTCTTTGTTGTGGTCATTATTTTGAAGAGTTGGGCCTTTCTTGACATAAAATTTGTTTATATCTTAGTATCTTATAATTTACAAACGTTACAAATAGTTATAATATGAGCTAGATTTGTTGTGTATGATTGTTGTTAGTTAACCATATAATTAAACCGTCTTAACATGTTTAACATGTTTGCTTCAATCTAACATGTTTTAATGTTTTATATTAGAACAATGAAAATATTTTGTAAGGTCTTCGTATCAACCTCTTAACGATCTATTTAACGCACGTTACAACGTGTTTACAACAATTTGACTTTAAAAATGGGTAGTTTGGTTGTCAGGTATATTGGATCACGTATTGAATTTGCACTAACATACTTGCACACTCTACTATCATTGTATATACCACAAGTTCTTGACGTGCTAGGAAAAAAAACTAGTCGATGCTAATTACCATTTATAACCGACTACAAGAACTATAAAAAATTGTTACCCAACCTTGAATCTTTTACTTAGAATGATCGATATCGAATGTTAATGATGAAGAGACTAGTCGTTGATTGATGATGAAGGGATTAGCGATATGAGATTGTAATTACGCTTGATAATGATACTATTGACAATTGGTTGTGGTTATTAGGCTATGTGTTATGCATCACCCCCCATCACTCCACATAGGCGTCACGTAGACGCAACATAATTAACCAACACAATCACCTTCTTATCACTCCACACATATCTTATCCATCACTCCCCCATCACTTCACGTCATCACCACTTTTATTCAATATTTTATTATTTGAATTTTATTTTTTTAATTATAAATTAAATATAAAAAAGACATAATATTATTAAAAAAATTACTATTACAAAATAAAATAAAAAAATTAAATGATAAAAAAATTAAACTACATAATAAAAAAAACTTTATAGAAATGTAACTAACTTTTCATTTTGTTCCAATCAAGTCACTCAAACTTTTTTGTGTCCCAATTAAGTCATTCAAGTTATTTTTTTATTTGAATTCTATGTTTTTAACATGAATTGTAGGTAATACAAGTTAATATAAGTTTGAGTGAATAATCTTTTTTAAAAAAATGACTGAATTTAATAAGTAATTATTAATTATTAATTTTTTGTTCTTTGTCATATATTAGTTAAAATAATAATTACTTATTCAATTCAGTCAATTTTTTAAAAAGAAATTATTCACTCAAACTTATATCAACATGTATTACCTACAATTCAAGTTAAAAACATAGTTATCAAACAAAAAAGTAATTTGAATGACTTAATTGAGACAAAAAAAAAGTTTGAGTGACTTAATTGGAACAAAATGAAAAGTTGGTTACATTTCTATGAAATTACAATAAAAAAATTAATCCGTTCCTTCTTATTCTCGGTCATTTCACGAGTGCGAACGGTTAAGTGATCGGTTGGAGTCCACAACAATTTCATAACATTGTTGTATTGTTTTTGCTCCTGTAAGTCGAGAAATTTTTGTAACGATTCGGAGATGGTCTCCAATATTTCTTTGTAATCAGTTGAAGACAAGGGTTGTGGTCGTTTACCTTTGTTGTTTCGACCGGGCGGACGTTGAGGAGAGGGTGGGGGGGGGGGGGGCATGTTCATTTCCACTTGCTCATCCGACTCGTTTAAGTTAACGAAACATCGACCGGTTGAGTCGGATTGAGTGTTCGTGCACTTTCCGGACGATGACTTCTTCGTCCGTTTCGAAGTTTGTAACTTCGAGACGGGATGCCGTTTGGTTGATTTTCTCATAACTTGCCACGCCGCGATATGAGAAAATAACATGTTTTCTCGAGCATAGGTCATCAACGCCTCGTTCATGACTGATTCGTCATTCTCACCACTTTTACGGTTCATACGCCGTTAAATTTCACGACTTTACGTTGTAAGTCGCGCCATTTGCCGGAAATCATGTCGTTCGTCCGGTAGGAGTCACGCCCATTGCCGAAAAATACTGGGCTCTCACGCGTCTCCAAAATTCCGTGCTCGTTTGGTTGTTACCAACGAACGGATCTTCGGAAACATCAACGTAGGCATGAGCTAGTGCCACCTCCTCAACTTCTGACCAATGCTCGGTTTTGTTTTTTCTGGCACTTCCTTTCGTCGGTGCCTACGACGCGACGTAGCCAGTTGCGCGTCGGGTTGTGTTTCCGGAACCACGTCAACATCGGGTTCCGGTTGATTCTCAGAAACGTAGTCAAAGGCGGGTGAGTTTTGGTTGAAAATAGGTTGTTGTGGGTACCAATTTGAGAAGGCTAGAAATTGGTTCGGGTTTTTTGGATTGTTTGGATCGACTTGAGGTCGGTAACAATTCATAAACGGGTTAAAAATGGGTTGTTTTTGAGTGTGTTGAATGAGTTTATATAGGGTTTAATTTATTTTTTTTGGTTTAAACGGTCATATTACCGTTTTTTGTTATTTATTTATTTATTTATTTATTTTCCCTCCCAACGGTCATCACCCCGTGAGGAGGCTCATGCCTTGGCCCATCACGCCACCCTCATGTCCCTACATAATGGGGGAAGAGCGCGACCGGTGCCCCTCGCGTCTGAATCACGGTGCACAACACATGACCTTAATGATAGAACAGCAAATGAGATGGAATTCGAATAGAAAAACTTGAATGATGATCTCATCCACAACTAATTATTAAATATATTAAACACTATGCAAGAAACCTATTTATTACATGGGATTAGATTAAAAAATATTAATTCAGCTAGTATAAGTTAACAAAATAAAAAATATATATATTTTTTAAAAAGAATATTATATAGCAGAAATACTTATAAAGGACAACATAACATAGTAACAAATAAAATAACAAATTATTGTTTAATTTTTAAAAATATTTATTAATATCAAATCCACCCGTTTGAGATTCAGGTCAATCAAATTGATCAAATTCGGTTAAAAATGGACCTATGGTCAATAGTGGTAAAGAGACCATTGTTGAAGCTTAATAGGGTCCGGAACGAGGGGGGAACGTGCCCGCCTTTTACGTTCGTAGATTTAGTTTTTCAACTGAAAGATTATTTTTTGTTTTAAGTATTGGTTTCACCCCTTGCTTTAAAAAATTAACATGTTTTGTAGTTCTCGTAAATTTCTGCACCCTTTTTAAAACGTTCAAGCTCTGTCACTGAACTAGACGCCAATGGTAGGAGGCATCAAGAACAAGCTGGATGATTAACAGTTGCTGAGTTATTGCTGACAGATCAAACATAATTGGTAAAGACTTACCACAGATGGAGTTCTCGTTAAAGATGTTTTCCACTCCTTAAAAGGTTTAAGAATCAATAATAACAAGCAAATGAAGCATTGTGATGGTTCATCCGTTACAAAAAGTAATTGTGATTATACATAAACATTTGTTGTTGATCTCTAGTGATGTAAACGAGCTCATTCAAGCTTAGCCTAAGCTCATTAAGGTTTGAGCGGGGCTTTTTAAGTTAAAAGATATCGAGCTCGATCTTGGCTCGTATGAAAATTTTCAAGCTCTAGCTTGGTTCGTTTAATATCTAATATTTAAATAGCTAATTTTCATTATTAAATTTATATATATTTATAATTATATTTTCATATAGGTCTTAGTATAGATAATTTATTATATTTATCATAATTTTATCTATAAAAGATATTTATTTATACAAATATACTATTAAATTAAATAAATATTATATGAATAAAAGGTTACGAGCCGGCTCGAGCTTGGTAACTTAATGAGCCATATTTCATGGTTCAAACTTGTTTAAATTCGATTCGTTCGAGTTGCTTACCGATCCGATCTCGAGTAGTTAACGAGTCAGTTTATTTCGTTTACAATCTCTCTATTAGTTATTTATGGACATTTTTATAATTAGAAAGAAAATATTTCAGTTTTAAAGTGATTTTTTAACATGATTCACAGACGGATCCTCGTTTTTTATGATCAAGTAAGAAATCTATATTTGAAATGGACCAACTTTGTTGCATCATGAGCACCAGCCACGATGATCACCTTAAAAAGAAGCCACTTTCATTTGGAGCTAGTCAATCCCAAGCTAAAGTCCCACAATTCCTTGGCTAACTCTTGATCGTCACATCTAATTGATGGTTTCGCCAAATTGCAATCAGAAAAATACTCACCTGTCACACCTTTCACCTTCGGGTTTAACGCCAGATAACATGTCGTCGCTGCTCCCTGAAAACCTAAACTAGTAAACAAATAGCAACCACTTTGTCTAATAAATCAAAGCTCAAAGTTTCTGAACCCCTTGTATAGGGATTCCAGTGAGCCACATATATGTTAAGTAAATTGATAATCTAAGTCTCGTATATGGTTGTAAAACTATCTCCAATATCCAACCTATAATATGTCAGACTTTTTCAGGTAATTATCCGTCAGGTATTGAACATACTCATTAGTATTGTGTATACATATTAGTTTGTTAAAAATAACCATACCAATTTTCATGCAAGTTTTTTTTTTGTTTGCATTAGTACGTCTTGCGTTTTTAACAACTATAATAAATATAAACACAACAAAATTGTATATGTACAATCATCATAAGATGTTTTAAATATCTAAAATACATAATTTTATGATAAAATAAACATTCAAAGTTCAAAGATCATAGCCTACTAGTATAAATACCATCCTCAAATTAAATATCCTAAAAAAAATAAAAGAAAAGTTCCGTTTTCATATAATAACAATCTAGTAAACGGAAAATTACTAGAGAAGGATTAATTGGAACTAAAAAATATATATATGAGTATGTGATTTTCGGGAATATTGTTTCGGGTAATTAAGCTAGGTATCATTTAAATCCATACCCGGCACACCCTCCCAAGACATTTTTTTTTTCAATTTTATACCCGAATAAACGTTCGTGTTTCAGATAATTATACTGGGCTAGTTTGTTTGTTTTTTTTTATAATCATAATCATCATCTTTAAAGTAACGTAAGATGCATTTTACTTGATCTTTGTGTATCAATGTACAAACCTGTGAAACGTTTTTCACAAAGTACTTCAAAACCACGTTGGAGATAGCTGTGAACCAAGAAATCAAAAACAAATCAATCTTGATGACCTTCGTTCTAAGAGGCAAAACATTTACCAAGTAGACTAGTACCTGAGAATATATTGTAGCTGCGGAAAATCTCAGTGACTATGAAACCCGGATGCAATGAGTTTGCAGTGATGTTGGCCCCCTCCTCCTAATCGTCATTAATTATAATATCATGTCAGCTATATTAAGGAATGACCCACCAAAATAATTTACATATTTTTGAATTGTTTATTTAAAATTAAAATTATATTTGTATGGTCAAAATTCTGTTTTGACTTCCTTGTAATTCTCCTGTATATGCTCATGTAAGCTGTATATATCTATGATTTGATTTGATTAATAAAATCATAACCTTCAACCTTAATATGGTATCAGAGCCTGGTTCGGCCAACAGCACACCCTCCACAACTCCTCCTTCACCAAAATCACCATCTTTTTCTTCTGCCATGGAAGGTGTTCTCTCGACAAACAATTCTTTGAAGGACCTCACCATCGTTAACTTTCCCACAACCCTAAAACTCACGTCGACCAACTACCTTGGTTGGAAGACACAAATCGAAGCCCTATTACACGGACTCGATCTCTACCGTTTTATCGACGGGTCTTACCCGGCTCCATCTCCGATTGTTGCTGCTGATGGAATCATCTCTCCTCACAAAGACTATCAACAGTGGTTTCGACAAGATCGGCTACTGTTTGGCGCTATCATTGGGAGCTTATCTCCCAAAATTGTTCCATTGGTAACCAATGCACCTTCATCTTACGAGGCCTGGAAAATTCTTGCTGGAACGTATGCATCTCCAACCCGTGGTCACATCAAGCAACTTCAATATCGTTTGAAACAACTAACTAAAGCATCAAATCAATCGGTCACCGACTATATGCAACAAGTGAAGGTTATAGTTGACGAGCTCGCAATTCTTGGCAAGAACATGGACCAAGAAGATATTACCGATGCTGTTCTAAATGGTCTTGATCAACATGCCTATAAATCCATTGTTGATGCTGTTCATGCAAGAGATTCACCAATTCCCTTCAATGAATTACATGAGAAATTAATTAATCATGAGCTAATCCTTGCCCAACAAACTCCCGCTTCCGGTATTCATGAACCCGCGACCGCCTTTTATGTTCAACAACAAGCTTCCAAACGTCCTTGGCATCCCAAGCAAAATTTTAGCAGTAATGGAATTCTTCCAACTCCATCTAGATCTCCAAATCAGGCAACCGGAAATCGACCTTTTCTTGGAAAGTGTCAATGGTGCAATCAAAAAGGACACTCCTTACGTACCTGTTCGGTTTTCAAAAAGCTTTTTCCTAATGCTTCTGTTCCTATTCCTAACAGAAATATACAGGTACAACATGCTCAAGCACATCTCATGGGCCCAACCACATCTAACATACCTACCACGACATATTGGCTTTTTGATAGCGGCGCGAGTTTTCATGCCACAAACGACTTAAACAATCTATCTCTTCATGCCCCTTACGATGGGACTGAGGAATTGGTCATTGGTGACGGTTCGTGTTTGCATATTTCTCATATTGGTTCGGCTATTATTCACACACCACACACATCCTTTATTTTAAAAAATGTTCTTTGTGTTCCTTCTCTTTCTCGTAATATTATTTCCATATCCAAATTATGCCTCGATAATAACTTTTTAATTGAGTTTTACTCTTTTGTCTTTCTCATCAAGGATCGGGAGATAAAAACTCAACTCTTCAAGGGCACAGCAACCAAGGGACTCTATGAGCTTCGCTCCACCTTACAGCCACATCTTTTTCACCTTCATCATCGCAACAACTCTTCCATCTGGCATCATCGGCTTGGACACCCACAAAATAAAGTCCTCAAGCATTTATCATCTTTTATTTCTTTTAATTCTACTAGTATTGATTATTGTAATGCTTGTCGGATTAATAAAAGTCATCGTTTACCGTTTCATAATTCTTCTTTCACATCTCATGCACCTTTAGACTTAATATTTTCAGATGTTTGGTGTTCACCAATTGAGTCATTTGACCACTACAAATATTATATTATTTTTGTTGACCATTTCACCAAATATATTTGGCTTTACCCACTAAAACAAAAATCTGACTCATTGACCACTTTTATTCATTTTCAATCACTTGTTGAAAACTATCTCCAAAGAAAAATCAAGCAACTCTTTAGTGATAATGGTGGAGAATATATTAAACTCCGCTCACACTTATCTTCTTCGGGTATTACTCACTTAACTTCTCCGCCTCATACTCCTCAACACAATGGTTATGCTGAACGTCGACATCGCCACATTGTTGAAACGGGACTCGCTCTCCTCTCTCATGCTCAAATGCCGGCTACATTTTGGCCTTTCGCATTTACCACCGCGGCTTATCTTATTAACCGTCTTCCCACCTCTACCTTAAATAATTTATCTCCCTTCCAATGTCTTTTTCTAAAACACCCAAATTATTCTAAACTAAAAAGTTTTGGTTGTTTATGCTACCCATGGCTCCGCCCCTATTCTCCCCACAAACTCTCTTCACGATCCACCCCTTGTATTTTTGTGGGTTATTCTCCCACTCAAAGTGCTTATTACACTTATGATCCTGTCTCATCCAAACTCTACACCTCTCGACATGTCATTTTTATTGAGCATCAATTTCCATTTCCCTCTTTAACCTCCACATCTGCTAACAACCACCTTCTTAACACAGACCCTTGGATTACACTCTCTCTTCCCCTTTCCTCACCTAAAACTCACGGTTTACAACCACATCCAACTACCCCAACCCAATTAATCCAATCCCAAACTCCTTCCCACAATAGCCCACATCATACTCCCTTAAACTCCTCATCAGCTTCCTCCCAAACTAATCTCTCGGCCCAACCTCCATCTAATTCCACTGACCCACCTTTTTCAACCTCATCTTCACACCTTTCAACCTCCTCTTCACCCTCATCTGCTCCCCACCCACCTAAACCTATCCAATCCCATCCATCTTCCTCATCTCAAGGTATGACCACTCGTCCAAATCCTAAGCCAAATCCCCGATATTACAATTCCGATTTTCAACTATACACTGTTTCTCCCTCTTATCCTACTAAACCCACTACTATCACACAGGCCTTGAAGCACCCTTCTTGGCGCACCGCCATGCAAGCAGAATTTGATGCCCTTGACAAAAATCAAACGTGGTCCCTTGTTCCCCCCTCACAAGCCCAAAATATCGTTGGTTGCAAATGGGTATATCGTATCAAATATAAACCGGATGGCTCCATTGATCGATTTAAAGCTCGTCTTGTAGCTAAAGGTTTTCACCAACGTCCGGGCATTGATTACATTGAAACCTTTAGTCCGGTAATTAAACCCGCTACACTACGTCTTGTTCTTTCCCTTGCTATGTCTCATAATTGGTCTCTTCGTCAACTTGATATTAATAACGCCTTCTTACAAGGCAATCTCAAGGAAGATGTTTATATGTCTCAACCCCCCGGATTTATAAATCCCGATCATCCTCAACACGTTTGCAAACTCAACAAAGCCATCTATGGCCTTCGTCAAGCCTCTCGGGCCTGGTATGATGAACTAAAGGCCTATCTTGTTCTTCTCGGGTTTAAATCCACCATTTCTGACTCCTCCCTTTTCTTTCTCAAAACTGATTCATTTATCATTCTTGTTCTTGTTTATGTCGATGACATTATAGTCACTGGTCCTTCTCCTACACATCTCTCCAAATTCATTTCCAAACTTGCCAACAAATTTTCTCTTAAGGATCTTGGCACCCTATCTTACTTTCTCGGTGTTGAAGTCCTTCCTCATTCACATGGTCTCTTATTATCTCAACGCAAATACATTCTTGACATACTCACAAAAGCAAATATGAGAGATTGCAAGCCTGTATCAACGCCAATGACCAACTCCGAACCTCTCACTCTTAAAGGTGGCACCCCTCACCCATTCCCAACCGAATATCGTGCCTTGGTTGGTGCACTACAATACTTAGCTCTAACCCGACCGGACATCTCCTTCACGGTAAATAAATTGTCCCAATTTATGCATGCTCCAACTTCACTACATTGGACCGCGCTTAAGCGTTTATTGCGTTATCTTCATGGGACACTTTATCATGGCATTATCATTCGTCGTGGTTCTCCCTTGACTTTACACGCTTTTACCGATGCGGATTGGGCCGGGGACAAAGATAATTATCGAAGTACAACCGGATATATCGTCTATCTCGGTTCTAATCCAGTTTCCTGGAGATCTCAAAGACAAAGTACACTTGCCCGAAGTTCTACGGAAGCAGAGTTCAGAGCAGTTGCCTCTACTACAACTGAAGTAAAGTGGCTCATCTCCCTCTTAAGCGAGCTTGGTTTTCACTCAAACACAACTCCTACTATATATTGTGATAATTTAAGCGCCACTTCCTACTCAGCAAACCCGGTTTTTCATTCCCGCATGAAGCATCTTGCACTTGATTTTCATTTTGTACGCGAACAGGTTCAACAAGGCACTCTTCGGGTTAAACATATTGCAGGCGATGATCAACTTGCGGACGCTCTCACTAAACCTTTGCTAAGACCACGGTTCCATTCCCTTTTATCCAAGATTGGTCTTCTCTCCGAGCCGTCCATCTTGCGGGGGCATATTAAGGAATGACCCACCAAAATAATTTACATATTTTTGAATTGTTTATTTAAAATTAAAATTATATTTGTATGGTCAAAATTCTGTTTTGACTTCCTTGTAATTCTCCTGTATATGCTCATGTAAGCTGTATATATCTATGATTTGATTTGATTAATAAAATCATAACCTTCAACCTTAATAAGCTAAACCCGATTAGCTCAATAATTAACTTAAAATCAAAAACTAATTATTGGTCACAAAAAAATAAATAAACTTAGATGACCTTTAGAAATCTCGCGAGCTCTTTAGCATGAAGTATGTTGGCCAGTTTTGATCGTCCATAAGCATGTAAAGAATTATAGCTGCCAATGTATGTTTATATCACATCAAAGCCTAACTACTAAGCAAATTAGTATCGTCAACAAAAAAATGTCGCTAATATTGTGACAGAATGTAACGGCGACAAAACAACGTTCCAACCTAAGATAGCATTCATTTTTGTCGCTAAAGTCGTCACTAAATCATTTTTTCGAGAACCATGACAAAGTGATTGGCAATGATATGACATATCAAATCCGTCGCAAAAAAGTTAATTGCAAAGGATTTGGCCATTACAAAGGTTGCTTATGTAGCAATGGTATAATGAAATCAGTTATGAAGAATTTGGATTTTTAATAACCTTGATTCATTATTTATTTGATCAGTCAAAGGTTGATTGTACGCAAAGCGATGGCCTGAAGATGATACGTTGATTATTCTCCCTTCTGTTTTTTGCTCATATGAAGTTTTCTTCATCGTCTCCAGCAACAGATTCGTCAAAAGAAAATGACCTGACAACATAAACCAAATTTGTTATTTTTCTATATATTTATACACACACAAAAAAATGAAAAGTTTTTTAAATGAATAGTTAAATAAATAATTTTTAAAAAAAATTAAGTTACTTAATGAAAACAAAAGCATCCCAACACACCTAAATGATTAGTTGCAAAATGTAGTTCGATATCATCCTTGGAAAGCTTAAATTGAGGAGACAAAATCCCTGCATTGTTACTTACAAAACAAACAGGATGAGTTTTCATTGCCTTCAACATAAATTGATGCTAAAAACATAGATTTGGTTACATCGTGAGAGTAAGGGTGGCAATATTGTATTTTGAGTTGAATTGGTAACATTATAACATATTACAGGTTGAGATGTGTAATACCTTAACACAATATAGGTCAAGATGATCAATTTAAAAACTTTATGAATAAAATGAATTCAAACGGGTAAGAATGATCAATATAACCTATTTAATGAGAAAATGACTTAAGATTATCTTAATGTACTACTAGGTTAATACCCCGTGTATTACACGAGATAAATAAAAAATATTATTAATTAATAGTTACCAATAAAAATTTAAACTATATAAGATAATTTTTTAATATAAAATATGATTAAATATAATTTCATAGATTAAATAATAAAATAATTATATTATTTTTTTAAAACTAATTTTTTCAAAGTTTTTTCTTTAAATATTTCATTTTGTAAAATATTTTTAAAAATTCTATGTTTTATGATAATTTAGTTTTTTTTAAAAGTGTTTTTTAATATTAAAATATTTTTAATGTATAAATGCGTGAAAAATATAATTAATTTTTGATATATAATATATTTAATAAGAGAGAGACGGGAAACAAACATCAACGTACTCTAAGAATGCGCCAAGTGTTCATAGAAACCTTTATTTATTAGTTAAGTAAGAAGTAAGATAAGATAAGATAAGATTTGTTTAGATACAACATGTTTTGATTTGAACTAAACTGTAGAATTTTAAAAACAATACATTTCGATCCAAACTGATTTTGCTTGAAACCTGTCCTGACTCACACACATCCTAACTTGAAATATTTAAGTCGTAAAACTCGTTAGCGACAAAGATTTCACCGGCCGTCAAAACCAATTGCTTTCACGATTCCTATTGGTAATTTTTGTACTATTGTTAAGTTAACATAGTTTACTAAAGAGATGCATTTAAAAATGCTGCAATTGGCAAAAAAAATGACATTATATATAATTCAACTTCAACTAATACAATTTTTTTTGAATATAAATGTTGCATTATTATCCTTCATTTCTTATGTGGCTAAGCTATAAGCTAGCTTGTTGTCCTTTAATCTTTACTTAACCCATTCATTTTGCCACCTTATATATGACACACTCACTTACATTAAAATGTGCAATGGAAGACCCAAAGAACGATATTCGGTTGCGAACTCCCTTACTGACGAGAGTGAGCTTAGATCTAACTCCATTACATCAATTTTCGCATTAGGTGTTTCCGTTAGTATAGTTTCTCTCATGGTCATACCTCTTTTCATGTTTCGTATGGCCATAACTACATGTACCCCACGCATTGCAAGGACTCGTGCTGTCTCAGCCCCGATTCCGCTTGTAGCTCCTAAATGGATACACATATGTTAAATTGAATTCATATCATATCATACCATATATTAACCAAGGCAAGTTTGAAATAATATTTATTTTCAGTATTTTAACTCCAAATTTGAAAGGCTACTTCGATCAAGAACTCCAAGTTAAATAATATAAACATTACCACCATTTTTTACCTAATTTATTCAAATCAAACTCCAATCAAGTTAAACCTTAATTTCAAATCATTAAAACTGAATTGTTTAAATTTCAAACATATAATTTGCAGAGGTTTTAAAGCAGGTGCAGGATGTGCAACCGTACATGACCTATTTTTTTAGGAGACCCTATTTTTTTAAAAACATTTATATAACATATATATATTAATTTATTTTACAACAAACACATATAATTTACATTTTATTTTTTAAATATGTTTAACACAGTTACGAATTTTATAAAAGCTAAAAGAAAAAACTGTTACTTAAACATTTGACCAAATAACTCATTATAATTTAAAATTTAAGTAAAAAACAGATTAACTCACTTTATATTTAGTTACAAACGAATTACCACATACACACATAGGAGCCCATTTTTCGTATTCGTACAAGACACCTAATTTCTTAGAGACGGCCTTGATAATTTGCTTTGGTTTGAACGATTCAATCGATTTTACTAATTTATGAACACCCATAGACAAAAGTATGTGAGCTCGTACCTGTAACAATGGCGGTAAGACCAGATCCATCGATACCATCAGTAACTTCTTCGGCTGTCGATGATGCAGAGAATCCTGAAGCTCCTTTTCTTCCAAAAATCCACATGATTGTCTTTCAACTTCAAATTCACACGTTAAGAAATCGATGTGTACGTTGGAGCGTTGTATATATCAATACTTTGTTCTTTGCCTATAAATCGTGGCTAACAAGGAAGTTGTAATTGTTATGCTGCTTTCAACCATATTTCTTTATTATAAGTTACGTTTTAGAATTATAAATTTATTTGGTTTTTTAATCGGAGAGGCCTTTTCTTGTATAATAAAAATATGAATTGCATATTACAAGTTAAGTATAAATATTATATGCATAAACTTGTGGTTTTAAGCTCCCATTAAACTATCATATATTCATATTCATCTCTAACGTATGGACGAAGGTTTATTAGAGGCCGGGGGGGCGACCGCCCCCCTCTTTTTCCGTCCATAGTGTTAATTTTTCGGCCAAAATGTTATTTTTAGTTAAAAATAGTGGTTTCGCCCCCCTCGATTCAAAAATTTAACATGTATTTCGGGTTTCAAAAATTTTCGCCCCCCCTCTTACTCCGCTCAAGCTCCGTCACTGCGTACTGAATGTTTTTAATATTATTTATGCTATTGTATCCGTCGATATAAGATTCCTTCGGACCCCACAAACTAAGAAACACTGGAAATGTTCGTTTGTTTTATCAAATCTTTATAATATGCTTTTCTTAATTTTTTTCAACGAAACTTATATATCGGATTTTTATCTAAGCTTTATGATCTAATCTTAGTCTATATTGTGTTTACGTACATTTCATATCTGATTTTTATCTAAGCTTATTTTAATCAATATTTTTATAATAACTACTTGTAAAACCGGTAGTCTTGGTGGTTTTATTCGAGTGACATCGTAAATAATTAAAGATTAATCATATAAATATATATGAGGTTTAAAATAGATTATAATTATAACAACACATATTAGCGTGCATTTTCAATATTTATAACATATGAAATTTTAAATTGAGATAATTACATATATCCCCCTCTTTTAAGGTATAATTACATATATACCCAACTGAAAATTTTAATTGCATATATACCCACCTGAAAAAATTTAATTACATATATACCTAACTTTATAATCTTTACACACTGTGACAAACATACTCTTCTAGTAACCTATGAATTCCAAACACACATACGTAAATCCCATACGTAAACACCACATTCGTTCATCGCCCTCCCCCGGATACGACTGAAACTCCGTCAATTAAAAATGAAAAAAAAGACACGAAAAATGATAAAAAAAGAAGCAAAAACACTAAAAAAAAGGAAAAAAACGTAAAATAAGGGTATATCTGAAGCAAGGGTAAAATATGTTTAGTAAAAAAAATTTAGTAAGACTAAAATAGTAATTTCTTAATTCGTTTTAATTAAAATGGGTATATTTGAAATTTTAGCATTAAAGGAGTGGATATATGTAATTAAAATTTTGGATTGGGTATATATGTAATAAATGAAATTTATAAGGGATATATGTAATTGCCCCTATTAAATTTATACAACATGGAGTTCAAGATTGTAAGATCTTTATTAGTGACGGAGCTTGAAGGCTCAAATAGGGGGGGCGAAAAATTACCGGAGCCAAAATACATGTTAATTTTTTTACGAGAGGGGGGGCGAAACCTCTATTTTTAACTAAAAATTAACCTTTCGGCCAAAAAATTAACACTACGGACGAGAAAATAGGGAGGGCGGTTGGCCCCCCGGCCCTATGTAAGCTTCGTCAATGATCTTTAACTATCATCAGAGTAAATTACTGATATTTTCCATGTGAGTTTCTCGTATTTCAATCTTGGTACTTAGGTTTAATACATTACCTCTATAGTTATAAACTTTAGACATTTTCAACACATATAGTCCTTAAGTCACCAAATTATCGTAACATGCAATAGAAAGTTACCATCACTTAAAGATTACATGTGTTACAAATGTTTAAAATTTGAGAAAACATAGTAATTTATGAAACATAAGGACCAAAAGTGAAATAATAGCAAAATGCATGCATTATCTCCGTAATTTACTTTTATTATTAAAAAGAAATAAAATACTACCCGACCCGCCTCAAGTCAAACAAAATAAATTTAAAGTCGACGGTTTTAAATGAAAGTGGCCAAACTATACATAAGTACACAACGCCAGACTGGTAAAACAAACCGGAACCACACTGTAAAACAAACCAGAACCACACTGTAAAACAAACCAGAACCAAACCGTTGATAACAGTTCGGTTTGGTTCGTTTTTATTTTAAACGGTTCGGTTTTGATTTTCATTATACAAAAACCGTTGTTAATAGTTTGGTTTACGGTTTCACATAAAAACTGTTAATGCCCTTAGACCGCATGGCTTTGAAAAGCAAACCACATTACTCATAGGGGGTAGAGTTGGTTTGAGGAACTAGACCAACAATCCAGCGTTAGTGTTTTCCAAAAAAAAAAAAAAAAGTTTGTCACCAAGAGTAGCGAGTTCAAATCCGTGGTGACCCAATGCCTAATATCATGTGTATTCCGAGTTATAACCAATAAAGATACATTTTTTTATCGACTAATGCATCTTACTTTTAAACTAATCAAAATTAATCTCTTTTTATCTTAATTTGAACGACATCTTCAACAAATAATGCCTCAGTTAATAAAGATACATGGTAAGCTTCTTGGCATTAGTTTATATTTCCTGAAAGTGTGAAAAAATTATATAACCGTAGGTGTGAAGGTTTCCATATGTTGGTGGCCAAATAAAACAAGAGCTCAAATGGAGGCTTATCGTTTTCAGAATCAGACCGGATGTCGAACCGGACGCCTTATTGGTTACTGGTCGGACCGGATTAAAGAACCGGATGACATAATAAATATATAAAAAATTCCAAAAAATTTATTGAATTATAAACATATTTAAACAAACATATTAATGTTCAAACAAACATAATTATGTTAAAAAAAATATAAGGTTTGATTTTAGTTTTTAATTCTTTGGATTTTAGTTAAAAAAATTGAAATCCAGTCCGACCAATGAACTGGCTCAACTGGCCGGTTTCCTTTAGGGCCGGTCCATCCCCGGTTCCCGGTCCAGCCTGCCGTCAGGTCCGGTTCTGACAACACTGCTTATCACTCGAAACTTTTGTAGACAATCGTTTTATATTACGTGTTCAATTAAAAGCGTTCACCCAATAAGATGCTCGTACATGTGCATAGAATAGTGTGGCTAATCCATTTCAACATGCTTTCGTTCAACCTGCCCGTTGAGGTGTATACAAGAGATGTAAATTATGGGTGTTCAAAATATCAACAACTCGAAAAAATCCGAAATTCAAATTATATCCGAAATCCGAAAAAAACTTATCTGAAATCTAATTCGGGTTGTTCGGGTCGGATAATATGATTTTAGATTCAGTCGGGTTTCGGGTAGGTAAAACCTATTTTGTTCGGTTCGGATATCCGAATAACCCGGATAAACCCGGTTTATTCAGATGTAAGCATCATTGTTTTTCTGGTCGATGATATATTTTGAGATTCGGTTTGGGTCAAGTTTCGAATAGATCAAAAAATTTTAAAAACCGAATAATCCGATTAAAATAACCGAAATCACTTGTTATTCGACCTGATAAACATCCATATATTGCAGATTACTTTTAAAAAATCAAATCAGGTGATCAACAAAAACATATAAACTTTTTTTTTTCCTTAAAAACTTAAAAACCTAACGTCGAGAGTCGAGACTGGACACCGAGTTAACCCTTTAAATTGAAACACGCTGATGAAAAAAAATTTTGGGGGCGGCTTGGTCTACACAGAAGAACGAACAACGCTAGAAGCGGCGATCGAGACGAGAGTGATGATATTTGTGGATTACCGAGCAAAACCCTGATGAATTCACCCTCGTAAATTCAAATGATGCTTCATAGTTTTCAATCTGAAAACCCTCACTCTCAATCTCTCGTTTGCTGCTCGCTGTTCATCTTCTCTCGCCATTTGCCGCTCCTATCTGAACCTCATGATGATGATGATGATTTCTGAAGGTTCAATTTATCAATTTCTAGTTTTTTTTCCTGATTGCATATGTTTATGAGATTTCAATTCGAGAAATTTGTGTAATTTCTTCTTAAATTTGTTCGAATTTTAATATTTGTTCGAATTTTAAGTTGTTAATATCCGAAAGGAATTGTTTTTTCTTATATAATCATGATTTTCATAGGTTGATGCTACCAAATTATTGTTGATTAACAGATGAAAATCTGTTGACTTTCAACCTTGGATTAGAAATTTAGAATCTTCTTTGTTCCATGGACGAAGTGATCTCTTTTTTACGTCCGTAGCGTTACTTTTTTGGCTGAAAAGTTCTTTTTATTAAAAATATTGATTTCGTCATTTCGTTTTAAAAAAGTAACATGTATTTTTTGTCACATAAATTTGTTTCGTTTTAAAATGTTCAAACTCCGTCGCTATTTTGTTTTGGTCTTTATTTTGATGATTGGGGTCTTTCTTGACATAAAACTTTACAAATTGTTATATTACAAGCAAGATTTACCATGTAACATTGTTGTTAGTTTGATGTTATTTCTAAACCATTTAATTGAAGTGTCTAACATGTTTAACCTGTTTGGTTCAATGTAACATGTCTTATATTAAAACAATGAAAACATTCTTAAAGTTCTTTGTATCAACCTATAACGATCTATTTAACGAGCGTAGAATTTGAAATCTTTATTAAGTAGACGTGAAAAGTGCATCTCAAAAACAAAGATTTAGAAGAAGAAATTATAAAGGAAACTCCAGAATTAGTGCACCAAAAGTTTGATGATATAATTTGGATCAAAATAAATGAACGTGATATGGAAATCAGAGGTTGTGTTACCCTATGTTTGTATGTAAATGATATGCCTATTATGAGAATTATGAGAATTGATAATAAGATTGTAAAATCTACGAAAGATAATATATTGCAAGTATCGTGGTTTCAAGGAAATTGCGCCCCATTGCTGAAGGTCTGGGGGCAACGCCCCTATGATAGGTGTCTTGTTGCATAGTCAACAAGTGACACCACACATAAATTTTCTCAATCGCCTGTTTGAAAAGCCATTGAAAGTCATTTTAGATCGAGCTAATTAAAGAAAAGTTGCAAGGGAAGTAACAATAAAAATGACAACTTGGTAAGCAAAGGATCTTATGGGGTAGTTTGGATCATTTAGTTAAGCTTTTAATAAATGAGATTTCATCCGACAACCAATTCATCGGTTGTCAGGTATATTGGACCAGGTATTGAATTTTCACTAATATACTTGCACACTCTACCCTCTCGGGCTCCCTGTATGGCTGTATATACCATACATTCTTGACGAGTTAGGATGGAAAAAAAACTAGTCAATACTCATTACCAAAACCATTCAAAACCGACTTCAGAAATAGTCAATACTAATTACCAAAGCCATTCAAAACCGACTTCAAAAACCATTAAAAATTGGTACTGGACCTTGGACCTAGAATGATCGATATTGGTTTTTAATGATGAAGAGACTAGTTGTTGATCGATGATGAACAACTGGAATTGATATTGACCATGGATACAGATGGTGAAGCGATCAACGATATGAACAGTATGGATTGAATGCTACGTTAGAAATCATATATCACATGCATTGAATTAAAAACATAATAAATCAGGTGGCATAAGCAAAAAGATTAAAAAAAAGTTATATAACTGAAATATTTATAAAGAATATAGTAACAAATAAAATAATAAATTACTGTTTAATTTTTTAAACATATTATCTTTAATATCAAAATCTACTAGTTTGAGATTTAGGTGAATCAAGTTGATAAAACTCGGTTAAAAATGATGCGCCTATGGTCAATAGTGGTAACTAGACGCCCATGGTAAGTAGGCAACAAGAACAAGTTGTATGATTAACAGTTGCTAATATAGATATTTGTTATTGATCTCTAGGAATGTAAATGAGCTAATTCAAGTTTAGCCTAAGCTCGTTAAGGTTTGAGTTGTATTTGTTTAAGTTAAAAGATATCGAACTCAACTTGGCTCGTTTAATATTTAATATATAAATAGTTAATTTTTATTATTAATGTTTTCGATATTTATAACTATATTTTCATATATAACTTAATATAGATAGTTTACTATATTTATCATAATTTTATATATAAAAGATATTTATTATACAAATATACTGTTAAATTAAATAAAAATTATATGAATAAAAGGCTTGTATGAACCAGCTCAAGCTTAATAACTAAACGTGTCATATTTTGAGGTTCAAGCTCTTTAAATTCAATTCTTTCAATCTGTTTACCGATCTGATCTCGAGTAGTTCACGGGCCAGTTTACTACGTTTACACCCGTAATCTCTCTCCTAGTTATTTATGGGCATTTTTATAATTCAAAAGGAAATATTTCAGTTTTAAAGTGATTTTTAACATGATTCATAGACGGATCCTCGTTTTTTATGATCAGGTAAGAAATCTATAATTGAATTGACCAACTTTGTTGCATCATGAGCACGAGCCACGACGATCATGGCCCTTGAAAAGAAGTCACTTGCATTTGGAGCTAGTCAACCCGAAGCTAAAGTCCCACAACTCCTTGGCTAACTCTTGATCTTCACATCTAATTGATGGTTTCGCCAAATTGCAATCAGAAAAATACTCACCTGTCACATCTTTAACCTTCGAGCTTAACGCTAGATAACATGTCGTCGCTGCTCCCTGAAAAGTGAAAACCTAAACTAGTAACAAATAGCAACCACTTTGTCTAATGAACATAATAAATCAAAGCTCAAGTGTCTGAACCCCTTGTATAGGGATTCCAGTGGGCCACATAAATGTTAAGTATTGATAATCTAAGTCTCGTATATGGTTGTAAAACTATCTCCAATATCCATCATGCTTTATCAGGTAATTACCCATCAGGTATTAGACATACCCACTAGTACTGGGTATACACATAATTTATTAAAAAAATAACCGTACAAATTTTCGTGCAATCTTTTTTTGTTTGCATTATAAGTTTTAGACAGTTTTACGTTTTGAACAACTATAATAAATTTAAGTATGACAGTTTTATATGTAATCATCATAAAATGTATTAAATATCTTAAATACATAAATTTATGATAATATAAACCTTCAAAGTTCAAAGACAATATCATACTGATATAAATACTATCCTCAAATTAAATATCCCAAAAGAAAAGGAATGTTTCGTTTTAATGTAATAAAAATCTAGTAAACTGAAAGATTGCTAGACAATGATTAATTAAAACTAAAAACAAAAAAAAAAATTATGGGTATGTGATTTTCGGGTATATTATTTCGGGTAATTAAGCTATTTATCACTTAAATATCTGTCACATTACCCTGAGACATTTTTTTTTTCAATTTTATCCTCAATTATACCACTCTCTATTGTTTCAGATAACGTAAGCCGTATTTTACTTGGTCTTATTATATAAATGTACAAACCTGTGAAACGTCTTTCACAAAGTGCTTCAAAACCACATTGGAAATAGCTGTGATCCAAGAAATTAAAAACAAATCAATTTTGAAAGCAAATTTTAAGTCAACCTTTTGTAAGAGCATCACGAATAATAAACATCAAAATCATCTAAAATCATGTCTTGTCAGTTGCGACGTCACAAAAACATGCATTGTCAGCTGCTACGTCACAAAAACACCCATTCTTTAAATTCTTCAAAAACCTTTCCAATAAGAAAACCCAAGAATGCACACTTAGATAACCCACATTTAATTGTATTTGTCAGCCAAGAATGCATTCTTGGTTATGAATGCATATTTTATAAATGTTGCTCTCCAATAATGTTTGATCTCATGAACTGCCACGTGAGATTCAAAAATCTCTAAGAATTTGTTATTGGAGATGCTCTAAGATTGTAGTAAGTATGTGTACCTGAGAATAAATTTAATTTTGAGTTTAAGTTAATCATTGAGTTTGCAGTGATGTTGACCCCCTCCTCCTAATTGTCATTAATTAATTATAATTTCATGTCAACTAAACCTGATTAGCTCAATGATTAACTTAAACTCAAAAACTAGCTATTGGTAACAAATAAATAAATAAATAAATAAACAAACTTAGATGACCTTCAAACGTCTTGCGAGCTCTTTAGCATGAAGTATGTTAGCCAGTTTTGATCGTCCATAAGCAGGTAAAGAATTATAGCTGCCATGTACGTTTATATCATCAAAGCCTAGCTAAAAGTTCATGTGTACTACTAATGACGAACCTTCCCTCTTTTTTCGTCCGTATTATTAATTTTTGGCCGAAAGGTTAGTTTTTAGTTAAAAATAATATTTCGTCCCCCAATTAAAAATTAACATGTATTTTGGATCCCGTGATTTTCCGTCGCTACTTTTGGAACGCAGGCTCTGTCAAAACTATTCAGCAAATTAGTATTGTCAACAAAAGTTGTCGCTAATATTGTTACTGAATGTAACAGCGACAAAAAGTATGACAGTGTATTGTTATTGGGTCTAATTTGCAATGTAAAATTAGCAAGCATTTAAAAATTAAATGTGTCCGCATAAGCTTTTAAAAAAAATCCTTGCCAAACAACGTTCCAACGTATCGTTCATTTTTGTCGCTAAAGTTGTCACTAAAGCACTTTTTAGTAAACCATAACAAAGGGATTGCAATCATATGACATATCAAATCCATCACAAAAGAGTTAATTGCAAAGGATTTGGCCATTACAAAGGTTGCTTATGTAGCAACGTTATACTGAAACGAATTATAAAGAATTTGGGTTTTTAATAACCTTGATTCATTATTTATTTGATCAGTGAAAGGCAGATTGTATGCATAACGATGACCTGAAGATGATACGTTGATTATTCTTCCTTCTGTTTTTTGCTCTTGTGAAGTTTTCTTCATCGTCTCCAATAACAGGTTCGTCAAAAGAAAATGACCTAACAACATGAACCAAAATCTTTTTATTTTTCAAAATATTTATACACACACAAAAAAAAAAGAAAATTTTTTTTTACAATGAATACTTAAATAAAATGTTTTTTTTTTAAATTAAGTTAATTAATGAAAACAAAAGCATCCCAAACACACCTAAATGATTAGTTGCAAAATGTAGTTCGATTTCATCCTTGGAAAGCTTAAATTGAGGAGACAAAACCCCTGCATTGTTACTTACAAAACAAACAGGAAGAATTTTCATTGCCTTCAACATAAATTGATGCTAAAAAGATTTAGATACAAATCAATGTATGGACGTTTAATCTTAACTTGTTTACTTTAAAACATATATTTGGTCACACCAAGGTGGCAATCTTGGCCTAAAACACGAGAAATAAGTTGGTTTGATGAATAATTATTGTCTTTTGGGTTGAATTGGTAACATTATAACATATAACATGTTGAGACGTGTAATATTTTAACACAATATGGGTCAAGATGACAAACTTAAAAACTATGTGAAGAAAATAAATTTACACGGGCAAAAATGGTCAGTATAATCTATTTAATGAGAAAATAACTTAATATTATCTTAATGTACTAGTTGTTTAGTTACAACATGTTTTGTTTTGAACTAAACTGATTAATTTTAAAACAACCTATTTAGATCATATATGATTTTGTTTACAACTTATCTGATCCATACACATCCTAACCCGAAATATTTCAGTCGTAAAACTTATTAGCGACAAAGCTATTAACAACCGCCAAAACCCAATTGCTATCACGATTCCTATTGGTAATTTTTGTGGTATTGTTAAAGTCACATATAGTTTATTAATAAAGAATAAGGATTCGCATGAAATTATTGCCCACATCTGTAGGATCTAATAAAAGTTAGTTGAGTAAGTCTCAAAGTCAGTTAGAAGTTTGTTAGGTTCTGGTCTTCTGGTAGTTTCTGTTGTTTGTATGTGGCTATATAAAGCCTTCTTGTTTGTATTGTTTACGGCTAATGAATAAGATACAAACGATTGATATCACTTGGAAACAACAAGTGGTATCAGAGCGAGGTGAGCGATCTAACAAGAGTTCAAGATGGCGGAAAGCTCGTCAGTGCAAAGCTTCATCGTTCCCAAGTTTGATGGAGACTACGACCATTGGAGCATGGTTATGGAGAACTTGCTAAGGTCATTGAAGTTCTGGCATGTTGTCGAGACAGGATACGAGGAGCCGAACCCTACAGATCAAGTTTCAGAAGCGAGAAAGAAAGAGTTAGAAGAAATGAAGATTATCGATTTGAAAGCGAGAAATTACTTGTTTTACTCGATCGATAAAAGTATCATCAAGACAATCGCCCAAAAGGCAACAACCAAGCAAGTCTGGGATGCCATGAAGATGAAATATATGGGGAATGCGAGAGTGAAACGAGCTCAATTGCAGAGGTTGAGGCGTGAATTTGAGACACTAGAGATGAAGAACGGGGAGACGGTGAACGAGTATGTTGGCAGGGTGATGTCAACAGCCAATCAGATGAGAAATAGCGGGGATGAGATGCCAGATGTTAAGATAGTTGAAAAGGTTCTTCGAACTCTTACTCCGAATTTTAATTTTGTAGTGTGTTCGATAGAAGAATCTAAAGATCTGGATCTGTTGACCATTGATGAACTCCAAAGCTCCCTCCGAGTTCACGAGCAAAAGCTAACCAAAAGGGATGGCGATGATCACGCACTCAAGATCGATGAGTCTAGCTATGGAAGAGGAAGAGGGCGAAGTCGTGGATCTTTTGGCCGAGGAAGAAGTCGCGGAAGAGGACGTGGAAGAGGTAGTTTCGACAAGTCTTCCATAGAATGTTACAAATGCCAACAGATGGGGCATTATCAATTTGAATGTCCTCAATGGAACAAAGGTGTGAACTATGCCGAATTTGATGATACTGAAGAACTGGTCCTTATGGCTAAAGAAGAGAAAGAAGATCAAGAGACAACCGAATGCAATGGATACTGGTTCTTGGACTCGGCATGTTCCAATCACATGACAGGTACAAAAGAATGGTTCACTGAGTTAGATGAAAACATAAATCATTCAGTGAAACTGGGGAATGGGCTAAGATTAAACGTACAAGGAATAGGAAGTATAAAATTTGAAGTAAATGGCATCATTCAGATCATTACGAAAGTGTATTTTGTTCCCCAATTAACATCAAACCTTATTTTGATTGGGCAACTGCAAGAAAAGAAAGTAAAAATTACAATTGAAAATGGGGAATGTACGGTATATCATGCCCAAAGGGGTGTCATTATGAAATCAGAAATGAGTAGGAACAGAATGTTCATTGTGCATGGAGTCAAGAAGGGGGAACATACACGGTGCATGCAAGTAACCGAGGATGAAACTCAAGTCTGGCATAGAAGACTGGCACATGTAAACTACAAAGCCATTAAGACCATGCAACAAAAGGAAATGGTGAGAGGATTGCCTGAAGTGAGTGGGAAAGCCATGATATGCGAAACATGCAATGTTGGAAAGCAAAATAGAGAAAATATTCCAAAGAAAAGTTGGTGGAGATCAACAGAAAAGCTAGAATTAATCCACACTGATTTGTGTGGGCCAATAAACCCAGCATCTCAGAGTGGAAAAAGATATGTTCTGGTGTTCATTGATGATCTTACAAGGAAAACGTGGGTATACCTACTTCAATTCAAACATGAGAGCTTTGATGCATTCAAACGATTCAAGGTGGCTGTGGAGAATGAAAGTGGTTGCAAGATAAAAGCCCTGAGAAGTGATCGTGGAGGCGAATTCAATAGCCAATCATTCAATGAGTTCTGTGCTCAAAGTGGAATCAAGCGTCAACTAACGGCGGCATACACCCCACAACAAAATGGGGTGGCAGAAAGGAGGAATAGAACCATTATGAATATGGTGAGATGCTCACTTACAGATAAGAAAGTTCCCAAATGTTTCTGGCCAGAAGCTGTGAACTGGGCTGTGCATGTGCTAAACAGATGCATTACACGAGCATTAGATGATAAAGTTCCTGAGGAAATGTGGTCGGGGAAGAAACCAAATGTGGAATACTTTCGAGTATTTGGGTGTATAGGGCATGTTCATATCCCATCACAGTTTAGATCTAAATTGGATGCACGCAGCCATAAGTGTGTACTGTTGGGTATGAGTGTTGAATCTAAAGCTTACAGATTATATGATCCCGAGCAAAGGAAGATTGTTATTAGCCGGGATGTAATTTTTGAGGAAGACAAAGGATGGGAGTGGAACTCTGAATTCAAAGAAGAAGAGTTAATAGTTGAAGGAGAAGAAGTGTTACGTGACAATTCAATTGAAGAGAGAGGTAATGATGTTGAAAGGTCATGGGAAGGTACAGCTAGTATGGGGCAAGAAAGTGAAAGTGGCGTGGGTAGTGAAGCAAACTCACAAGGACCACAGGTACAGGTTGTGAATGAGACAAATGAGCATTTAATTCATGAAAATGAGACCAATGCTACTGAACCATCAAATCATGCTGCTGAGCCATCCACAAGGAAACGACAAAAACCAGTATGGATGAAGGATTATAACACGGGTGAGGAAATATCAGAAGAAGAAGATGAAGTTGGATTTGCCATGTTTTCTTCAGTTGGAGATCCTACTACATTTGAAGAAGCTATACAAGACCCTAAATGGAAGAAAGCAATGGAGGAGGAGTTTGAAGCAATTGAAAGAAACAATACTTGGGAGCTTACGAATAAACCAAAGGGAGTAAACCCGATTGGTGTAAAATGGGTATATAAAACCAAGTTGAATGAAAGGGGAGAAATAGACAAATATAAAGCTCGACTGGTAGTAAAAGGGTACTCACAAAGGAAGGGAGTTGATTATGAAGAGGTTTTCGCACCGGTGGCTAGATGGGATACGGTTAGATCCATGATAGCAGTTGCAGCTAAAAGGAATTGGAAGATTTTTCAGATGGATGTTAAGAGTGCGTTTTTGAATGGTGAGTTAAAAGAAACTGTCTTTATTGAGCAGCCTAGAGGGTTTGTAAAAGATGGAGAAGAAGAAAAGATTTACAGGTTAAATCGAGCATTATATGGCCTGAAACAGGCACCAAGGGCCTGGTTTCATCGAATAGAAGGGTATTTCAGGAGAGAAGGGTTAAAGCAAAGTAAATTTGACCATACTTTGTTTGTAAAGAAATTCTGGAACAATGTGTTACTGGTAAGCCTATATGTTGATGATTTGATCTTCACTGGAAATAATGAAGTGATATGTGATAGTTTCAAAAGGTCTATGCAACAAGAGTTTGAAATGACTGATTTGGGATTGATGAGTTATTTTTTGGGAGTTGAAGTAAAACAAACGGAAGGTGGGATAAGTATGTGTCAGAAGAAGTATATTAAGGAAGTGCTTGAAAGGTTTGGTATGTGGAATTGCAAGCCAGTAAATAATCCTATTGTTCCTGGAACGGTTTTGACAAAACAAGGAGTAGGGGAGGAAGTAGATTCATCAAATTACAAGAAACTCATTGGGAGTTTGATGTATATAACAGTGAGTCGTCCAGATTTAATGTACGTGGTATGCTTGTTGGCAAGATTTATGGAGAATCCAAAGGTTGAACATTTACAAGTTGGTAAGAGAGTTTTGAGATATTTGAAGGGAACTCATGAATTTGGTTTGTTTTATGATCGAAAGACTGATAAGAAGCTTGAAGTCTATTCTGATAGTGATTACGCAAGGGATTTGGAGGATAGGAAGTGTACATCAGGATATGTTTGTTTATACAGTAATGCAGCCATTTGTTGGAGTTCGAAGAAACAAGAAATAGTCACATTGTCTTCAACAGAAGCGGAATACGTGGCAGCTACAAGCTGTGCATGTCATTGTAAGTGGTTAAGGGGTTTGTTGGAAGATTTGGGTGAGGTACATCAAGGTGCTATTGAAGTATGGTGTGATAATACCTCAACTATAAAGCTTTCTGTTAATCCAGTAATGCATAAACGGACTAAACATATCGATGTAAGATTTCATTATTTGCGAGAGCTGGTAAATCAAGGAGATATAAAGTTGGTCTTTTGTGGAACCGAAGAACAGGTTGCAGACATCATGACCAAACCGATTACTTTGGAAACGTTTGTGAAGTTTAGAGAAGCTCTTGGAATTGTGAAGATAAACTGAATGAAGATTGTTCAGTTTAGGGGAGGAGTTTGTAGGATCTAATAAAAGTTAGTTGAGTAAGTCTCAAAGTCAGTTAGAAGTTTGTTAGGTTCTGGTCTTCTGGTAGTTTCTGTTGTTTGTATGTGGCTATATAAAGCCTTCTTGTTTGTATTGTTTACGGCTAATGAATAAGATACAAACGATTGATATCACTTGGAAACAACAACATCTTAAACGATGCATTTAAGAAAACCCTTATATTGTAATCATGATTTGAACCTGAAACATTTAAATCTTAAGCACTTATCCTTCATTTTCTTATGTGGCTAAGCTATAAGCTAGCTTGTTGTCCTTTAATCTTTACTTAACCCACCTTATATACGACACACTCACTTACATTAGAATGTGCAATGGAAGTCCTGAATAATGATATTCGGTTGCAAACTCCCTTACCGATGAGAGAGAGCTTAGATCTAACTCCGTTACATCAACTTTCGCGTTAGGTGTTTCCGTTAGTATAGTTTCTCTAACGGTCATACCTCCTTTCATGTTTCGTATGGCCATAACTACATGTACCCCACGCATTGGAAGGACTCGTGTTGTCTCAGCCCCGATACCACTTGTAGCTCCTAAGTGGATACACATATGTTAAATTGAATTCATATCATGTCATACCATATCAACCAAAGCAACACTGAAATAATATTAGCAACATTAAAATAATATTTATTTTCGGTATTTTAACTCTAACTTCGATAACATAACTTCCATCAAGAACTCCAAGTTTGACCTTCAAATAATATAACAATTTTGACCTAATTTATTCAAATCAAACTCCAATAAAGTTAAAATTAATTTCAAATCATGTTTAGATTTCAAACAGAAAATTTGTTTTGGTTTGAATGGTTCAATCGGTTTATTGATTTATGAACACCCCTATATAGGGCTGTAAACGAACCGAACGTTCAGCAAACAGTTTGTGAACCGTTCGGCGGGAAGTTCGTTTATGTTCGTTCGTTTAATAAACGAACGAACACGAACAAGAAATTCCGTTCGTTTAGTTAAACGAACGAATATGAACAGAGGTCGAGTTCATTCATTTGTGTTCGTGAACGTTCGGTAACATGTTCGTTTACATTCGTTTATGTTCGGTTAAGTTCGTTTATTATATTTATCATTAAATGTGTTGTTTATTTTTAAATTTTTAGTTTAATACCATAATACTTAAGTTATTTTTAGTTTAATACTATAATATCTTAATTTATATATTTATAAATGATTGTCTTCTTTGCTTCAAATTAAAAATGTTGATTTTTATTGTTTAAATAATATGTGTTCGTTAGCGTTCGTGAACAAGCTAAATTCCTTAATGAACGAACACGAACATCAATTTTCGTTCGGTAAGCGTTCGTGAACCGTTCGCGAACAAGTTAAAAGTTAAATGAACGAACATGAACAAGGGCTCGTTCGTGTTCGTTCGGTTCGTTTACGGCCCTACCCCTATATAAACGTATGTGAGCTCGTACCTGTAACGATAGCGGTAAGACCAGATCCATCGATACCATCAGTAACTTCTTCGGCTGTCGACGATGCTGAGAATCCTGAAGCTCCCTTTCTTCCGAAAATCCACATGATTGCCTTTCAACTTCAAATCCACACGTTAAGAAATCAATGTGTAAGTTGGAGCGTTGTATATATCAACACTTTGTTCTTGGCTTATAAAATGTGATTAACTAGGAAGTTGTAATTGTTATGATGCTTTCAACCATATTTTTTTATTATAAGATGCGTTTTTGAATTTTAAATTTATTTGAATTTTTAATCGGAAAGGCATGTTTCTTATAAAATAAGCATATTAATTGCATATTACAAGTTATCTAGCTATAAATTATATGCATAAACTTGTAGTTTTAATCTCCCATTAAACTATCATATCTTCATATTCATCTCTAACGTATCAACCAAAGGCTAAAGGGCTTCTAGCCTAATGATATTGCAATGAATGGGAGAATTTGTATTTCAATGAGGTCAGGGATTCAAACTTGAGCAGACGAAAGGGTTTACGGATTTATCTGGTTCTCGTTTATCTGATGGGTATGATCTCACGACGGTCAGGTAACCAGACCTTGGTGGCATGACACGATAATCGGTTGTTCACATGTTAAGATCATGTTGTTAAAAAAAAAAATATCTAAAAGTACCAATTGTTGTTAAAATTTATTTATGTTATTGTTTATTCGTCGATATAGGATTCCTCTAGATCCTACAAAGCAAGAATACACTTAGTATGTTTGTTTGTATGTTTTGTGATTGAATAAATCTTTATAATACGCTTTTCTTAAATTTTTAACTTGTATATCAGATTTTTATCTTTTTTTTGAATGATTTGGTACGACGACACCCAAGACGGGATTTCAACAGTCCCCTCAGATTTGACGCTTTGGGCATACGCCCGAGCCCATCCCAGGAGGAACCCCACAACTGGGTAAACCCCCTGACCTTGCCTCAGTAAATATGTTTCGGCTCGGGTTTGAACCCAAGATTTCTTATACATAAATTAAGTTTTGATATCTGATTTTTATCTAAGCTTTATGATCTAATCTTAGTCTATATTGTGTTTTCGTACATATTCTTCGAGTGACATCGTAAATAATTCAAGATTAATCATATACAATATATACAAGGCTTAAAATCAAGGCCAACCCATTAGCATTATTGGGCTGTGGCAACGAATGCAGATGGGCTGTATCTACAAAGGCCCAATTATCTACCAAATGCAGCTTATATTTTATAATATTGCGAACTCTTTTAAAAAAAACATGACTAGGTGTAACACCCAAGCTCATTACACGATTACTCGTGTCAAAATATGGTCCAAATTAACAAAATATTAACGTATTCAAAATAACAAAATTCGTAAGTGAAAAACATTTACATATGTGAAATGTATAGTTAGATTACTTATTACATGTCAAAATAATTATACTTTAATTTATTTGAAAGCCTAACAACCAAAAATCTCATAACGTTTGCACGTTCAAAAATATGCTCCCGATCATGAACTTTAACGCATCATCTATTTCCGGCCTGCAAAAATCACATATAATTTCACCATTAGTTCATAAGAACTAATTAAGATTATCCAAATATAAGTTATCGTTCGTTTCAAAAGGACTCTAGGCCTTAAAACACATTTTAACAATCAAAAACAAAATTATCCGGACAAGCCCAGCCGTAGCCTACAGTTTGGCTATAAGCTAAGGCCATTTTGTCGATATAAGTATCCGGCCACGACAACGGTAACAATATCACGGATATCAAAACAGATCCAAAAACCGATAATAATGATTGTTAATCTGTCCTAAAACAATTAACTAAAACGTCATAAAAGTATGAGACACTATTATTGTTATTTAAATATTATTATTTAACTAAAATAATAATTGAAAACAAAACAAAAAAACACAAAATAAAAATGTCAGTCGAACTCCCAACCTTCACATCAAAGTAAATGTGTGTTTACCACCAAACTAATTCCACGTTAGTGTATAATAATGGAAGAACATGTACATTTATAGATATTATTATTAATTAATTACTTTTACTATTCCTACGTAATGATTGCGGTTGGTTTTTATATATATATAAACTAGGTTTGCATCCCGTGTATTACACGGATTGAATAAAAATTAATAAGTATTCAATAATATAAATTTAAATATAGTAAAAGATTTTATGATTTATAATATGATCAACATTACATAGAAAATAAAATACTAATATTGTATTTTAAAAATTCCCTTTTCAAAGTTTGGTTTTTAAACATTTTATTTTTAAAAAGTTGTTTTTAGAAAATATCATTTTTTACAAAATAATAGGATGTTATCTGTTATTACACAAGTTGATAAATAAAAAAAATAAATAGTTAATAATAATAACTTATAAATTACAAAAATATATTATGAGTTATAAATTATTGGAAAATTTTCATATTTTATAATAATTTGATATTTTAAAAGTATGCTTTTTTTATTATATTAAGAAATCCTTTTTAATTATAAAAGATATACATATAATATAATTAGTATTTAATACCATTATGTAATATAGTTTTTTAATATTAAGAATTTTTTTAATTGAATAAGGTTACAAAATATAATTATATAATTAATATTTGATAAAGTTGTGTATTTATTAAGAGAGAGAAGCGGGAAAAGTTGTGTGGAGATGCTCTAAATTTGTGACAAGTGTCCCTAATTATTTTGATTTATTAAGTATAATTTATTAAGTATAATAGATTCATACTCGTCATATAAATACATTTACTACCTTTCTGTTATGTTATATTATAACTAATGTATTACGTATTTTAAATAGATTAGCATATTAATTGTCAGCCATTATTTCATATGTAGATATATATGAGGCAACATGAGTACGTCATTGATAAAATAATACATATAAGATTTAAGATATTAAAAATAACAAATAGTAAATATATGAAAATTATAAAATTATATTTTTAAATAAGTAAAAAACTTACAACGATGTTAAATTTTAAACGGTGATAAATTTACACAAACACATAAAAAAACAAAGTGTTCTAAGTACATGTATTACAATGATTTTAAAAAAAACTCCAAGAACTTGTTTGATCTTGTCGGAGTTATTTAGGTTAGTATAATAATAGCGGTTAGCAATACTTTCATGTTCTATATATATATATGTGTATGTGTCTATATATGTCTGTGTATATGATTGTGAACAAGTAGTAACTCACTCTTAAAGCATTAACCCAGATAACTTTACCAAAATAAAGCCAAATCTTGGATTTTTTTTGAACATTATTGTAACACGTCTATAATATTTTTTTCTTTTGTAAGTTTGCGAAAATTCATTACCATTTAAGACGTAACATCGTTGTAAGTTTTGGGCCTAAAACAATTACAGTGTTGTAAGTGAAAAATTTATAATAATGTTACTTCTTAAATGGTGATGAAGTTTCGCAAACTTATAAAAGAAGAAAGTGTTGTAAATGTATTACAATGATGTTCAAAAAAATGAAGATTTGACTTCATGTTGTCAAAGTTATATGGGTTAATGCTTTAAAAGTATGTTTTTATTTGAACATTACCCTATATATTGGAAGAATAAATTTAAAACACACTTGAGTTTAGAAAACTCGTGAAAACTCAGTGTAACATTCAATTTTTTCATTTTTTTTTGTTTTTAAGTATGTAATATATGTTATTATAAGAACAAAATTAAAAATTATACATGTTTGTACACATATATGTTACATATTTAATTTTTAGTGTTACACGATGTAAAATGTCATTTTGTAACATATGTATAACAAGTCATTATAATTCTTTATTTTCTTATAACAATATATATTACATCTTTAAACACCACAAATGAAAAAAATTTTGAATGTTACATCGGACTTTCATGGATTTTTTTAACTCAAGTGAGTTTTGAATTTATCATTCCGCTCCATATATGTTGAGATAAAAAATAAAAATTTGAGTTCCTGGCAACCATTTTTTTTTTGTTTTGGTTTTGTTTATTTTTTCTACTCTTAACATTTACGATGTTTCAACTCTAATCCTCTATACGTTTTAAACTATTAAGTTGACTTGTGACTTCGTGTACTTTTACATTACATGATAATATTTTTTTGTCTATATTTTAATCTTCATAAATACTCTGTCATGACTTCATATACCTCTTTTCTTACAAATTGATCCCCGGGAACATGGGTTTCTTATTGGTCTTGACTAGGGTTATCATAACGGGTCAGACTCAACCCGTTAAGACACGAAACACGAACTGGGTATACACGAACACGACCCTTTAAAAGCATGTAAACAAGAATGACTCGTTAATAAACCTGATAACAGTTGACACTATAAATGACCTGTTAAAGAACTTGTTAGGAACCCGCTATGGAACAAGGGCTAGACAATTGAATTTTTTAGAAGCTAACCGGTACCCATCTATTTTATTATATTATTTATTTTAAATTTTAAACAGATATTAACAAGTCTTAATAGGTCTTAACAGGTCTTGACGGGTTTTACTTGTTTAGACACGAAAAATAAACAGGTCTTAACATGTCGACCTGTTTTAGGCACGAAACATATTAAGGGTAAACATAATACATGTTAAAGTCGTGTCGTGTCATATTATGTTCGTGTCTGAAATTGACAGCCTTAATCTTCACCATCTAAGAGACTTGCCAAGATGTATGCCGGAAAGCGCGGGTATCGTTTCTCATTCCCTGTTACTCATTTAGCAAGGTCGGTGCAATTAACCGGTTAGGTTTGTGCTTCCTTTCTCACGTATTTGGTTTCCCTTCCTCTCTTGGGATGCAAACTTCAAAGTCAAATAAAATTACTAGTTGAATCTACGTACGTCAGCGCCTCCGCTTACAGTTCTTTTCGATGCTTGCTTCTCTTAATGATTTTCTTCTTTTGTGTTGCCCAATCTTTCCTATCTCTTTGTTTCACAGCTATGTAACCTCTTCTTCCATTGATGTCTTTATCTTCATTGTTCTAATTCAACATCGTTATTGTTGAAGTAACACTTCCTAGACACCTTCCGCTCCGACTATCTTGGACTTTCCTTGCGATCCTGCAACCACCAAAAAGCCGTTAGTCTTACCGCATGAGTGAGCCTCCTGTGATTGGACTCCGGCGTGAGAGTAAGCTCTTGATCGGAAAAGATGTTCAAGGAACAGGAATATGAGTGTGAGAGTGAAAAGTGAGATACCTGGAAAGGCTACCGAAGCTCACTATTTATACTGCTCGGGTTCAAGATGCCTCAGAGTGAGTTTTCTATTTTGAGAGGTAAAGCCTCCTGCTTTCTAGGCGTTTCTCTCGAGTATACTTGTTCTGGCCATCTCTGCACAAAAGTTGACTTACATCACCTTTTGTCTTGAGGTTTGCCTTTTATCCTTTGGTCCGAAGACTTGGCTTTCATTTCACCTCTACCTTTATTGGTATCTGGTAAGTTGACTTTGATTCCGCTCGTTCTGCCATCGTGCCATTTGGTCATGCGACTTGGTCCGTTTTGCGGTCTCGCCGTTTGGTTATGTTGCGATGTTACCCTACGTCATCAGCCCCCAGACAAATCAGTTAACACTTGGGTTGAGTGGTCTGTCTTACCTGGGATTTATTCAGATATTTCGCATGTTTCCCGAATAGAAATAATGAAAACTGTCCTTGGTATCCACCCTCTGCAGAAACTGGAGACCTGACCAGGTGATGGGACGGTTACCATCACATCTCATTAAAGAAACGTTCCCCCTTTTTATCTTACTCGTGCGGTTACTTTTTCACATTTTTGAATTCCCAACTTCTTTTTCTTCTTCGCATTTCTTCATCTGCGCACAGGTAACTTCTGATCTTTATTCTTGATCGTATTTCGTTCTTAGATGGCCGGTAGGTTTGATATGGAGGAGCGGCTGTGTGTACTTTCTGTGGAGGATTTCAAGGAATTTTGCCTTCGATATCGCGTGGGAGATGAATTTACGCCCACGCTGCCCCAACCAGATCAGAGCATCATCGATTGTCCCCCTGGTTTTGTTGCGTTATACACGCGATTTTTTGAATTTTCGAACCTACGACTTCCATTGACCCGATTTTGCTGTAATGCCCTAGAGTGTTACCGACTTAGTCCGTGCCAACTTGCCCCCTTTGGGATGAGTAAGATTACCCATTTTGAAATGGCATGCAATGCCTTTGGAATTCCTCCCACGATGGCTCTGTTTCGGAGATTTTTCAATTTGGCCAAGAATGGTGTTTGGTTTACCATTCAACGCCGCAAAATGGATGATGAATCTCAGTGTGTGTTTGCTGTCACCCCCTCTGTGAAAGACTGGAAGAACCGTTTATTTTGGGTATCTTCTAAAATACTTCCCTTCGAGCCATCTTTTCGCGATCCTAAAGAACCTGTGTCGGAGACTAGCCTTTTAGATTCCACCATCAACCTAGATCATCATAGGCTGTTAATGGCTAATAAAACCCATATGCGGGCATTTAGTGAAGAAATGTTGGTTCTTGGCGGGTTGAGCCGTTGTTGTGATAAACCGGATCATATGCCGATGTTTACCTGGTGTGGTAGTGGTATATAAATTATTCTGTGTGAAGTTTTCTTCATGTTATTGTTAAATTGTAATGTTTCTCAGTTATTTGTTCTATTGTGGCTGTTTTTGTTGTAGCGATGGGCCTGTTGGGTTTGATGAAAATGGACACGAATTCTGATGTTGAAAGCTCTTCTCGCCGCCTTCGTGATGGGGAAGAGGATGTCATTAGCAGCCACAAGAAAGTTTCCTACGAAGGAGGGGAGTATTCGAGTATTCTATCTTCAGGTATGCCTACCCGTTGTGAATTGTCGAAAGTTGATGCTGGTGATCTTGCGGGAACTAGTTCTCCTAAGAGGAAGAAATCAAAAGGAAAGAAGAAAAGCTCTCCGGATGGTGTTGGAACCATAGTTTCCAAGCGTATTCGCTTTTCCAAGCGTAAAGCCGCGGCCCAGGAGGGGTCCCAGATGAAGAAGATGTTGGAGGTAAATTCGTCCTTGTCTGAGGAAGAGACTGAATCCGATTTCAAACATGCCCCGGAAGATACGGCTGCTGATGATGTGCCTCAAACAGATGTGGCAGAAGGTGGTAGTACTGACACCTCGGGGTTGGAGACCAGCTATGCAAATGCCCCGTTTGCGCCGTCTTGGGATGTTTTGAACAAAGACCGTTTGAGAATCCGGCTGTTGCGCTGAAGCTAGCGAAAGAATTTGCGACTCCGGGCCAACTGTTAGCCAATGGGTCACTTAGAGACGAAGAAATGAAAGGTCGCATGGCAGCCCTGTGGGCTCAGTTAGGTACCTTACTACCTGAGATTAATCAACGTGGACGTCTACGTCAGCTGTCCAGGATAAGAATCGGACCAAGATGTCCATCTTGAACAACAAGTTATCTCAGCTGCAACGTGATTTTCAGTCCATGGAGAAGGACAGGGAGGAGAAGATCCATGCTTTAGAGGTTGAGCGTTTGTATACAGAGAAGAAGATGTTTCTGAATGAAAAAATGGCAAGTATCAAAAAGGATCTGGAGCATGGCCTGGCGGTGTTGGAGGAAAGTAGAGCCAAGTTTAATGAGGAGCAAAAGAAGTTTGATAGTGAGAAAGATGGTCTGACTCGAACTGTGGCTGAGTTGCAAGTCAGGAACAAAAAACTGGGTGATTATAATGACTTGTTGCTTGCTGATCGAGAATGGCTCTTTTCGCAGGGTATCCGGCAGATTGTTAGTTGTTTGCATAACATCCAGGAATTCTTGGTACATTTGGCTGCCATCCAGAATGCTGCCCGTGAATATTGGACTACCATTGGGTTGAAATCGGGATATAAACACGCCGCTGCTGGCCATCCTCTGGAAGGACTTGCCAATTATAAACCACATGCGAAGGCACGTCTTCATGAGGCGATTGCGACATTCAAGGGTACGAACTTTCCATATTTTGAAGCGGTGGCGAAATGTGTGAATAAACCCCGCGTAACTTTGCAAGGTATTGTATTGGTAATTGCGATTTGTAGTGTACGCTTGTGTATTTGTTGTAACATGTGTATTATGTTGTAGGTCTATTGCCGGAAAACTTTGATATGGTGGAGCCACTAACTATCGCGGGTCAGGCTAGCCCCAGTACCACCAGCTTTGCGACGCCTCTGAACATTCCCTTGTCACCTAAGCCGCATGTTAACCCATCTGGGTCTCGCGGTGCATCGGTGGAGTCGTCTAAAGTTCCCCCGCCAGAAGGCAAGTGAGGAGAGTTGGTGGTGATGCTGTGTGCTTATCTAAACATTTGAATTTGCTTGATGTGTGTCCGTATGTTGACAATGTTACTTTCGTATGTTGTTGGCTTGTTTCTTTTGTTTGCGCTACTAGGGACTATCGTATGGTTGTATGAATGGTATTACTATCATGTTTGTGTTTGTTGATGTATTTGACTTTATCAATCGTATGTTTTAAGAAATTTATGTGCACATAGTGAATGGGTAGGAAATTGCCAGATCCCATGATCTTAAATGTTTAACACAGGTAAGTCAAGGCTGGATCCCATGGAGCTAGATTGTTAGGGTGCTCAGTTCTTTGTGTGATTGTGAATTAGTATGAAATGAATTGCATATTTACGTTGGTACAAAAGATTGTACTTGCCATTTCATGTTTGTGACAGAAATTCATACATAATGCGTTCAAGAAAAGATTACAAAAGTGGGTATGCCTAAGTCCCGTGCTCTCCCGTCAGGAGTACTGTGTTAAACGTAGAATTTGCGCAAGTTACTTGCGTTCCAGTGGCGTGGAATGGGCCTGCCTTCCATGTCTTCTAACTTATAGGACCTCTTTTGATGGCATTCTTGACTTTGTAGGGTCCCTCCCACTTGGGTCCTAGCTTTCCAGTGTCTTCTTGTCTGCTGGCTTCATTCTTCCGAAGGACCAGATCGCCAGGACGGAAACTGACGGGCCTGATTTTCTTGTTGTAGTACTGCTCCATTGTTTGCTTGTATCGTGCCTCTTTAATTCTGGCCATGTCTCGCTCTTCGTCCAATAGGTCCAAGTTGACCTGTAGTTCCTTGTCATTATTGTCATGTGAGAATTGGTGTTGTCGCGGCGATCTTGCACCGATTTCTGCTGGGATCACCGCTTCTGAACCGAAGGTTAGGCTAAACGGTGTCCTGTCGTGTCTGGTTTTCTCGGTTGTGCGTATTGCCCATAAAACACTGGGCAACTCATCTGCCCAGCCTTTGCCTTCTCTCCCCAATCGTGCCTTTATACCTTCAACAATGCTACGATTCATCCTTTCGACTTGCCCATTTGATTGTGGGTAAGCTACAGAGCTAAAGATCTGTTTGATGCGGAGCTCTGCACACCATGCTTTGAAAGGATCATCGGCGAACTGCTTTCCATTATCCGTGACTATCACACCAGGTAGCCCGAATCTGCAAATGATATTTTCCCAGAAGAAGTTGATGACTTGCTTTCCCGTGATGGTGGCCAGGGGCTTCACTTCTGGCCATTTGGTGAAGTAATCTACCGCCACTAGTAGAAACTTTATTCCTCCTCTAGCTGTTGGGAATGGCCCTACAATATCCATCCCCCATTTGTAAAATGGCCAAGCAGGTGAGATGGTGATCAAGTTATACTTCGGGCCTCTTTGGATAGGTGCGTGTAGCTGACAACCTTCACATCTGCGAAGCTCTGCGATTGTGTCCTTGTGCATTGTTGGCCAGAAATACCCCATATTCATCATTTTAGCCACAATCGTTCGTGGCCCTGCATGCGTCCCGCATATTCCTGCATGTAATTCCCTGACAAGGAGACTACTGTCTTCGGGGCCGAGGCAACGCAATAAAGGGGCCTAATAAGAATTTCTGAACATTACCCCGTCATCGAGTATGAAAGGCGTCACCTTTAGCCTCATCCGTGCTGCTTCGTCTTTGTCGTCTGGCAATAATCCCGTCAAAAGATAATCCCGTATTGGGGTCATCCAACTTGTTTCATCGAAAGCCACAGATTGTACTTCTTCACACTGAATTGCTCGTTCGGTCACGACTTCTACTAGAACTGTCTTGGTGAGATTGGCGAATACTACTGAGGCCAATTTACTGAGGGCATCAGCCGTTTTGTTTTGGCTTCTGGCGATTTGGCTGATTTGCCATCTTGGGATTAACTTCAGCACACCTTTTGTTTTCGCCAAATATTTCTTCATTCACTGTCCTTTTGTTTCGTAACTGCCATTCACCTGGTTCGCCACTAGTAAAGAGTCCACATGGGCATGTAGTGCTTGTACCTTCATTTTGACCGCAAGTTGTAATCCTGCGATGAGAGCTTCGTATTCCGCTTCATTATTGGTACTGGGGAAAGCTAAACGCAGTGCGTAGGTGAGCTCCAAGCCTGTTGGATCGATCAGAATCAAGCCAGCACCTGATCCTTCTGTGTTTGACACCCCATCAGTGTATAAGCTGGCAGTGATGGTGAGTACCTCACGATCTTGCTGTTTGGCTATTGTGCCTTCCATAATAAAATCTGCTAGCACCTGTCCCTTGACCGCCATTCGTGGGAGGTACGTGAGGCCATGTTCTCCGAGCTTGATTGCCCATTTGGCCAATCTTCCTGAGTTTTCGGGTTTCTGCAACACTTCTCGGATAGGCAAATTGGTTAGAATATTAAAATGATGAACTTGAAAATACCTGCGCATCCTTTTGGCCGTATGCATGATAGCGAGGACAGCCTTCTCAACTTCTGGGTATCATGTCTCGGCTTCTCGGAGTACCCTGCTGAGGAAGTAGACTGGTAGTTGTGTTCCCGACCGCTCTACCACCAGGACAGAACTGATAGCCTCCTGGCCAATGGTGATATACAAAGACATTTGTTCCGACATCATCGGAGCGACTAATGAAGGTGTACTGGCGATGTACCGTTTCATATCTTGGAATGCTATCTCAACCTCTTCTGTCCACTGAAAGGTTGTACCGTAGCTTTTCAGGGTTTGGAAAAATGGCAAGGATTTATCCGCCAATTTCGAGAGGAACGTATGCAGGGCTCCTAGTTTGCTGTTCAAACTCTGTACTTCTTTCTTGCTTTGTGGGGATGCCAGTTGCTGGACTGCTTGTAACTTGTCGGGATTAGCTTTGAAGTCTTGCCTGCTTACCATATGGCCAAGAAATTTTCCTTCCTGAAACCCAAACGAACATTTTCACGGGTTTAGCTTCATGTTGAGTTTTCAGAGGTTGCCAAGTGTTTCTTCAATATCGTGTATCATCTCTTCTTTGGTATTACTTTAAATTACTAAATCATCGACATAAGCTTCCATATTTCTTCCCACCTGGGCACAGAAGACCGAATCCACCAACCTTTGATAAGTCGCCCAAGCATTCTTCAAACCGAAAGGCATCTTTGTGTAGCAGAAGATGCCCTTAAGCGTGTAAAATGTTGTTTTTTCTTCATCAGACTGTCGCATCTGGACCTGGTGGTATCCCTTATAGGCGTCCAAGAAGCATTTTAATTTGTACCCTGCGATGGCATCGACTTTAGCATCAATTTCAGGAAGTGAGTAACAGTCTTTGGGACACGCCTTGTTGAAGTCTTTGAAATCGACGCACATTCGCCAAGTGCCGTCTTGCTTTCTGACCATAACCGGGTTTGCGATCCAGGTATGGTATAATACCTCTCGCAGGATTCCTGCAGCTACTAACTTATCCACCTCCGTTGTAATGGCTCGACTTCGCTCGAGAGCCATGCCTCTCTTCTTCTGCGTGACTGGCTTGCTGTAACATCAGTGATGGAACCGCCACCGGAACATTGATCTCTACATTACATGAACAGTAAAACAGGTACGAACCATATACATTTCAGTACGTTTCATATTCATATCATCAATCATTATCATTTTGGGTTGTCATAGAACAAATTCAGAAACATTTAACAGAAACACAGTTCAGAACAATGGTGCTTGAGTCAAATAATTATCTGGCAACACAGAACCATCATGTGATTAATTGCTAGGATTTATTATGTATAAACGTATGTGAGACTTTAAAGAACAAAACACACGAATATCGTTATGCGAATGCTAAATTGACGGGTTATTCGTATAGATGACGATCTGTACGAATATATCTGAAAGTTTAACATTCTGAATGATATTCAGTAATTAGAAAACAATATTGAAAAGTATAGTTATCGTCGTGTTCGTACGAGTGACGATTCGAACGAATACGCGCGACGACCGTACGATTCAATTTAAACAGTTAAATAAATATTTTAATTTTTAAAATAAATAGAAGATATTAGCTAATTTATTAGGAATCACAACTTAGAATAATTTTATAAATTCTATTTTTATAAATCGTATTGTTTCGTGATGAAAATCACGAGATATGGCATTTTACGCGAAACCGGGCGAAACCGAACACGCGGGTATTAGGTTGAGCATTAAATGAGACCATTAATGTCTCACTCAAGACTCAACCACCACCCCCACCATCTCCATCGTCACTCTCTTTCTATCCCTAGTCTCTTTCTCTAAAACACAACCTTCTCTCTAGAAGATATCACTCGCTTCAAGTCGGATTCGATCAAATTTTGTGTCATTACGATCCTCTCATCTTGAAGATTACAGAAGTACAAGTATTTCGAGTTTCTATCCACGAAATCTAAGGTACATGTTCACTTTAAATTCGGTTTTAGAGGGTTTTCTTGAAATCATATGGTTTCGTTATTATGACCGATATGAAGCACTTAGAGCACTTAGACGGAAGAGTATACATGTATAGGTATTGTTAGGAATGTGATTGTAACATATTGGAGCCGAAAACAAGAAGAAATGGTTACAGGTTCGTGACAAAGGGAGGGGCGAACCTTCGATGCAGCTGGACAGAAGGTGGCCGAACCTTCTGTCCCACGAACCTGGAATCTTTTGGCCGAACCCTCCTTGCAGACCGAACTCTCTTCAGCCGAACCTTAGGTGGTCACGAACCTAGGACTCACGAGCCTTTGCAGGACGAACCCTATTACCCACGAACCCTCATGAGATGAACCCTAGAGGCCGAACTTGCACGCATGGCGAACCCAAGAATCCTAACAGAACCTTCATTTGCTAACCGAACCTTAGGGTGACGAACCATGGGCCAACGAACCTTTCTGTTACACGAACCATGGGCTGTTACTCATAGCCGAACCTCTTACTTAGTCGAACCTATCTGAGATCAAGCGAACCTTGTTACTATACTAGCCGAACCTTTGATAAACCTTAATAGGTTCGCTGCCCTAGGGATGTTAGAACTAGGTTGGGCACAAAAATCTTACGTTTTTCATGGCACATAGATTTGGTATACATGGGCATGCCTGAGATAAAGTTTATGTGTGTGCATGGGTTAAGGTTATGTGTGTGTGCATGGAAATACACGTAAGCTATGCATGGCATAAACAAATTTAGAAATTTCATGGGAGCATGGAGTAGGGATTGCCATATCAAGATATTTTCTAACATACAATAACGACTTAAAATGAGTTGTTAATATGAATAACTTGGACATCTATGCCATATGGTTCAAATAATTTTGATTATGATCAAGAAAGAGTCAAAAGGTTGTCATTGGGCTTAAGTGGGCCCAATGGAATTTGATTAAGTCCATCACATGTTAAATGTTTATCAAAATTCAAATAATAATGTTTTTATTATAAAATTGAAAGCTTGTGGATTTATTTAATTAAAGTTAGTAATTTTCTAAAATCTTGTTAAATTGAAATGTAATTTATAATTGTCATTGGTTTCTTTTAAGTTTATTAAGTTAATTGTAATGTTTTGGTTTAAAGACTGATTGTGATTTAAATTGTTGGGATTTGATTGTGAAGAGACAATATAATTGTCTGGATTTTAACAGGAAACAAAGGAGTCTCTGCTTAAATTTTGTAAAATTAATTATAAGTGTTGTAACTAAACACGGGTTTGGGATCATAAAAGGGTAACTAAGATAGATTAGATCTTAGATACACTTAGTACTAAGACACTTAGTTGCACACACAATAAGACCCAACTTTAGGCACAACGACTATTACACGTACTTATTACATTCGAATTCTTATAAAATAACTCAGGAACCGAAGAAACCTAAACTACAACAAGAGCGCGCATTTTTGTTAGATCAATTACATAGCAACACAGGTGAGTTCATTGCCCCTTTTCCAACATTTTGTTTTAAAACGCGGGGCTGAGGAGCATGCGTAAACTGTTATTTAAATTGTTTACTTAAATGCTTTTGAATTTATATGTTTTACATATATATAAATGTTATCCTAGACCATGTCTAGGAAGATTTTATGCAGGTTTACTAAACTTATTTACTTATAAATTAAGTGAATAATCGGGTTAAACTAAACATTTCAACAACTCAAAACATTTCAAACGAATCAAACAAAACATTTTGAGAGAACAAGTGTGTGAGTTCAAAGAATCAAACGAAACATTTTGACAAATCAAGTGGGTGAGTTCAACGAATCAAACAAACATTTTGACAAATCAAGTAGGTGAGTTCAACGCATCAAATGAAACATTTTGACGAAACAAGTGTGGGATTTCAACGAATCAAACGAAACAATCTTTGCAAAGGTAATATTCAATGTTCAACAAACCAAGTGTTTGTTGAACAACGAATCAAGTGTACAATTGATCAATGAATCTAGTATTCTATGATCAACGAATCAAGTACATCTTGTAACAGAATCAGACGAATCAATAAATCATTTTCAAGGGAAAGCCTGGGAAATATCAAAGATAACATATGCCAAAACGAATCAAGAAAGAAACAAAAACCCTACATTTCAAGAAGTCCTAGCTAGACCGTTTGATCTGTAGGTCATATGTTTGATGATATTTACAGATTCCCTAACTACTAAGTACCTAGATTGACAGACTAGTCTACTCGAGTTTGACCAAGGCCCCAATCATTTGGACTTAGATTTTATTAAATGTTTATTTATTTATTTACTTAAGCATTTATAACTGTTTATACAATTACTGTGGTTGATCATATTGTGTGATGAACTTACGAAATCAACATGGATTTCAAATGATTGTAATTACAGGGACAACAAACAGAAGAACTTATGGGATTGTGTTAAGGGTAAAAATGCTTAATTATCATTAACAGTAGTGTCATATGCATATTAGTATGTGGTGGGATGTTGGCTAGGGCTTGTCCCTTACATATGCCCTATATATAAGCATACCGATGTGGATATTACATGTGGTGTTAATAAGGTTAGGGTCTTTACCAAAGGAGGTTTTCAAATCATTTTCAATTACTAAAACTATATGAACTCACCAACCATGTGTTGATTTCATTTTTGCATGACTTCTCAGGGGACGAACACGTCAACTAGGAAGCTTATGCTTTTGGGATTAGGACTTCAGATAGAAGACTTAGTATTTTTGGACCTGCATATTTTTGGGAAAACATCACTATACAATTATTTTGTACATCTTGTGTAGTTACAAGATAGTCATTTTATGATATTTATGACAGATTTACATTGTTAAATTATGAACGATTCGGATGTAATTTAACTTTGTAATTCTATTCTATTTAGCATTTCTCATTTATATCATGTGCAATGTAAACAATCTGATCACTTTCGATTATCACTCACGATATCGCGCCCCGAGAACCTTCCGCCCGACGGGGACTCCGATCCAACCCCGCCGGCTCGGGGTGTGACACTTGCTACCTTCCCTGATCTCAAACTTGTGTTCTGCCATCACCCTTGGGACCCCTGTCATGTCGGACGGGCTCCATGCAAAAATATGAACATTATTACGTAGCAACTTCACCAATTGGCTTCTTCCTTCCGAACTAAGCGTTGGACCAAAATTGATCAATTGGTCTGGGTGTTTCGGGTTGACGCTTAGCTTTGCTTCATTTGCTTTTTCGGTCAGGTATGTTTCTTTTCCATTACAGATGGTGCAAATCCCTACTTTGGTAGGGAATTTTACGATCTCATGAGTTGTTGATACTATCGCCTCGAATGCACTAATTCCTGGCCGTCCGATGATAACATTGTATCGTGACGGTGCTCGGATGACCAGGAATGTGAGTTCTTCCTTCCTCGTGAACTTTCCTGTACCCATGGTGACGGTTAGAGTCAATTCACCTAGGGAATGTACCTTTTCCCCGACAAAGCCGATCAACGGGGTGTAAGATGTCTTCAAGTCTTTCTTTATGCCTTCCTCTAGTTGGTTGAAACATTGTTCGTACATGATTCCGGATGCACTTCCACCATCTAAGTACACCCGGTGTATGTCTGTGTCTCCTACGGCTATTTTGATGACCATAGGTGATGAGTTCCACCTTTCCTGCCATACGGGCGGGAATTTGATTTGTCGAGACATCCATTCTTCGTGTTCTCTCTTTTCTTTACCATCTGGCTATTTATATCCGGACACCATCAATATTTATTTATTCTTCTTCTCCTTGTCGTTTTGCTGTTTGTTTGTGGTACTTTTCTTTTCTTTGATGTCTTTTACTAGGTGGGCTAACTCGCCTGATTTAACAGCAGCTTCTATCCTTTTCTTCAACAGGAAGCAATCATTGGTATGGTGTCCGACATCTTCGTGAAAATCACAAAATTTGTTGGAGTTTCTTTCGGTGGTCTTGGGCATAGGCTTTGGAGGTCGAAAACTGAACCGCGCTTCTTCAGTGGCTAAGATTTCTGTCGGGGACTTTGTTAATGCCGTGAATTGCATTTGTTTGCCTTTGTCTTCTTCACTGCTTCTATAATTGTACCCTGGTTTACTATAAGGCCTGTAAGCGTCGTGAGACCGATAGGAAGGTCGTTTTTCTGCAAAAGAGCTATATTTGGCGGATTTGCCTTGTTGTCTGGGTGGTGACCTCTTCCACTGTTGGCTTTTTGGCCGTTTTCCCATATCCAAGGCTTGGGCTGCTTATTTGGCCCTAACGAATGCTTCTATTCGCTCCATCGCCTCCTCCATTGTTTTCGGTATCTTCCTGTTAAGATCTTCTATAAGCTGCCTTGGTCTAACGCCATGGATATACCCAGATACCTGTGACAATCCGGCAATTCCGGTTTAACACCGTTAACCGAGAGATAACAGGAAAAATACGAAATCAAACAAAACCAAACCAAAAGGGTTAGAATTGAACAAAATCAATCATAAAATGATTAAATTAAAAGGGTTAAATTGTAATTAGTTTAATTTAAAAAATTTGGACTTCTAAAGTCAAAATTCGGCTTAGGAGTAGTAGAAATTCGAATTCCCACATCAAGAATCAGTTACAAACCAAAATAAACACTCATGGACGTTACACTGATGATTATTATCATCACTCAACAGTTATTAAACAATCAATTGTCGAATTCATCAAGAATTAACTCCAAAAGTTGAAACCGTAGATGTTAACTATCAAAGTCACACAATTCAATCACATTTCACGAAACTTAACTCACAGAGACTCTAGTCGGCATAATTAGAAGTTGTTCCATATACCAATTTGAAGCAACAAGTCGTGGATAGAAGATTCGATCGAGAGCCAAGCCGAAATCAAGTCATTAGTCGATCTCTATCAATCTAAGATCAAATCAAGTAAGTAATCGCTTCTACATAACCTAAACAGGCCGACTAAGCTTAACCCCACGATAATTGGTGATTCTAATATCGAATTATAGGAGTTCGGATTCTAGGGTTCATCATAGAATACCATTTGGGGGTTTATAATCAAACAAACTCAAAAACCAAATTAAATTTCATGTACAGATTAGTAATAAGATTCTAAATGAAATCCCTATGATAACTACATCTGAAAATATCGAATTTTATGATCTCGATTTCTAGGGTTCATCATTATAACGGTTTTGGGGATTTTGATTGAAACGAGCTCAAAAATCAAATTAAATGTTATTGGTAGTTTCAGAGAACCCCGATGAAGAATAAACATATGTTGATTCTGTAAAAAAACAACCAATTTCATAATTTCTAATTCTAGGGTTCTTGATAAGAACACGATTGGGGGTTTTCATGAAAACAAGTTTTAAAATCAAATTGATTGATACCCTTAGCTCTAGAAGATCCCGATTTAAGATAAACCTATGTTAATTTCATAAAACAACAATGAATTAAATGATTTTGAAATCTAGGGTTTATTAGCTAAAAGGATTTGGGGATTTTGAGGTAAATAGAATTAGTTTTCGAATTAAGTTATGCAGAAGGGTTCGGAATCTCTTGAGTAGTGAAAACCATATGATTTGGTTGAATAACATTAACGAATTCGAAGAATTGAATCAAAGCTCATGGTTTTGAGTTCAAACTCGAAATTGGGGTTTTAAAACCCTAATAATTCGATGAAATAAAGCGATTAAAAACACATGTGAACTCGTTTGAATCTCTGGAACTATAACCCTATGGTTTTAGGATCGATCGAGTCCGAATCGCGGGTCAATTGGGTCCCCATGGTTTCGGTTTAATAAAACAAAGGGAAACTGACCCTTTGTTGGTTAAAAGAATTTAAAAAGAAGTCTGTTAATGTAATTTAAAGTAGATGAGATGGTAAGGAATGTGTGCTAAGAGGTAGAGGTCGCGGGTTCGAACCCGGCCTCTGCTGGTTTTTGAGTTTTAAAACTATTTTTGTGTTTTTATCATAACTTCTTCATTTCAAACCTGATTAAATCCGTTCGAGTTGCGTTGGAACCGTAGTGTGTATACGAACAATATGAAACGATAAAATTCATATTTTTTTTTACCTGAAACCATAATCGCGTATAATTACGCATGTTTTAATAAAATCGTATTTATACTTATGCGGTTTAATTAAACTATTTCAAAGACACACGTACATACGTATACACGTTTCTAACAAATCTAACATACGTGTGTTGACACGTATGTGATTACACACATTAAACGACATCCCGAATAACACAACGTTATTGTTTAAACACAGATTCTTCGTAGAGGACTATCTACGCGAGTTCACGTGTGTTTGATCATTCTACTACATTCAAAGGTGCGTACACAACCCCTTTTCCTATTTTACTGTTTTGGGAGAGAAAACATGTGCAAACAAACATTTTAGATACATATCACTTGCATGAGTTAGCTATTTACGATAAGTGCGAACATAGCATTACAAGTCCTTACATATCGAACCGTTTAGTTTACCATAGTGCAAAGCGTGGTAGGTAAAGATAGATCTATTGGGTTTGAAAAACCTCACTTGGTAGATTGTAGGTCTACGCAGGTGTTTAAATAGCCAATTCACATTACTATTGTTTGTGCTAGACAATAGTGGGAAAGGCAAATTACATTCTAACAGTCAGCTTCGGTGTCGACCGCTTATGTAAATAGTACAAATGACTAGCTATCATGACTATGCATGTGTGATTATGTTATCTGCAACCATTTCGTTTCAAACAGTTGTTTCAAACATTTATGATTATTCAAACCTGTGTATGCACCAACCTTTGTGTTGACTTGATTTACATGTTTTCTCAGGACACCAAGGTACAAGAACAAGTAAGCATGGACTAGGAGATCGAGTCTCATGCATATTTTACAATACAGTTGTTTTGGATTTGAATATTTGAGACATTATCATTGTAATTTACATTTTGCAAACATTGAATTGTTTTACTTTTTACAAACGCTTCCGCAATGTTTAAAACTCTGAATTTTTCAATTTAGACCAAAGTTATGTTTGAAAAGCATATAGAGGTCTTCGCTATGTCTAATGATCTGAGATCCTGGTTTGTCACGTCCCAAACGGTATGATTCCGTTAGTTGAAATTTGGGGGTGTGATAATACCCGCATATGCTATGTCGCCCCTCCTATGCTTAAACTTTCTGTCTTATACCTTTCCATGAAGGCACGGAGATCTTCATCATCTTTCTGCTTTATGTTGTGGATTTTAACCGGATCTCTGGTGTATCTTTTTTGCTGCATGAAATTGCCCAGGAATTTACCGCTAAGGTCTTCGAAAGTGTCGATACTTCCGCTTGGTAAACTATTGAACCAGAGTCTTGCTGGTCCTACAAGTGTTTGAGCAAACATGTGACACCATAATGGTAAACTCCATCGCTCCACTATCGCTGCTCCCGTAAACAACTCAAGGTGATCATCTGGATCGCCGAGGCCGTCATATGTTCTTACATTGGCCGGCATTTGGTTTTGGGTGGGAATGGAAAATTGGCTATTCATGGTGAGAACTTCGTGTGGGTGGTGGGTACATATGGCCAGGATAATTCATCAGCTGGCTCTAGGATATGGGCTATGTTTTCTGGGTTAAGGTTCTGTACGACAGGCTCGGTGTGGTAAGTGGGAACAACGAAAGGCTGGCTGTTTGGTATAGGATTAAAAGGTGCAAAGGGATACATAGGGGGTGCGGTATTGAAGTACCGACTGGTGATCGGGTTATTACTTCCGGACAAAATGGCTAATGGGTTGGAACCGAGATGTTGTGGGAAAAACTGGCTCCCATACGCATTTTGCCATGGGGGCAAGGTCAGAGTGTTAGGAACGGTATACGGCCAGGTGGTCCCATTGTTTATTAATGGAGCTGTGGTTTGGGTTAGGTTCATCAATGAGGTCAGCATTTGGCCGGAAAAAGGGAAACGGTAAGGTAATTGTTCCATCAGGAGGTTGACACCTCCGGACCCCGACATTGCTTCGGGTCTATAACTTTGGTTTGAAAACAAGGCCTCTGAGCTATACTGGCCAAAATTGTGGGGTGTTTCAAACGGCAAAGTAGGCGTTGCCGTGGTGGGATCCAGAGAATGGCTAGCTATGGGAAACGATATGGGTATTTCAGTGTTTGTTGGCTATATGGTGGGTGTTACTGAATCATCATCGTATGCCAAGCGGACACGCACTCCTCTGAGGCGTTCCTCCAGAACGTATTCGGTCATTAATTCTTGTAAACGGGGAAAGTGCTCCCGGACACCTTCGGGTGTTAACTCGATCATATCGCTGATGAGGGGCGATAGACTAGGCAAATGGTGAGGCGCCGAGGACCCTCCAGGGTTACTCGTTCCTTCCATGGAGAAAAACTATGAACACAAGAGTTTGATATTTTACCGGAAAAATTGGGAGCCTCGTCACTCAGCGTGTAATTTTGAGTTCAAGGCCCCACGGTGGGCGCCAGTGTTGAAGTAATGCTTCCTGGACACCTTCCGATCCGACTATCTTGGACTTTCCTTACGATCCTGCAACCACCAAAAAGCCGTTAGGCTTACCGCAGGAGGGAGCCTCCTGCGATTGGACTCCGGCGTGAGAGTAAGCTCTTGATCGGAAAAGATGTTTAAGGAACAGGAATATGAGTGTGAGAGTGAAAAATGAGATACCTGGAAGGGCTACCGAAGCTCACTATTTATACTGCTCGGGTTCAAGATGCCTCAGAGTGAGTTTTCTATTTTGGGAGGTCAAGCCTCCTGCTTTCTAGGGGTTTCTCTCGAGTATACTTGTTCTGGCCATCTTTGCACAAAAGTTGACTTACATCACCTTTTGTCTTGAGGTTTGCCTTTTATCCTTTGGTCCGAAGACTTGTCTTTCATTAAATGTCCCTTCACCTCTACCTTTATTGGTATCTGGTAAGTTGACTTTGATTCCGCTCGTTCTGCCATCGTGCCATTTGGTCATGCGACTTGGTCCGTTTTGCGGTCTGGCCGTTTGGTTATGTTGCGATAATACCCTACGTCATCAATTATATTATACAAAATAATGAAATCCAACATTATTTACAGTAAAATTCATGTGGTCGGTGAGATGTTTGCTATCAACACCGCCATCGCCGGCGTATTTAACCACCTTGCCAATGTTGGCTTCGCGTTGTACGACCTTTGCCTCCGGCGCACTACGTCAACACCACCATCGTCACCATCTTCGCACTACTCATGAAGTCACTGGCCGGAAGAATTAGGCGAGACAGATGATTAAAGTGGGTAGAGAGAGAGGAAGATGGCCGGATATGAGGAGCCACAACGACGTCGGTGTTTAAAAACAGAAGGGGTTCGTCGGAGTCTCACAAATCGATGTGATAGATGAGTGTTTACTTTTTATGTATTTTTTTTGAACGGCGAAGGTCTCAATTGTGTTAGCCTACTGTTTCCAAACCATGTCACCAAGGTCTAGTTACCTGGACCTCCCATGAGCCACCACAACCACTGCAGGAGGAAACCCCACTAGAATCCAAGACCTTCCATTTGGAAGAATCTTGGGGTACCATTGAGGCAATGCCTCATTTGTTTTATGTATTTATTTAATCTTTATTCTATTAAATATTATCATATGCATTTCACTCTATTTTTTAATACCAAAACTTTAGCTACCAAAGTGTCAAAAGTTAATTGAGTGTAAATGTTTCTTCTAATAGTTAAAAATGTAAAAATAATCAAAAAATAAAAAGAAAATGAACAAGTAGTCGGTTCAATTAACGAGTACTTAATAATACCATTTGTTTGATGTTTCATGTTACAAGTTTAAAATCAAATAAGATGTGATTTAAATTATAGTAGTTTAAAAGCAAGTATGATATATTTTCTTTTAAAAAAAAGGGTAAATTTCAGTTTTGGTCTTTTATGCTTACACTATATTTCAGATATGATCATTTATGTTTCGAAATATCATGGTTGGATGAAAGTATTCATAAAATAACTAAAAAACATTCATAATAACTTGAGGTGTGCACACATACTTGTAGGCACGGGTTCAAATTAATAACTAGTATTAGTTAGAGTTTAAGGCTACATGCTTAGTTTTACACAAGAGTCTGTATAAATTTGTGTTGATTCACATTGTGGTATAAACTTTTCCTATAAACAAGTCCGGTTAAATATAACATGTTTTCATGCTTATTTTATATACGTTTGTTGATCTATGTATTCACGTAATTTTTTTCCGTCTTATCATTCTACGTTTTTGACGTAAATATTTTTAGTAGATATGTTGGGTCAATTATATATATTATTTCATTTGTCATAATAAATTCAAAGTATTCTACGTTTTTATTTTTTAACTCCGCCGCTGGAGAGCAGCGGGTAAGTCATAAGTGTCCTACTTTTACGTAAAAACAAAGAAGTTAAAAATCCAAAAATGGAAGAAAATTAAAAAAAAATGTAGCCACGTGTATTGAGCTTTGACCATAGGAGACACGTGAACCTCAAAATCCAATACTTTTTTTTTTGAAGTCTTCGTTTTGACTTTTGGAGGCGAACCAGACATTTCAAAGGACCTAAACGACGGCCTCCTCCACATCAGCTACTTGAATTTTACTTGAAGAAAATTAGGCTAAAATCCTAGATGAGATTATATTGTTTATTAGTATATAATAAAATTCAAAGTAAAAACATATTGTTTAAATAATGCGATCAAATACAATCTTATTATGCGTTTTAAGATATATACACACACAGATACATGTATATATAATACTAGATTATTAACACGTGTAATATAGGATTTAATATAAAATATTAAATAGTTAATAATGAAAATTTAGCAATTATAAAATGATATTTTGATATAAAATGATTAATTTACATATTAATAAATATTTTAAGTAATAAAAAAATAACTGAAAACTTTAATCAGTATACACATGATATATGACCTTTTAATGTATAATAATTGATATATTCGAAATAATTAACGTTAAAAACTTTAGTTTCAATTATATTAAAAAATAACTTTTATAAATCAATAATATAAAATATAATTTTTGTAATTATTAAAGTTAAACGACCGAGACCAAAAATGTAACTTTCTCCATCATTTTTATTATTTCATATTTTAAATATATTAAAAACGTCATTAGATGATAAAAAATCTTATTGTTTAAAAACTTCTTTTATAATATATTTTATTTTTAAAAGAAATCATTTTTTTAATTTAACTTGTTTTCTACATAAATTTTGTTTTCTCAAATTAAATATGTCTTACTTTAAAATTTTTTTTTAGAAAATTTAATATTTTATAAAAAAATTTATGTATGCTTTATAATAAAAAGATAAATAATATATTAGTTATTAGTATTATAATTATTTAATAAGAGAAAAAATTATTTAAGAAGAGAGATAATATAATCTATCTATACTAATAAATAAAGGTTTCTAATGACACATATCATGTTCATAGAGCACTTCATTTTTAATTTCTCGTCTCTCTCTCATATTAAATGCATCTAATATTAAATAATAATATTAAATATTAAATATAATTTTTATATATTTTTAAATTAAAAATATATTTTAATACATTAAAAATATATTAATATTAAAAAACACTTTTTACAAAAACCAATTTATTATAAAGTATAAAATTTATATAACAATTTTTTTTAAATAAAATGTTTAAACAAACAAAACTTTGAAGAAATTATTATTTAAATAAATAATAATAGTATTTTATTAATTAAATTATTAGATTATATGAATTTTTTATATTTTATATTAAAAAATTGTTTTATATTATCTAAATTTTCATTAATGACTATTTTTTATATTTTTTATTTAAGTCGTGTAATACACGGAATACTAACCTAGTTATTTAATAGGAGAGAGAATTAAGTGAAATGATAAAAAGTTGACAAGTGACAACAACAGTATAAGAAGATGACATGTGGCAATAGTGGTGTAAAAATGTGACATGAGACAATAGTAATGTAGGAAGGTGACATGTATTAAAATTGTTATTCTTTTATTATAAAGTATAGATTTAGATATATGTTTTCGAGTCCCTCTATGACTATGACAATGTAATTATATGTAGACTAATAGTAAAGAAAGAACACCGACATTGCAAATTAAGATATATATATATATATATATGTGAGAGGCCCCGAGCCCCTCGGTTGGCAAACATCAAACCCATACTCTTTAAAACATATTTACATTACCATAGCAGCGGAATTTAAGGCGATTACATAAAATATTATACAAACCTAAACAAACATTAACACATAGCTCATATCATTATTAGGTTTATAACATAGCCAGTCTATGCCAGGGGTAGTCTTCAACGTATGCCATAAGCCCTCCTGGTCTCCTTTCTCAAACTATTCAACCTGATATGCATGTAAAACAAGTCAGCTTTACGCTGGTGAGTTCTAAGTTCATTTATTAGAAAATCCTTATTCATTCATGTCATCATATAGCATAATCCAAATACATAACATACCTGTTCTTATATCATAATTTTATCACATACATAGCATCATAACATAATTCCATAACATACATATCATCACAACATAATTCATACAGTGAAGGAACTTCACCGTCAACTGCTGACCCTGAGGTCAAACAGGCTTGTGCAGCACAAGGCTCTTAACTATCAACCCGAAGTCGATAACTTACACATGCATAAGATTCCATTAACTGGCGACACACAGTCGGCAGGCCCGTGTTTCCACAGGACTCTTAATCCATCAACCGAAGTTGACGGCTCATACCGGTACAAGACTTCTTTACATACATCATTTATATTCATAACATGGTTTAAATCATTTAAACCATCATAAGCAGAAGCGGCTCCTTTCACCGCAGTGCTCAAGTTCTGCCCAACCGCAGCTGGCAAAACCACATTTCCTCCTCGACCTCGGTCGAGTGTCTTATACAAAAATAATCATTTCTTTCTCAACCATAGTTGAGACTTAAAACATTCTTTATCTGAAAACGTACTTTTCCCAAAAACATGCTTTACCTTACCATAATCAGGTTAAAATCACTTTCATACAATAACTTTATACATACATACATACATACACACAATCATTTTCATAAAATAACTTTATAACATGCATATCAGCCCAAAATGATAAAACATTTAAAACAGGGCTATAAGAACTCACCTGAGCTTAATAAGACACAATCTGCTAGCTTTCTTCCTTTCCTTACTTTCTCACGTTCAGAATGATATCCTATTAATATGGATATCTTATCATAATTATAACCTTATCATATAATATAAACCCTCTTTTTAGGGTTTCTAAACCGGTAACACAACGACTACGTTATAGTTATCTCAAATACAAGTGTTTAGCTTGCTATAACGACCCGAAGAGTTTTATAAACTTAATATTATTTATCTCAATTAATAATAAGTTGAGATGGAATTATAATACTAATTATGAAGATGCTCAGATTTACGATTACCGCTCGAAACTTCGGCATGTCATAACTTTCAATCGGAGCTTTATTTCAAAATTTCGCTTCCACTCATTTTGACCATTTTTATCTCTACAATATTGTTATGCTTAAAAATTACTTATCTGCTCGGCTTACATAAGCGTATTCTCTTATTTAATTAACTCGTCTTAGGGCGTTGCTAAACTTACTGTATAATAACATGCTTTTAAGGCAACCAGAAGAGTATACATATTATACCCTCATAAAACTCATGAAAACCTGATCATTATCTAGATGTAATTGGGCTTCAACCGAATCCAGTTTATGTTCACCATAAAAAAAACCAAAACTCCATCTAAACATGGTGTTGGTCTCTTTAATCAATCAAGACTAAACTAACACGAGATGAGGATCATGAACACATACCTTAATGATGTGGGTAGTTAGTATTAATCAGCCCGATTGATTCTTCTTGATTCTTCTTCTTTGCTCGTATTATACAGAGGTTGATTGTGAATTCTTGAAGTGTCTGCTTTCTTACCTTCGATGGATCAGTATCAATATGTTTTAAGTCGGTTTCAAATGAAATATCTACCTGTTTACGTCACCAAGGTTTAGACTTCAAGAATGAATTAATTTCCAATGTTACGGTTTGGCCCCTCATCTTTAAACTTCTATTTTTAAAACCCCCTTCTACTTTGCTCACATATTTTTAATATTCACGAGCCTATATCTTGTTCATACTTTATCGTATAACAGTCCCGCTTATATTAATGTGATCGTAATCACTTCAGGATTGTTCATAAAAATTATGAACTCAAACTGTAACAGAAATTTTTACACGTTATTAATAGGCTTTATAACGTGTCCATACATTATCAAATATTTTTATCGTTTATATCCTTTTGACCATAATCACTTTACGAACGTTTATATAAAATTTGGACATAAACGGTTACTGAAATTTTTGGTTGTTACAAATCTACCCTCCTTACAATAGGTTTCGTCCTCGAAACCTGTTACGTTTCAAACAAATGTGGGTAGAGTCGTTTCATCTCATCTTCAGTCTCCCATGTAGCCTCAGATCCTTTTCGATGTTTCCATTGAACCTTAACTTGTCTAATCATCTTGTTACGTAACTGTTTTTCTTTCCTGTCAACAATTGCAACTTGTTCTTCTATGTAGTTTAGCTTTTCATCAACTTCAATGTCATTTAACGGCACATATGTTACATCATCTGCTAGACATTTTCTCAGGTGTGAAACATGAAATGTCGGATGAATTCCACTCAGTTCATCTGGCAGATCTAACCGGTAGGCTACCTTACCGACTCGTGCCATAATTCGAAAAGGTCCAATAAATCTCGGACTCAGCTTCCCTCTTTTCCTAAATCGAATAATTCCTTTCCATGGAGAAAATTTTAACAGTACCTGGTCACCTACTTCAAACTCTATTGGTCTTCTTCTTTTGTCAGCATAAGACTTTTGTCGATCTTGTGCAGCTTTCATTCGCACTTTAACTAGTTGAAGTTTTTCTGTCAAATCTAACACTGCAGCTTTACTTCCCACTTCTTTTTGTCCTACTCCTCCCCAACACACAGGTGTTCTACAACGCCGTCCGTACAATGCCTCATATGGTGGCATTCCAATACTAGCATGATAGCTATTGTTGTACGAGAATTCCACCAATGGTAGATGATCATCCCAACTACCACCAAAATCAATAATACAGGCTCTGAGCATGTCCTCTAGGGTTTGGATAGTCCTTTCAGACTGTCCATCGGTCTGAGGATGATACGCAGTGCTGATATTGAGCCTTGTACCCGTCGATTCATGAAACCGTTTCCAGAATCTTGAAACGAATCGCGTGTCACGATCTGACACTATAGAAACTGGAACTCCATGTCTTGTAATTATTTCTTTCACAAATAATTCAGACAGTTTCTCCGAAGTATAAGTCTCACGTATAGGTAAGAAATGAGCACTTTTCGTTAACCGGTCTACAATCACCCAAATAGCATCATGACGTTTCGCTGTAAGAGGCAACTTGGTAATAAAATCCATAGTGATGTGTTCCCATTTCCATTCCGGGACTTCTAAAGGTTGCACATAACCATAGGGTTTTTGATGTTCAGCTTTTACTTGCGCACATGTCAAACATTTGTTTACGTATTGCATTACATTAAACTTCATACCTGGCCACCAGTAGTCTTTTCGAAGGTCTTGATACATTTTTGTTGCACCAGGATGAATAGAGTAGCGTGACTTATGTGCTTCGTCTAGAATCCTTGACCTGATGTCCCCATTTCGTGGAACCCACATTCTACCAAATCGGATCTTAACACCAAATTCATTTTCTTCCAGATTCTTAACTTGACCAAAGATTCTTTCAAATCCCACATTTTCTTCCTTTAATCCTTCCTTCTGCGCATCCTTGAGTTCATTTAGAAAATTTGGTGTGATTACCAAACTGTAAGATTTAACTTGTATAGCAGAGTGTTCTGTCTTACGACTTAGAGCATCAGCCACCACATTGGCCTTGCCCGGGTGATACAAAATTTCACAGTCATAATCTTTGAGTAGCTCAAGCCATCTTCTTTGTCTCATATTCAAGTCTTTCTGTTCAAAGAAGTATCTTAGGCTTTTATGATCTGTGTAAATTGTACATTTAACTCCATATAAATAGTGCCTCCAAATTTTTAAAGCAAATACCACAGCAGCCAATTCCAAATCATGTGTTGGATAATTAGCCTCGTGCGTTTTCAATTGTCTTGAGGCATATGCTATTACCTTTCCCCTTTGCATAAGTACACAACCCAAGCCCAAATAAGACGCATCTGAGTATACAACCATGTCTTCATTGCCATCCGGCAGTGCTAAAATAGGAGCTTCAGTTAATCTCTTTTTCAACTCTTCAAAAGCTTGGACCTGAGTTGGACCCCAGTCATATTTTACTTCCTTCCTAGTCAATTTTGTCAACGGTGTAGCAATCCTGGAGAAATCCTGAATAAATCTTCTGTAGTAACCTGCTAATCCGAGAAAGCTACGAACTTCCGTTGGTGTTTTCGGAGGATTCCATTTCATTACTGCCTCTACTTTAGCTGGGTCCACCATTATGCCTTCTGGACTAATAACATGACCTAGGAACTGCACTTCTCGTAACCAAAAGGCACATTTGGAGAACTTGGCATAAAGTTTTTCTCTTCTTAGTATTTCAAGTACTTCTCGTATGTGACAAGCATGATCACCTTCACTCTTTGAGTATATCAAGATGTCGTCAATAAACACAATCACCGATCGGTCTAACATAGGTCTGCACACCCGATTCATCAAATCCATAAACGCCGCAGGAGCGTTTGTTAATCCGAAAGACATCACAAGAAACTCATAATGTCCATAACGTGTGCGAAATGTTGTCTTCGGAATATCTTGTTCTCTCACCTTTAGTTGATGATACCCTGATCTAAGATCTATTTTAGAAAACCAACTTGCCCCTTGTAATTGGTCAAATAGATCGTCAATTCTTGGTAACGGATACTTATTCTTTATTGTGAGCTTATTCAATTCCCTATAATCAATACACATTCTCATGCTTCCGTCCTTTTTCTTTACAAACAACACTGGTGCACCCCAAGGTGACACACTTGGTCGTATAAAACCTTTGTCTAGAAGGTCTTGTAGTTGGGTCATTAATTCTTTCATCTCCGTTGGAGCTAGACGGTACGGTGCCTTGGCGACCGGTTGAGCTCCTGGCACAACATCAATTTGGAATTCGATTTCCCGATCAGGTGGAATTCCTGGCAAATCCTCAGGAAATACATCAGGAAAGTTACACACCACGGGTACGTTTTCCAATTCTTTTACCTTAATTTCTTTGTCAATAACATAGGCCAGATAAGCCCCACACCCTCGCCTCATAAATTCACTTGCCTTAATCATCGAAATGATTTTAGGCGCGTTAAACACTTTATCCCCGTAAACCGTTACTGATCTCCCATTGAGAGCTGTTAAGAAAATCATATTTCGTCGACAGACAATGTTAGCCTCATGTTTGGCCAACCAATCCATACCCAAGACTACATCAAAACCTCCTAACGTAATTACAAACAACTTAACAGGGAATCTATGACCTTCTATATCAATGTAACAATCATCATCAATGACATCCGTTACTTTAGTGGATTTACCAAGAGCAGTTTCTATGTTAAAGGCATTTTCTATCTTTTTAACATTAGCACGCAGTTTATCACAAAAAGTAATAGCCACAAAACTCGTACTTGCACCAGAGTCAAATAACACTAAAGCAGGGATATCGTTAATCAAGAATGTACCTGTCACCACATCCGGGTCTTTATCTGCCTGATCCTTAGTCATAGTAAAGGCACGAGCTTTTGCCTTTTGCTTCTCACTTCCCTTGCTACTTTCAGGTTTGCTGGTTTCAGTAGGCATTATCTTTGGTTTAAAACAATTCTTGCTCACGTGACCGATTCCACCACAATTATAACATTTTGGCATACTTGGACAATTATTCGAGAAATGTCCAGTTTTTCCACAACGGTAGCACAAAGTAGTCCCCAGAAGACATTCTCCCCTATGTCTCCTTCCACATTTAGTGCATGTTTCAAATTCTTCCCTTCTAAACTTTTTTATAGGGGGCCCTGGTTTGTCATTTCGATTTCTTTTAAATCTAGATGACCACTTTTGCTTAGGTTCTTCCTTTATTGGTTCAATTTCCAATACATCATCCCAGACAATACCGCTAATCTCCACGGGCGATTCAAAAGTTCTGGGAGCATGCGCCTTCACGTGTGTTCGGACTCTAGGTGGTAGTCCTTCCACATATAACTTCATCCTACGTTCCTCCGTGTTTACCAAATGAGGAACCAGTCTTGACATTTCATTAAATTTTGACGTATATTGCCGGTGATTCATACGTCCAGCTTTCAAAGTCAGAAATTCCCGTTCGATTTTATCAATTTCATTCTTTGGACAAAAGTGTTTCATAACTAATTCCTTTAAGTTTTCCCATTTCATGCCCTCCACATCAGTAGTGGTCTTTGACTGCTTGACCGTGTTCCACCAGTGTAAAGCTTCTTCAGTAAATGAATGAGCTGCAAATTTCACTTCTTGATCAACCCGACATTCACTAATCTCAATAACCGCCTCCATAGACGAAACCCAATGGCAGGTAGCCACCGCATCTTTCTTACCATCAAATGGTGGAGGATTGCACCCTTTAAAGGCTTTATAATCACATCCTTTGGGTTCCTTTGTACCCGAACCCTTACCTTTAGCATTGATGATCAATATCTCATCTTCATCGTGCTCAATGTTAGAGCTGTTAGCTTTCTCTCTTTCCTCAGTAGCTCCTTCTTTATTATTTCCCTTTTCGGCTTTGGTTCTATCTGAAGGTAATAGGTCTTTTAAAATTTTACGAACTTCATTAGATATTGCCTTTACCACCACCGGTTCAAGTCTAAGTTCCTCTTCTTCATTTTCTTCTTCACTGTTGACTTCAGTTTCCTCATTATTCACTGGTACTTCCTCAGTTTGCTTCTTATTTTTAGGTGGTCGACCTCGGCCTCTACCATGTCCACCTTCTTTCTTTTCTCCTGCCATTTTAGTTTTCTATACATATTGCAAACAACCATGTGTCAATAGAGGTAATAATTCAGGACGTAATAAGCATTGTAAATTGTTAATGACGTTGATCAAGTGTAATTAACTATTTACCTCACTTATAAGTTCTAAGCATTCCCAATCATGAACACATTATCATTCGTAACATCATACTAATTTAATCTATATCTTAAACATAACAAACCTCTAAGGTCATATGCTGATGGCATCAAACTACCCTTGCCTGGCATTCATTCTGTCCCATTTTCAGTCTAAGTCCAGCCATTAAGGATGACCGGATCTCTCAAACTATGGCTCTGATACCAACTTGAGAGGCCCCGAGCCCCTCGGTTGGCAAACATCAAACCCATACTCTTTAAAACATATTTACATTACCATAGCAGCGGAATTTAAGGCGATTACATAAAATATTATACAAACCTAAACAAACATTAATACATAGCTCATATCATTATTAGGTTTATAACATAGCCAGTCTATGCCAGGGGTAGTCTTCAACGTATGCCATAAGCCCTCCTGGTCTCCTTTCTCAAACTATTCAACCTGATATGCATGTAAAACAAGTCAGCTTTACGCTGGTGAGTTCTAAGTTCATTTATTAGAAAATCCTTATTCATTCATGTCATCATATAGCATAATCCAAATACATAACATACCTGTTCTTATATCATAATTTTATCACATACATAGCATCATAACATAATTCCATAACATACATATCATCACAACATAATTCATACAGTGAAGGAACTTCACCGTCAACTGCTGACCCTGAGGTCAAACAGGCTTGTGCAGCACAAGGCTCTTAACTATCAACCCGAAGTCGATAACTTACACATGCATAAGATTCCATTAACTGGCGACACACAGTCGGCAGGCCCGTGTTTCCACAGGACTCTTAATCCATCAACCGAAGTTGACGGCTCATACCGGTACAAGACTTCTTTACATACATCATTTATATTCATAACATGGTTTAAATCATTTAAACCATCATAAGCAGAAGCGGCTCCTTTCACCGCAGTGCTCAAGTTCTGCCCAACCGCAGCTGGCAAAACCACATTTCCTCCTCGACCTCGGTCGAGTGTCTTATACAAAAATAATCATTTCTTTCTCAACCATAGTTGAGACTTAAAACATTCTTTATCTGAAAACGTACTTTTCCCAAAAACATGCTTTACCTTACCATAATCAGGTTAAAATCACTTTCATACAGTAACTTTATACATACATACATACATACACACAATCATTTTCATAAAATAACTTTATAACATGCATATCAGCCCAAAATGATAAAACATTTAAAACAGGGCTATAAGAACTCACCTGAGCTTAATAAGACACAATCTGCTAGCTTTCTTCCTTTCCTTACTTTCTCACGTTCAGAATGATATCCTATTAATATGGATATCTTATCATAATTATAACCTTATCATATAATATAAACCCTCTTTTTAGGGTTTCTAAACCGGTAACACAACGACTACGTTATAGTTATCTCAAATACAAGTGTTTAGCTTGCTATAACGACCCGAAGAGTTTTATAAACTTAATATTATTTATCTCAATTAATAATAAGTTGAGATGGAATTATAATACTAATTATGAAGATGCTCAGATTTACGATTACCGCTCGAAACTTCGGCATGTCATAACTTTCAATCGGAGCTTTATTTCAAAATTTCGCTTCCACTCATTTTGACCATTTTTATCTCTACAATATTGTTATGCTTAAAAATTACTTATCTGCTCGGCTTACATAAGCGTATTCTCTTATTTAATTAACTCGTCTTAGGGCGTTGCTAAACTTACTGTATAATAACATGCTTTTAAGGCAACCAGAAGAGTATACATATTATACCCTCATAAAACTCATGAAAACCTGATCATTATCTAGATGTAATTGGGCTTCAACCGAATCCAGTTTATGTTCACCATAAAAAAAACCAAAACTCCATCTAAACATGGTGTTGGTCTCTTTAATCAATCAAGACTAAACTAACACGAGATGAGGATCATGAACACATACCTTAATGATGTGGGTAGTTAGTATTAATCAGCCCGATTGATTCTTCTTGATTCTTCTTCTTTGCTCGTATTATACAGAGGTTGATTGTGAATTCTTGAAGTGTCTGCTTTCTTACCTTCGATGGATCAGTATCAATATGTTTTAAGTCGGTTTCAAATGAAATATCTACCTGTTTACGTCACCAAGGTTTAGACTTCAAGAATGAATTAATTTCCAATGTTACGGTTTGGCCCCTCATCTTTAAACTTCTATTTTTAAAACCCCCTTCTACTTTGCTCACATATTTTTAATATTCACGAGCCTATATCTTGTTCATACTTTATCGTATAACAGTCCCGCTTATATTAATGTGATCGTAATCACTTCAGGATTGTTCATAAAAATTATGAACTCAAACTGTAACAGAAATTTTTACACGTTATTAATAGGCTTTATAACGTGTCCATACATTATCAAATATTTTTATCGTTTATATCCTTTTGACCATAATCACTTTACGAACGTTTATATAAAATTTGGACATAAACGGTTACTGAAATTTTTGGTTGTTACAAATCTACCCTCCTTACAATAGGTTTCGTCCTCGAAACCTGTTACGTTTCAAACAAATGTGGGTAGAGTCGTTTCATCTCATCTTCAGTCTCCCATGTAGCCTCAGATCCTTTTCGATGTTTCCATTGAACCTTAACTTGTCTAATCATCTTGTTACGTAACTGTTTTTCTTTCCTGTCAACAATTGCAACTTGTTCTTCTATGTAGTTTAGCTTTTCATCAACTTCAATTACTCTGGAGACAACTCTCTGATTCAAAGGAGTACGAAAACTTGGTCTGGGATACGCTTAATCGTCGGATCAAAATCACACCAAACCAAGAACGGCTTGGCAAATGAACACAGTCAATTCGAAACGTTAACAAGGAAGTATATATGCCTTATGTTCGTAATCGAGTCTAAATCAAAAGCCCTATGGTTAATTAGGCTAACGAAACCTTAGTTGTAAGAATTCAATCGAAAGATATTCTAGGGTTCTTATGGAATGGGGCATTGATTTAAGATTTGTATAACAACAAAGGCAAATAATACTTTTAAAATTAATTCTACATAAATACTTTCAAACTTGAAAATCATTAATTTTACACACATGAATAATTATAAAATTATTCTAAATGGTTTTATAATTATTTTAAATGATTTTCTATAGATTATCATAAATACTCATAAACATTAAGCAATATTTTAAACAATTAAAATAAGAACAAATGGAATGAATTTCTCAAATGCTAGATGGTTATCAAATGCAATTAAAATATTTATTATACCATGTGTTGATTTATGTGTTATTGATGTTAGATGGTTATCAAATGCAATGAAAATATTCATTCAATCTATGATGCAAGCCTTAGACCTAATTAGCTTTATTTGTTAGATGCCAAGCTTATACAATGTGTTGATTCTATGTGTGTTGCTAGTTAAGCAATCTAGTACTTAGTAGCATTAGATGTGTTAGATGCCATCTTTGCAATGACTTTTGCCTTTGTGTGAAAAATGTGAAAAGTACAACTAGCAAACTCGTTGAAATACAAATGTTAAATTAGAGTATGGCCATACTTGCATTAACAGTTTGTATGGATACTTTGTTGGACTCAAGCTATTGTTATTCATTCATTTATTCATTTTATTTATTCAAACTTGTATTAATGTTATACTAAAGATATATATTATAGTTAGGCTATAGTTTGCATCTTTTTTAAACATATTATTTAAACTTAATATGTGAACTCACTAACTACGCAAATAGTTGACAAACTCTTATTTTGCATGTGTTACATGATAAGGAAGCATGTGAAGACATATGATAAGAATTAGTGACCTAGTTAAATTGAAATCAATGTTTTAGCATTGCAAATGTAATTGTTGTATATTCAATTCATGTAATGATTATTTGATTCAATGACGTTTGTGGTTGTTTTGTAATATCGATGCATTAAATATTCAAACGTTATAATAGCACCATGAGGTAATGAACACTCAGATTCGCGCCCCAATGTATTCTGCCGTCGGTCGGGGTGTGACATATTGGTATCAGAGCCATGGTTATATGGATCTATGTTATTAGAAAATGGTTGCCTAGACTATAACTAAGTTAACCCAAACATGAGAATTCATGTTATTATTGTTTGTTTATTACATGCTTATGTGCTATGTGTTATATAATAATCCTTGTGTGATATATACATGTTACCATAAAGGAATGCCATATATAGTTGATAATATACCTTTGCGTACACTTAGTTAGGAATGCCTAAGTTTAAGATTACTTCTTATCATGGGAATTACTTAGTTTAAGCAATTGCCTTAGAATTTGCTTTTAAGTAAATTCCATTTCAAAATCACGTACGCGCAAACAATCTTTAGATGGTAGGAATTCAAACTCATTAGACTTAATGTCTAATATTATTACTTAGACACTATAGGAATTCCAATATTTATTTTAAGACCCCATTAGAATTAAATTTGTGAGGCGAATATGTACTAACTGGAAGAGTGTAGTACCATTAGTTAGAACTCTTGTCTAGTAAAGCTATTTATATAAATACCCGAGGTACTGTGAGACCTGTCTAGCTTTCATGGGGACTTCTGATGAGATTACAATCACTTATAGGGCAAAGAATATCATACCAAACACCTAACAAACTAAATGATTCTAATATGTCACCCGGTGTTCAATTTTGAACACCATTACTATTGTTTGCAAACAAGATCAACTGACTTACTGTAACATCAGTGCCGGAACCGTCGCCGGAACAGTGATCTCTACAGTACATGAACAGTAAACAGGTGCGAATCATATACATTTCAATATATTTCATATTTATATCAGTTGTCATTATCAGTTTGGGTGTCATAGAACAGTTTCAGAAACATTTAACAGAAACACAGCTCAAAACAATAGTTCTTGAGTCGGATAATTATCTGGCAACACAGAACCCTCATATGATTATTTGCTTAGGAATTATTATGTATAAACGTATGTGAGGCTTTACAGAACAAAACACACGAATATTGTTACGTGAATGCTAAATTGACGGGTTATTCGTATAGGTGACGATCTGTACGGATATATATGAAAGTTTAACGTTCTGAATGATATTCTATAACTAGAAAACAAGATTGAAAAGTATAGTTATCGTCGTGTTCGTACGGGTGACGATTCGAACGAATACGCGCGACAACCGTATATTTCGATTTAAACCGTAAATTAAAATATTATAATTTAATTAATAGAAAATATTAGTTAATTTATTAGGAATTACAACCTAGAATAATTAAAAGATTTCTAATTTTATAATAGTATCGTTTCGTCTCGAAAACTACGCGAAACGACATTATTACGCAAAACCGAACGAAACCGAGCAACCGGATATCTTCCTAAACAATTAATGAACCATTAAGGCTCCAACCACCACCACAAGACCCAACCCACCCCTCTCATTTCGTCCACCTTCTTTCTCTCTCTAAAGGATTGTTCTCTCAACTTCTCTCTACAAGATCTTAGCCATTTCTCAGCGGATTCGAGTGTTCTCGGAAGCAATACGTTCCTCTTGCTGCGTAGATCAAGAAAGTACAGGCATTTCACGCAATCATCCGTCTATTTTGAGGTAAATAATCATTTTAGATTCGGTTTTATAGGGTTTTCACGAGTTTTATGGGTTTTGCTATTATAATCGAAACTAGCCACTTAAAACACTTAGATGATGATGTCCTACGTGGTTAGGAAGTGTTAGGGATGAATTGCAACAGGTTAGGATTCGAAATAAACGAAGAACTTGGAGTTTATTGTAGGTTCGTGAGTAATGGTGGTCGGCCGAACCTTTGCCATAAAGCTCAAACACAACGAACCCTGAGGCTTTCTGCAGCCGAACCCTGAAGGACCTGCGACGAACCCTGCAAGCCTGACAACCTGCAACGAACCCTGCCCAACTGTACCATTTGACCACGAACCTTCGCCCTTTGCAACGAACCTGCCAGGCGAATCCATGAAGAACCGAACCTTAGATGAACATTCTATGGTTGAGCGAACCATGGGCAGCCGAACCTTTTCCTATCTATAGCAGCCAAACCAACTGAGCCACGAACCTACACACGGCCACGAACTATCACACCTGACCGAACCATTAAGAGAACCCTACCCACTTGAACGAACCTTGGGCCATTTAACTACACTTGGGCCGAACCTACCCATAGGAGGCATAGGTTCGCTGATCCAAATTTTATAAATCAAATTGTTTATAGAAATGGCGATTTTAAGATTGGGACATGCATGGGAATAAGGGTTTTCATTAGTAGCTAACAACTTTGGGTAAGCATGAGTAATATGGGTAACAAACTAAGGATATCATTAGTAGAGAATAAGGAATATGGTGGTTTAATACATGGGGATTTAAGGATATATGCATGCATGAAATATGTCACGTGTGTGTGTGTGTGCATGAATAAGGATGAAAACCTAATCATGCATGCGTGTGTAGAACTAAATGTTGTATGTTCAAGATGGTCAAATAAACGAGATTTCATTGGTACAAATCCATAAGATTCAAAACACAAGTCTTGACTTAATGGGGAATGACAAATAACATAGATATGTAATTATCTACATGGGATCATTTCAAGGACATGAATCACGATCGATTAGAAATCAAGGTTATTCATTTGGGCCAAAGTGGGCCCAATGGGATTAATTAAGCCCCAACACATGTTTAAATGATTACTTAAACACAAGTAAAGGTGTTTTGATAAAATTAAGGCATTATGAAATTATTAACTTAAAAATTTAATACTTTTCAAAAATCTCGTTTAATTTGAAATGTAATTTATAATCGTCATTGTTTTCTTTTAAGTTTAGTTAGTTATAAAAGTTTGTGTTAATATCATTGGTTGGGATTTTGTTATAAAATAGACAATCTAATTGTCTAGATTTGAACTAGATACAGATGAAACTCTGCCGAAATTTCTTAAAATTTAAAAGTAAGTTATTACAATAAACATGGGATTGGGGTCATATAAGGGTAACTAAGTTAGATTGTATTTTAGATACACTTAGTACTAAGACACTTAGTTGCACACACAACAAGACCCGAACTCTAGGCACAACGACTACTACGCGTACTTATCATATCCGAAATTTTTATAAAATAACTCAGGAACTGAAGATACTTAGCTTACATACGGGAGCGCGCATTTTGTGTTAGATCAAATTACATAGCAGCACAGGTGAGTTCATTGCCCCTTTTCTAACATTTTTGTTTTAAAACGCGGGGCTGAGAAGCATGCGTAAACTGTTTATCTAAATTGTTTACTTAAATGCTTTTAAATTTATATGTTTTACATATATATAAATGTTATCCTAGACCATGTCTAGGAAGATTTTATGCAGGTTTACTAACCGATTTACTTATATATTAAGTGAATAATCGAGTTAAACTAAACTTTTCAATAAGTCAAAACATTTCAAAGGAATCAAATCAAACATTTTGACAAATCAAGTGGGTGAATTCAAGGAATCAAATCAAACATTTTGACAAATCAAGTGGGTGAATTCAAGGAATCAAATTAAACATTTTTGACAAAACAAGTGTGGGACTTCAAAGAAATCAAACAAAACAATCTTTGCAAAGACAACATTCAATGTTCTACAAATCAAGTGTTTGTTGAACAACGAATCAAGTGTACAATCGATCAATGAATCTTGTATTCTATGATCAACACATCAAGTACATCTTGTGACAAAATCAGTTGAATCAATAAATCATTTTCAAGGGAAAGTCTGGGAAATATCAGAGATAGCATACGCCAAAAACATTGACGAAACATAAAATCCTGCATTTCAAGAAGTCCTAGCTAGACCGTTTGACTTGTAGGTCGTATGTTTGAGGATATTTACAGTTTCCCTAACTACTAAGTACCTAGATTGACAGACTAGTCTACTCGAGTATGACCACAGGCCCCAATCATTAGGATTTAGATTTTATTAAATGTTTATTTATTTATTTAATTAAGCATTTATAACTGTTTACACAATTATTATGGTTGATCATATTGTGTGATGAACTTATGAAATCAACATGGATTTCAAATGATTGTAATTACAGGGACAACAAACAGAAGAACTTATGGGTTGTGTTAAGGGTAAAAATGCTTGATTATCATTAACAACAGTGTCATATGTATATTAGTATGTGGTGGGATGTTGGCTAGGGCTTGTCCCTTACATATGCCCTATATATAAGCATACCGATGTGGATATTACATGTGGAGTTAATGAGGTTAGGGTCTTTACCAAAGGAGGTTTTCAAATCATTTTCAATTACTAAAACTATATGAACTCACCAACCATGTGTTGACTTGATTTTTGCATGACTTCTCAGGTGACGAACAGGTCAACTAAGGAGTTATTTCTTTTAGACTAGGACTTCATATAGAAGACTAGTATTTTGGACCGGCATACTTTTGAAGACATCATTAAACAAATTATTGTGTATATCTTGTGTAAATACAAGATAGTCATTTATTGATGTTTTACAATAGATTTACATTGTTAAATTATAAACGATACTGCTGTAATTTAACTTTGTAATTCTATTATATTTAGCATTTCTCATTTATGTCATGTGCAATGTAAACAATCTGATCACTTCGATTATCACTCACGATATTGCGCCCCGGGAACCTTCCGCCCGTCGGGGAAACCCGATCCTACCCCGCCGGCTCGGGGTGTGACAGATTGGTATCAGAGCCATGGTTATAGAGAAATATAGGTCACTTATTTAATTGGTTTGGCCTAGACTATAACCTAGGGACCCTGCATGTAGAGAAAACAGAATTAAGGGAATTACTTGCATACTGTCTCCTATAATTGATCATTGCACTAACCGATAACTTTATTGGTTATGATCAGAATGCCGCCGAGGAGACAACCTCCCTTGATACAGCTACCACCTCAAGACATGGCACCACACTCATCCACACCGTCTCCGAATGACTCTCCACCACCACCTCCTCCACCTCCTCCTCCCCCTCCTCCATTGATTACTCAAGCATCTGGTTCAGGCACAACACCGACTATGGACCCTGCTACTATCGCTTTGGTGACGTTACTGAGTAGCCAGATGACGAACCAGATGAAAGAAGCTATACCGGAGATGTTCCTTCGTCTTCGTAATGAGATCCTCAATACTGGCAACTCATCAGGGGAAGCCAGTGGAAACACTGGGGATTCATCTCACTACTCCTACAAGTCCTTTGTAGGATGTAAACCACCCAGTTTCAGTGGGTCTGAAGGTGCCGTTGGATTAATCCAATGGATTGAGAAGATCGAGACAACTTTGGACCTCTGCAGCTGCCCTGAACAACACAAGGTCCGTTACTCAGCTGGAACATTCAATAAACGGGCTCTGACCTGGTGGAACGGTCAGATCAATGCCCGAGGAAGAGAAGAAGCCATGGCAATGCCATGGGAAGATTTCAAGACACTGCTGCGAACAGAGTTCTGTCCGAAGAATGAGCTGCAGAAATTGGAGGTTGAATTATCTAATCATGTGATGAAGGGGGCTGATCACATGGGGTATACAACTCGTTACCACGAGTTGGTTGCTTTGGTACCTGACATGGTACCAACATTGGAGAAAAGAATAGACAGGTATGTGGGTGGACTTCCCGCCTGCATTTAGGGTATGGTTGCTTCAGCCAACCCTACTACTGTTGAATCTGCAGTGAGACTGTCTGGAAACTCACTGATCTCATGGTAGCCTCTGGAGTTTTAAAGAAAGAGGCTGAACCCAGCAAGAACAAGGCTGAGTCTTCCAAGAAACCCCACCACCATCAGAGGAAGAAACAGAAGACCATTAAGAACTACACGGTGGCCACACCTCTCCAACAAGTAACAGCAGCACCACAAAACCCCAACCGCAAACCTTACACTGGCACGTTTCCTCGGTGTGCCAAGTGTCAGTATCATCACCATGCTGACGCTCCGTGTAGACATTGCACGAGATGTGGAAGAAAGGGCCATTGGGTCCAATACTGTAGGATGACACCTAACCAAGCAATCAACAATGCTGTTTTGGCTCTTCCTCCACCAGCAAATCATAACAATGGTGGATGCTATAATTGTGGCGAACAAGGCCACTTTGCGAAGAACTGCCCGAAGAAGGCACAACCAGCAGTTCAAGCACCACGTGGACGAGCTTTCGCTATCGGAGCACCAGCTGCACGCCAGGACCCAAATGTGGTCACTGGTACGTTTCTCTTACATGACTTTTATGCAATTGTCTTATTTGATACTGGTGCGGATCAGAGTTTTATCTCTACCGATTTTGCATGCCAACTAGATTCAGTAGAGGAACAGTTAGACTCCCCTTACATTATAGAAGTAGCTAACGGGAAACAGATTACAGTTAGTACAGTTTATAGAAATTGCCCATTGACACTTAATGGTCATACATTTGCCATCGATTTGATACCGATGGAGTTGGGTAGTTTCGACATCATTGTCGGAATGGATTGGCTTTCCTCTAACCGAGTGGAAGTCATCTGTTCTGAGAAGCTGCTTCGAATTCCATTGCCGAGTGATCGGGTATTGGAAGTTAGAGGGGATCAAGCAAAACGCAGTGTCAAAATCATCTCTTGCATAAAGGCGCGTAAGTGTCTACAGAAGCAGTGTGTGGCGTTTTTGGCTCATGTGGTGGAAAAGGAGAAGGTTAAGAAGAAAGTTCAAGATGTACCGGTAGTGAAAGAATATCCTGAAGTATTCCCCGAAGACCTACCTGGTCTGCCACCTGCGCGACCGGTAGAGTTTCGTATTGACTTAATTCCTGGAGCAGCTCCTGTTGCTAAATCTCCTTACAGGTTAGCACCTTCAGAGATGCAGGAATTGTCTAATCAGTTACAAGAGTTACTTGACAAGGGTTTCATCAGACCGAGCTACTCACCTTGGGGAGCTCCGGTTTTGTTCGTGAAAAAGAAGGACGGATCGTTCAGAATGTGCATAGATTACAGGGAACTAAACAAACTAACCATCAAGAATCGGTATCCATTGCCGAGGATTGATGATTTGTTTGACCAACTACAAGGAGCACAGTACTTCTCAAAGATTGACTTGCGGTCTGGATATCATCAACTGAGAGTGCAAGACGAAGACATACCGAAAACGGCCTTCCGAACAAGATACGGGCATTTCGAATTCATGGTGATGCCTTTCGGATTGACAAATGCACCTGCGGTTTTCATGGACCTCATGAACCGAGTGTCCAAGCCGTACTTGGATCAGTTTGTCATTGTCTTCATTGATGACATACTGATTTATTCCAAGACCAAAAAAGAACATGAGCAACACCTTAAAAAGATCTTGGAACTGTTGAAGAAAGAACAACTCTATGCTAAATTCTCTAAATGTGAATTTTGGCTAAGGGAAGTTCAATTTCTGGGTCATGTAGTCAACAGCGAAGGAATACACGTGGACCCTGCCAAGATCGAGGCGATAAAGAATTGGGACACTCCGAAGACACCGACGGAGATACGGTCTTTTCTGGGGTTGGCAGGTTATTACAGAAGGTTTATCTCAAACTTTTCTAAGATAGCTTTGCCTCTCACTAAGCTAACCCAGAAGAGTGAACCGTTTGTCTGGGAGCAGAAACAAGAAGATGCTTTTCAGACATTGAAACAGAAACTATGTGATGCTCCAATCCTATCTCTCCCAGAGGGCTGTGATGACTTTGTTGTGTACTGCGATGCTTCCCATCAGGGACTCGGTTGTGTATTAATGCAACGGGACAAAGTCATAGCCTATGCATCAAGACAGTTAAAGGTTCATGAGAAGAACTACACTACTCATGATCTTGAACTGGGAGCAGTAATCTTCGCCTTGAAGATTTGGAGACATTACTTATATGGCACCAAGTGTACCATATTTACTGATCACAAAAGTCTGCAGCACATCTTTGATCAGAAGGAGCTCAACATGCGACAGCGCCGTTGGGTTGAACTTCTGAATGACTACGATTGTGTGATCAAATACCATCCGGGAAAGGCGAACGTTGTAGCCGATGCCTTGAGCCGGAAGGAACGGGTCAAACCCCTACGTGTTAGAGCAATGGGGATAACCGTGCAGACCAGTTTAAGTGACAAGATTGTTCAAGCACAACAAGAAGCACTTGACCGAGGTAATCTGAAGAGGGAACTTGATTGCGGAGCAGAGAAACAGTTCGACACGAGGTCCGATGGAATGATCTACTACAAGGAACGTATATGGATCCCTGCGGTAGATGAATTGAGGAAACTTATCTTTGATGAAGCACACAAGACTAAATACTCTGTCCATCCAGGCGCTGATAAAATGTACCAAGACTTGCGTGGATTTTATTGGTGGCCGGGAATGAAGAAAGACATAGCCGAGTATGTCGGACAATGTCTTACGTGTGCCAAGGTAAAGGCGGAACACCAGAAACCGTCTGGTCTATTGGAGCAGCCTGAGATTCCGCTCTGGAAGTGGGAACAAATAGCTATGGATTTCATTACCAAGCTACCCCGCACTTCCAGTGGTCATGATACAATTTGGGTGATCATTGATCGTTTAACCAAATCTGCTCATTTCTTGCCCATGCGTGAGAACTTCACCATGGATAAACTGGCAAGATTGTACATCAATGAGATAGTGGTACGCCACGGTGTACCATTGTCTATTATTTCTGATAGAGATAGCAGATTTACATCGAGGTTCTGGCAATCATTGCAGAAATCTTTAGGGACACAGTTAAATCTGAGTACAGCTTACCACCCACAAACGGATGGTCAAAGCGAACGTACTATTCAAACCCTAGAGGACATGTTGAGAACATGTGTATTGGAGTTCGGTGGAAACTGGGATTCCCATTTGCCACTAATTGAATTCTCCTACAATAACAGTTACCACAGCAGTATCGGATGTGCACCATTCGAGGCTCTTTATGGCCGGAAATGCCGATCACCGATCTGTTGGACTGAAATTGGAGATAACCGAATAACTGGGCCAGAACTAATTCAAGAAACCACTGACAAGATAGCTCAGATTCAAAGAAGACTACAAGCAACAAGGAGCAGACAAAAGAGCTACGCCGACAAACAGCGCAAGCCGTTGGAATTCCAAGTGGGAGATCGTGTAATGTTGAAGGTATCCCCATGGAAAGGCGTTGTACGTTTTGGAAGGAAAGGCAAATTAGCACCAAGATACGTGGGACCGTTCGAGATAATCGAGCGTATTGGTCCTGTGGCGTATAGACTGAGATTACCTGATGAACTCAGTGGCGTGCATGACGTGTTTCACGTCTCAAACCTGAAGAAATGCCTTGCTGACGAGTCTCTCGTCATTCCAATCGAAGAGATTCAAGTCGATGAACAGTTACATTTCATTGAAGAACCTTTAGAGATTATGGATCGCAAGGTTAAACAACTGAGGCGAAGCCGTATTCCTATTGTAAAGGTTCTTTGGAATTCAAGACGCGGGCCCGAATTCACTTGGGAACGTGAAGATCACATGAAGTTAAAGTATCCCCAACCGTTTGAAGAGGAAGATGTACCGGATAACAACTCTTAGATTTCGGGACGAAATTTCTCTAACAAGGGGAGACTGTAACATCAGTGCCGGAACCGTCGCCGGAACAGTGATCTCTACAGTACATGAACAGTAAACAGGTGCGAATCATATACATTTCAATATATTTCATATTTATATCAGTTGTCATTATCAGTTTGGGTGTCATAGAACAGTTTCAGAAACATTTAACAGAAACACAGCTCAAAACAATAGTTCTTGAGTCGGATAATTATCTGGCAACACAGAACCCTCATATGATTATTTGCTTAGGAATTATTATGTATAAACGTATGTGAGGCTTTACAGAACAAAACACACGAATATTGTTACGTGAATGCTAAATTGACGGGTTATTCGTATAGGTGACGATCTGTACGGATATATCTGAAAGTTTAACGTTCTGAATGATATTCTATAACTAGAAAACAAGATTGAAAAGTATAGTTATCGTCGTGTTCGTACGGGTGACGATTCGAACGAATACGCGCGACAACCGTATATTTCGATTTAAACCGTAAATTAAAATATTATAATTTAATTAATAGAAAATATTAGTTAATTTATTAGGAATTACAACCTAGAATAATTAAAAGATTTCTAATTTTATAATAGTATCGTTTCGTCTCGAAAACTACGCGAAACGACATTATTACGCGAAACCGAACGAAACCGAGCAACCGGATATCTTCCTAAACAATTAATGAACCATTAAGGCTCCAACCACCACCACAAGACCCAACCCACCCCTCTCATTTCGTCCACCTTCTTTCTCTCTCTAAAGGATTGTTCTCTCAACTTCTCTCTACAAGATCTTAGCCATTTCTCAGCGGATTCGAGTGTTCTCGGAAGCAATACGTTCCTCTTGCTGCGTAGATCAAGAAAGTACAGGCATTTCACGCAATCATCCGTCTATTTTGAGGTAAATAATCATTTTAGATTCGGTTTTATAGGGTTTTCACGAGTTTTATGGGTTTTGCTATTATAATCGAAACTAGCCACTTAAAACACTTAGATGATGATGTCCTACGTGGTTAGGAAGTGTTAGGGATGAATTGCAACAGGTTAGGATTCGAAATAAACGAAGAACTTGGAGTTTATTGCAGGTTCGTGAGTAATGGTGGTCGGCCGAACCTTTGCCATAAAGCTCAAACACAACGAACCCTGAGGCTTTCTGCAGCCGAACCCTGAAGGACCTGCGACGAACCCTGCAAGCCTGACAACCTGCAACGAACCCTGCCCAACTGTACCATCTGACCACGAACCTTCGCCCTTTGCAACGAACCTGCCAGGCGAATCCATGAGGAACCGAACCTTAGATGAACATTCTATGGTTGAGCGAACCATGGGCAGCCGAACCTTTTCCTATCTATAGCAGCCGAACCAACTGAGCCACGAACCTACACACGGCCACGAACTATCACACCTGACCGAACCATTAAGAGAACCCTACCCACTTGAACGAACCTTGGGCCATTTAACTACACTTGGGCCGAACCTACCCATAGGAGGCATAGGTTCGCTGATCCAAATTTTATAAATCAAATTGTTTATAGAAATGGCGATTTTAAGATTGGGACATGCATGGGAATAAGGGTTTTCATTAGTAGCTAACAACTTTGGGTAAGCATGAGTAATATGGGTAACAAACTAAGGATATCATTAGTAGAGAATAAGGAATATGGTAGTTTAATACATGGGGATTTAAGGATATATGCATGCATGAAATATGTCACGTGTGTGTGTGTGCATGAATAAGGATGAAAACCTAATCATGCATGCGTGTGTAGAACTAAATGTTGTATGTTCAAGATGGTCAAATAAACGAGATTTCATTGGTACAAATCCATAAGATTCAAAACACAAGTCTTGACTTAATGGGGAATGACAAATAACATAGATATGTAATTATCTACATGGGATCATTTCAAGGACATGAATCACGATCGATTAGAAATCAAGGTTATTCATTTGGGCCAAAGTGGGCCCAATGGGATTAATTAAGCCCCAACACATGTTTAAATGATTACTTAAACACAAGTAAAGGTGTTTTGATAAAATTAAGGCATTATGAAATTATTAACTTAAAAATTTAATACTTTTCAAAAATCTCGTTTAATTTGAAATGTAATTTATAATCGTCATTGTTTTCTTTTAAGTTTAGTTAGTTATAAAAGTTTGTGTTAATATCATTGGTTGGGATTTTGTTATAAAATAGACAATCTAATTGTCTGGATTTGAACTAGATACAGATGAAACTCTGTCGAAATTTCTTAAAATTTAAAAGTAAGTTATTACAATAAACATGGGATTGGGGTCATATAAGGGTAACTAAGTTAGATTGGATTTTAGATACACTTAGTACTAAGACACTTAGTTGCACACACAACAAGACCCGAACTCTAGGCACAACGACTACTACGCGTACTTATCATATCCGAAATTTTTATAAAATAACTCAGGAACTGAAGATACTTAGCTTACATACGGGAGCGCGCATTTTGTGTTAGATCAAATTACATAGCAGCACAGGTGAGTTCATTGCCCCTTTTCTAACATTTTTGTTTTAAAACGCGGGGCTGAGAAGCATGCGTAAACTGTTTATCTAAATTGTTTACTTAAATGCTTTTAAATTTATATGTTTTACATATATATAAATGTTATCCTAGACCATGTCTAGGAAGATTTTATGCAGGTTTACTAACCGATTTACTTATATATTAAGTGAATAATCGAGTTAAACTAAACTTTTCAATAAGTCAAAACATTTCAAAGGAATCAAATCAAACATTTTGACAAATCAAGTGGGTGAATTCAAGGAATCAAATCAAACATTTTGACAAATCAAGTGGGTGAATTCAAGGAATCAAATTAAACATTTTTGACAAAACAAGTGTGGGACTTCAAAGAAATCAAACAAAACAATCTTTGCAAAGACAACATTCAATGTTCTACAAATCAAGTGTTTGTTGAACAACGAATCAAGTGTACAATCGATCAATGAATCTTGTATTCTATGATCAACACAACAAGTACATCTTGTGACAAAATCAGTTGAATCAATAAATCATTTTCAAGGGAAAGTCTGGGAAATATCAGAGATAGCATACGCCAAAAACATTGACGAAACATAAAATCCTGCATTTCAAGAAGTCCTAGCTAGACCGTTTGACTTGTAGGTCGTATGTTTGAGGATATTTACAGTTTCCCTAACTACTAAGTACCTAGATTGACAGACTAGTCTACTCGAGTATGACCACAGGCCCCAATCATTAGGACTTAGATTTTATTAAATGTTTATTTATTTATTTAATTAAGCATTTATAACTGTTTACACAATTATTATGGTTGATCATATTGTGTGATGAACTTATGAAATCAACATGGATTTCAAATGATTGTAATTACAGGGACAACAAACAGAAGAACTTATGGGTTGTGTTAAGGGTAAAAATGCTTAATTATCATTAACAACAGTGTCATATGTATATTAGTATGTGGTGGGATGTTGGCTAGGGCTTGTCCCTTACATATGCCCTATATATAAGCATACCGATGTGGATATTACATGTGGAGTTAATGAGGTTAGGGTCTTTACCAAAGGAGGTTTTCAAATCATTTTCAATTACTAAAACTATATGAACTCACCAACCATGTGTTGACTTGATTTTTGCATGACTTCTCAGGTGACGAACAGGTCAACTAAGGAGTTATTTCTTTTGGACTAGGACTTCATATAGAAGACTAGTATTTTGGACCGGCATACTTTTGAAGACATCATTAAACAAATTATTGTGTATATCTTGTGTAAATACAAGATAGTCATTTATTGATGTTTTACAATAGATTTACATTGTTAAATTATAAACGATACTGCTGTAATTTAACTTTGTAATTCTATTATATTTAGCATTTCTCATTTATGTCATGTGCAATGTAAACAATCTGATCACTTCGATTATCACTCACGATATCGCGCCCCGGGAACCTTCCGCCCGTCGGGGAAACCCGATCCTACCCCGTCGGCTCGGGGTGTGACACTTACTTTTCTGTGATTTTATTAACCATTCAACTTGATTCAAATTCTCGTTAAAATTAATTTTGTTAAGATGAAAATGTAGTAACTAGAAGGGAGAATACCGGTAGTTGAGACGCCTGTCTAGGAAAGAGAATCATAATCCCTGACGAGGGACAAGTCTAGCTTTCTGGGGATTCTTAATGAGAGTATTTTACCTATAGGCCAAAGCATGTTACATTTTTCAAATAACATTAATTCTAATAGGCCAAAAGGTGTCTAATTTGGATACTACTCCTCATGATTTTTAATCAAATTGGAAATGATTGCAATACATGCTTTTACGATTTCAAATCTTATGATGCCAAACTTAAGATTAGTGATGGTGATTCATCACTACATCTCACAGACTATGATGTTATTTGCATTTGATGAATAATATATATATTATGATTCTAGAAAGTTAATAATATCATACCTAATATTGTAATGGTGGCACATTACTACAAGCAATTGTGTTACCTTTCTTTTGATTTATAATGTATATATTATGATTCAATACCTCAATGATTCATACTTGAGGATAGTGATGTTGATTCATTACTATGTCTGACAGAATATGATATATCTTCTTGTTTTTTGTTACATATGTTGTGATTCAACTAACATTAAACCTAAGATTAGTGATGATGATACATCACTAAAATCTAAAAAGTTATGGTGTTATCTTTCTTTGATTTATGATGTATATTTTGATTCAAGAAAACCAGTAATGTTATACTTAAGAATTATTGATGGTGATTCAACAATAAATATAAAAGGTTATAATATTATATATTCCAATATCCAAACTCATGATAAAAAATTCGATAAGATATGGTTCTTATGATTAGTTACTTGTCAATACATCTATAAAGTTATTATATCACATATCTTATTGTAATCCATGATGTCTATGTTACAACTCTATAAACCTACTAGGATATTATGCCTAAGAACGGTGTTAAATAATTCAAACATGTCATTAGTTGTTTAATTCTGAAAATCATTCCCTATGTTTCATACAAGTCACAATGATTTCTGATTTTATTATATTAACCAAGACGCGCTGATTTCTTATTATATTTTGTTTAGATATCAATAGAATGACATTATTTGGACTTATGAATTGAAGTATGGGTGATTCTATATAAAATTTTAAAACAAGTTCACATGAATCATACTATTTAATTTTAGACAAACCATTCTATATTCATATCTTTAGACAACGGTTCAAAAATTCCATGATATTATAGCTAAGATTTGTGAAAATTAGTTATCACAATTATCAAAGGTTTTATACTATCAACTACTTGTGTATTCTATATCATTCGTTTATCTTAAAATCGATAGTTTACCAATTTGTATGTTACAATCGAGAGATTCTATTGCAATATTTTAACATTTAGAACATCCATACCAATAAAAATCTTAAAAGCTAGTCAAAGCCTCCCACACATATATAAGCTTGTCTAAAGTTTTTTTTGTTAGCCTTGGTAGGCGTTTGGTATGCTATCAAAGTATTAGTGGTGTGTTGGGTTGGCTGCGGTATACCTTATATATAAGCACTAATAGTACATTGGTAGTAGGACACAAAATTTGATCAAGGGCTAGAGTAGCCAATTCAATCTACAGTTTCAACTAAATTATGCTAGTCAAACCAATTGTTACTCAATTACTAATACTTGGTGTGTATTCTTACTCCAGGCCAAATCAAAGATATCGATAATCACATGAATCATGTTTTGATTTTTAAGTTGAATTATTCAATACATGCATGTTTAAACAAAGACTCAAAGATTCGATGATATTATAATAAGGTTAATGATAAATAGTTATCACAACATATAATATCTCATACCAGTGTATTCTATATCATTCGTATAACAAAATCGATCATTTCGCATCCATTCAACCATGAGATTCTATTGAAAGATTGCAATTTTTAGAATCTCTATACTCATATGTTTCTCAAAGCTAGTTTGTATGCAAACGTCAGTTCAAATGTTCTATAGTTTAGGGTAGTCTTGGTAGGCATGGGCGTAACTCTAGTGAGGTCGCCCCCCTATTTTTTTCGCCAGTAGTGTAAATTTTCAGGCCGAAAGGTTATTTTTAATTAAAAATGCGGGTTTCGCCCCCTTGTTTAAAAACTTTAACATGTATTTTGAGTCTTGTAAATTTCCGCCCCCTTCTTTAACTCTCAAGCTCTGCCACTGTTGGTAGGTAATTGGAATGCTATCAAAGTATGCTATAGTGGGTTGGCTGTGGTAGACCCTATATATAAGCACCAATAATACATTGATAGTAGCACCAAAAACTTTACCAAGTAATGGATTAGTCAACTTAATCTACAATTCGAATGAACTATTCTTCAGTCAAGAATAATCAATAAATAAATTATTACTTATATAACAATATATGTTGAGTATTTTATTCCCAAGTTATTCAAATACAATTGTAGTTAATCTCACCATGAGTTGAGTCAACTATTGTTAAATTCAAAACCCTCATAACAAGTAAACTAGTTGTATACAAATCCGAAAATCCGAGTGCGTTACCAATAAGTATTCTGATTAAAGTTCATTCTCACTTCAAAGCTCTAAAGCAAATTGTGAGTTTAAACTCTCCTAAACTATCAACTAGTGGTCTAAAATATTTAGACACTATCCTGTAACTTTAATAATTACAATTATAATAACATTAAACCAAGAACCAAAGTTATTAATTAACTAAAAAAATATCGATAACTAAGGTGATAAAGAAACAAAAACAAGTTGAAAGAAACAACTAACAATTTTGTCAAAATTACTAATAAATAAAATTCGGGACGAAATTCCCTAAAGCAAAGGAGACTGTAATCCCCAGGATTTTTTCTTTACAAAATTGAACATTGTAATCATGCTCTATTTATAATAAAACAAAACATTTGGTATTCTTTGAAACGTTTGTATTCATAAATCTATACGCTAAATTTTACAACATTTATTACATTAATGTAATAATAATATAAATCATAACTAAAGACCTTATAAAAATTATTTTAGTTAAAAGTTACAATTTGTAAGTCAAACTTTAAATACATATAAATAAAAAGATTATGAAAACTAATATATACATAAGTATATATTGGTTATGATCTAAATATTTAGCAGTAGTAGTAGCATTAGCAGTAGCAATAATAATAATAATAATAATAATAATAATAATAATAATAATAATAATAATAATATTGTGAAGCTTAGGAAGTTTATAAAAATATTAAGTTATAATTATTTAATAAAAAGTTGTATAAACTTTTATAAGAGTTTTATAAACATATATTAAAGTTTGGGCATAAAATAATAAGCTAAATAAAATAGAGGGACGAATTAAACTTGCATTAGGTTGGAACCTAAATGTGAGAGAAGCAAGTTTAGGCCAGATTTATAGAAAACAAAAAGTTGAGGGGCTGAAGTTGCCAAAACCTAAAAAGAAACTCATTCCTCTTTCCCTTGCCCAGCTCAAGCATCTGTTCGAACCACCGAGAAACCAGTTCAACTTCATATTCGTTTAGAAAGCGCGTTTAAATCCAAATTTCAAATCTCTACGCGATGACAATTCAATTTCGAATCAATCCATGTTATCAATTCCAAAAATAAACCCCAATTACGCGTTCAATAACGGCTCACATACGAACGAATTATAAGAACTGAAAATTGAATACAACTAACAAATAGAAACAAATTGGCCACACAATTTCTCTGGCGACAACTCTCTGATTCAAAGGAGTACGAAAACATGGTTTGAGATACGCTTAATTGTCGGATCAAAATCACATCAAACCAAGAACGGCTTGGCAAACGAACACAATCAATTTGAAATGTTAACAAGTAAGTTTTATATGCCTTATGTTCGTAATCAAGTCTAAATCAAAAGCCCTATAGTTAATCAGGCTAACGAAACCTTAGTTGCAAGAATTTGATCGAAAGATATTCTAGGGTTCTTATGGAATGGGGCTTGATTTAAGATTTGTAAAACAACAAAGGCATATAATTCTTTTTAAAAATAATCCTACATAAATACTTTTAAACTCTAAAATCATTAACTTTATAAACATGAATTTCTCAAATGCTACATGGTTATCAAATGCAATTAAAATATTTATTATACCATTCAAACTTAGATATATTCTTTTAGGACTTCCATATAATGACATAGTCATAAGTACACGAAACTTAAACTTTAGGAATGCCAAACTTATTAAGTTATTCATATAAACTTTAGGTTGACACATGTTTTTGACTTATAACTCCATCAAGAACATTGGACTAGCAAATCAATTCATGTGAGTTTTCTTCAAACTCCCTTTTACATTCTTTGTTTTTTGGGATGTTACACATGTCTTATTCAAAACTTTATTCATTCTATTATTCATTCAATCTATGATGCAAGCCTTAGACCTAGTTAGCTTTATGCGTTAGATGCCAAGATTATACAATGTGTTGATTATATGCGTGTTTCCAGTCAAGCAAGCTAGTACTTAATAGCTTAAGACGTGTTAGATACCATCTTAGCAATGGATTTTGCCTTTGTGTGAAAAGGTGAAAAGTACACCTAGCAAACTCGTTGAAATACAAATGTTAAATTACAGTATGGCCATACTTCAATTAACAGTTTGTATGGATACTTTGTTGGACACAAGCTATTGTTATTCTTTCGTTTATTCACTATATTTATTCAAACTTGTATTCATGTTACGCTTAAGATACATATTTTAGTTAGGCTATAGTTTGCATCCTTTTTATACATATTATTTAAACTTAGTGTGTGAACTCACCAACTATGCAAATAGTTGACAAACTCTTATTTTGCATGTGTAATGGGATAAGGAAGCATGATGAAGACATAGGATAAGAATTAGTGATCTAGTTAAATTGAAATCAATGTTTTAGCATAGCAAATGTAACTGTTGTATATTCAATTCATGTAATAATTATTTGATTCAATAAAGATTGTGTTTGTTTTGTAATATTGATGCATTAAATATTCAAACGTTATAATTACACCATGAGCTAATGAACACTCAGACTCGCATCCCGACGTATTCCGCCGTCGTTCGGGGTGTGACAAGAGCAACTGTTTAAAATAAAAAAATATCACTGTTGTATGTAACAAATGTAAAGAATGATAAGAAAAATTGATGTTTTGTTGACCAGTTGCATAGAAGTTTGAGAGAGAAGAAGAAAAATGTAGGGTGTCACACCCCGACCGACGGCGGAATACGTCGGGGCGCGAGTTTGACTGTTCATTAGCTCATGGTGCTATTATAAGTTTCAATATTTAATGCATCATTATTACAAAACTAAATACCACATTCATTAATAATAAACAACCATTACATAACTTGAATCAAAGGATTACAGTTGAAAAGTCTATACATTTGTTTCAATGTTTAAACTAGGTTACTAAGCCTATCTTATGTCTTCATCATGCTTCCTTATCCTGTTACACATGTAAAATAGAGTTTGTCAACTATTTGCATAGTTGGTGAGTTCACACACAAAGTTTAAATAATAGGTATAAAAAGGATGCAAACTATAGCCTAACTAGATATGTATCATAAGCACAGCATGAATACAAGTTTGAATAAATTGAATGAATGAATAACAATTGCTTGTGTCCAAACTAGTATCCTTACAACATGTTAATTCAAGTATGGCCATACTATAAATTAACAGTTATAATTCAACCAGTTTGCTAGGTGTACTTTTCACCTTTTTCACACAAAGGCAAAAGCCTTTGCGAAGATAGTATCTAACCATCTTAGGCTACTAAGTACTAGATTGCTTGACTGGCAACACACATAGAATCAACACATTGTATAAGCCTAGCCTCTAACACATAAAGCTAACTAGTCTAAGGCTTGCATCATAAATTGAATGAATAATATATTGAATAAAGTTTGAATAAGACATGTGTAACATCCCAAAAACAAAAATGTAAAAGGGAGTGTGAAGAAACTCACATTAATGGTGCTCGAGGAAACTAGTATAATGAAGAAGAATCAAGATCAACAGTTGTATCAAACTGGATGCCCTGAGGATTGAACGTTCGTGGCTAGACAGCAGCTCAAAGGATCAAGTATACGATCCGAATGCAAGCGTGGTTCAACCTAGTCAAACGAATGCAACAAGGATGGGTAAAATTTATGCTAGGCATAGCTAAATGAACGGACATCATAGGCCGGACTCGTTGGCTTAACGAGCCTCTACAAGACTACACCAACTCTAAAGGCGACCTAAACAAGGCAACCTAAACAAACATAATGCCGACAACTAATAACCTAAGCTCAACTACTTATACTAGAAAAAAAATAAATAAATGAATAATGAAAAGAAGAAATGAAAAAGAAAATTACCTCAAAGAAAACTTTACAAACGAGACGATCTCGAAGCACAGCACCTCCTCGCCAAGAGCATAAAAAAACTACTACGTTCAACATCCCAATGGACGTTGAACTTGTAGAACCACCAAAATTAGGTTATTCTACTTGTTTATACTCAACTAGGAGTTGCAAAGCTATAAGGGACCAAGCAAGGATATTTATAGGTGTTTAAAGAGGAGAAATATTGGTTTCATGGGCGATGTGGGATGGGTTTTTATGCAGAATTCGCGTCTGGCAACTGTTAAAAAACATCAAACTTGTTTTCGCGATTCCCGCTTCGTTATAACTCCGTTTTGCGCATGGTTTTCGCCCACGTTCATCGTTTTCAGAGTACTATCATATGGAAGAGATTAATCCAACATTCATGGTGTTGAGAATTATGTAAGCATTGGATCTTGGCGTGAATCAAGGGTTACGTTCTCAAACTATGATTCTTGCTTCGTTTGGGCTCGGTTTTTATTCACTGTTTGAATTTAGTTTCTTCTTAGTATACTATTATATCTAGAAGATTTGTGTGAGCCAAAATGTTAGTTCAAGTATGAGGAAATGTTGGCTAAATAGTCACCCGAAAGCTATCTTATGTCAAAACTACGAATACAACTATCCAAAGCATGTTATAAACTTTGTTTTATTATATACGAATATAATTATAATTCAAATAGAAAAGTGAAAAACCATAGGGATTACATAGGGTAAATTGATAGAAGATGAGTGCGGCGCTCTTCCAATGAAAAAACAGAATTCTCTAAACAATATACATACTAGGGTTAAAAATTTTCAAATAAAGCCCTTCATAAATGTATTTTTAGTACATTTAGTTCTTCGTTTTTCAATAAAACAACTTTAATCCACATAGGCTTGTAGCATCCTATTTACATATTTCAAATTTAATATTTGAAGTTATATAATAGCAAAATTTTTAATTAATAATATGTATAGAAATAATTGATAATAGATTAGGTACATTAAAATAACATATGGTATTTTCTTTACTTTAAAAATAATAATTATTTATAAAATCATCCGGTTCTAAAAATCCGGTCCAACCGGTCCGACTAGTAGACCAGTAAGACGTCCGGTTCAATGTCTGGTCTGCTATGAAAACATATCTTTTTGAGCTTTTTATTTTGCTCATTGATGCTATTCAACCTTAGTGTTTTCTGATCAATTATTAAAATTCATTTCAATATCAAGTTCTTGATTTTTTCATATGATAATAATTTTTTATAAATAATTATATCATAAAAGCGGATGTTTTTTTATTTAATTTGAGTATAATGCTAATATATAGATACACACACGTATTGTATAATATGATAAACTAATCTTAGAGTGTTAACCCTTGAACTTAATTCTGACCATCGTTTTAAATCCTGAAAATAAATATTTAGTCACATTAAAGTTTAATTAAAAATAAGTTTAAAATAAAAAAATCAAATTTAATGTGGTTTAATATGAATCACACATTCATTCATTTTTTTGGAATTTAAAAAGTCTGACCAAAATTAGGTTTAAGGCTTTAATTAGGGCTGTTCACGAACCGAACCGAACCGAACCGAGCGAGGGTATGCTCGTGATCGGCTCGTTTTCAAACCGAGCGGCTCGGCTTGGTTCGGATTTGCAGAACCGAGCCAAATGTTGTGCTCGTTGCTCGGCTCGTTTTAAAACCGAGCGGCTCGGCTTGGTTCGGTTCGGTTTTGCTCGGTTTAAAAAAATTTAATGTCACGAATAACTACCAAATGCCATCTAGTTGGTTATTATAGTTACATATCAATACTCACATAAGCAGCTAATAATCCCAAACAAAAAACAATCAAATTTAAAATTAAAGGAAGCCATGTTCGGTTGCGATAATCTCAAGCAATGACAGAATTTTTTCAAAACATAATCCAAGTAGTGTAAATTCCTAAAAACACATCCACACATCCATACTAGTCTAAGTAAAAAGATCACGGTTGGGAGTAAACAAATGGATGAGTATTGGGCATTCGGGAATTAAATTCTAACGTGAAAAGTGAAAAAAATGGATCTGGGAATTAAATTTAAATTTATCAGTATTGCGTATTTGCCTATTTGGATGTTAGGTCTTTTGAAAGTAGTTTAAATATAAAAAAATTATATCAGTTATACATTAATAGAATATTATATATATATATATATATATATATATATATATATATATATAAATTCAGTTATACTTTAGCAAACGAGCCAACCAAGCGAGCCAAACGAGCGAGCCAATCGAGCGACTATCCGAGCGAGCAACGAGCGAGCTTACCTTGGCTCGTTGATAAACCGAACCGAGCGTGCTCGGTTCGTTTAAAACCGAGCGAAATTTGAACGAGCTATTTCCGAGCTTTTTCCGAGCGAGCGATGAACGAGCAACGAGCGGTGAGCGATTTGAACACCCCTAGCTTTAATATCTAGGGTTAAGTTAAACTAAACAAGGCTCTTAACCTACAAAGCTTAAGAAGGATCTTGAGACATTAGATAATTTATCAATGGCTATGATTAAATCAAGTTGTTGGAGTGTATTTTAGTAATTACTACTTTTGTTAACTTTTTTATCAAGTTCCACCACTTTCTTTAAACGTTCATAACTTTACATACGAAATTATTTTTTGAAAAAAAAATATACCATAAAAACAAGCATTTTTTTTATATTCAAAACTAGTAGTGTATTGCTATAGAAAAATATTCTTTTTTAGCTCATTGTGTCTTTTGTGCATGTCATTGTGTCTTTAAAGCATGTCATTGTGTCTTTTTGTTTTTGCTCAATGTTGTGTTTTCTTGAACATTTTAAGACACAATGATGTTGCATATACATGATGTCAAGCAAGTATGACACAATGAAGAGTATGAATAACACAATGATCTTTAAAAAGACACAATTACATATAATAAAGACATAAAGACGAGTATGAACAATTTTGTACATGTCATTGTGTCTTTTGTTTAGGTCATTGTGTCTTTTGTAAATGTTCATTGTGTATTTTGTGTTTCTTTTCAATGTTGTGTTTTCTTGAACAATTTAAGACACAATGATGTTGCATAATACATAATGTAAAGCAAGGATGACACAATGACGGGTATGAATAACACAATAATTTAATAAATAAAGACGCATTTACCTTTAAAAAATACACAATGATGAGTATAACAATTTTGTGAGAGTCATTGTGTCTTTTGTATATGTCATTATGTCTTTTGTACAGATCATTTTGTCTTTTGTGTTTCTGCTCAATGTTGTGTTTTCATGAAAAATTTAAGACACAATGATGTTGTTGCATACATAATGTTAAGCAAGAATGACATAATGACGAGCATGAATATACAATGATCTTTAAAAAAGACACAATTACCTGTAAAAAAGACATAATTACCTGTAAAAAAAACACAAAAAGATAATTATACACAAACGTTTAAAAAAGACACAATGACGATAATTATACACAATGAGCAGAAAAAATTCATTTTTTATAACAAAATAATACTCATTTAAAAGATAAAAAAATGCTCGTTTTTATGATAGATTTTAAAAAAAAAAATAATATTGTATGTAAAAGTTATTAACGTTTAAAAAATATGGGAAGAAAGTAGTTACGACTAAATTAACCTCTAACAACTTTTCTAAAATTAAAAATTTTTCATCTTAAATTTAATCTCATGATATAATAGTCAATAATCATTCTTAGTATTTTTAGAATAAGGAGACTATTTAGTTGAATCAAATCCTTAATATGTAATATCTTGTGTTATCATATGATATAATTCATACACACACATATAAAATACAGGGGATGGTTCCTTTAAAAACCGTCATTTTGGAGAAAACTGAGAAACTAATCACAATCAATACCAATTATTATTTTTTTCATTTTTCTTTTTTATTTCATATTATTATAAGGTAACAAATGTACAAAAAAGAAAAAAATTAAAAAAAAATGTATTTCATGTTATTACATATATGTAGCTTGTATGTTACACATACTAGTTACATATATGTGACTTTAGGAGTTACATGCATAACTTTTTGAATTTCATATACGTAATTTCGTAATTTACATATCTTTATCAAAATTTTATTTATTATTATAACATTTTTAGCCTTATAATAAAAAAATATGTAAAAAATTTTAAAAAATTATTCGTGAGTATGATTTTTTTTTTTGTTTATCAAACCTAACACACTAGAATATGTAATTTTTTTAAACAATATCGCATGAAAATCATATAAGTATTTAAAAAAAATAGGGGAAACTTGAAAAGAATCAAAAAAAATTATATATTCTCTTCCTTTGTTATTTTTTCTATCATAGCACATATTAAAATCTTATTGTTTGTAACTTTTTAGACAAAAGTAATTTTTTTTTATTAAACTTACTCTAAAAACATTACGGTCAACTAAATGAAATCTGCCCAATTAATCTATATTTTCTACTTAAAGTCGTTCTAAATCATTTAAATATCACCTCGAACTTTAGTAAATGGAAGTTCATTTATACACCAATTAAAGCTGCTATATAAACAATATTTAACGAATCAACTTTTATGGTAATCCTAAAGTATTGTAATTTGGTAGACAAACCTAGAGGTGGGCAAAAACCGGGAACCGGAACCGACAACCCGAACCGGAACCAGTTGTACACGAACCGGTGGGTACTGGCGGTTAGGATTTTCAGATAAATCGAGCCGAAAAAAGCGGAACCAGTTCCACCTTTGCCCAGTAAAACCCTAACCGGAGCCGGTCAAAAACCGGTTGGAACCAGTTATTGACTTTGTTAACCGGAACCGGAACCGTTTGGAACTGAAACCGGTTCAAAAAAACCCGATTTGCCCACCTCTGGACAAACCCATACTATAACGTGTATTTTGCTCTTCACAAATTGTAAAGATTTTTATATGGCAAACCTGGTGCAGATTAGTGTGGGATTCACGTGTGTGTGACTAATTTGGGTCTTATGTAATATTATTTTATATTTTTGTAAGAGTTTGTTTTCATTACTCAAACTTGTCACCTCTACATAGATCATGTAATAACAAATTTAATATTGTCAAAAGCCTTGACCTTAGTTTTAAAACTTACAATATTAACTTAAAAAGATTGCCGTTCAAAAAAAAAAAAAAAAAAAAAAAAAATTAAAAAGATTGAGTGCGGTGATTACCAGGTCATAGACCAATCATGTCTAAAAGTGAAACCAGGTAAACCAAATAATATCAAACATTTTAAAACTTAATTATTACACATGTTAAATATATAATTTTAAAATTATTTCTTTTAAATATCATAGTATAATTTTATGTTATGTAATAAACAATGTAGTGTCCAACTTATTTCTATTCCGCTGCACTAACATTAGATTCCACTGCTTAAATTAACATTTTATTCCGCTGCATGTATTGTTAAACTATTTGGTTTTATTAAACATGAGTTTATTCAAACGCATACAGAGTCATTCTATATTACTGAGAGCTGTGATTCTGGTCACGTCACACTCATGCGGTCTGACACCGTACATGGAAATTTGGGGGTGTGACATGCATCGTCGTCATCCTCATGCGTTGTCATCATCATGCATCGTCATAATCATCATCATCAAGCATCGTCATCATCGAGCATCGTCGTCATCATCGTCGTCGTCGTCATCATCAACCATCATGCATCATCGTCATCATCATCATCCATCATGCATCATCATCATTTGTTTCATGTTTTACTATTTGCAGGCATGTCTTCTTCTGACGAGTTCGACGATATTCTGCATCACCCATGGTTGCAGTTCCCTTAGGGCACGGTTACGCGTGCCAGACTCAATCAGCTGCTGAGGAAGTTGACGGGCCAGCAGAAGGCCATCGACTACGATAAGGTTGGCGAGCGACAAAGGATAGTGGCCATCATAGGCGAGGATACCCCCTGGCCTAAGCCGTTTGAGCTGGCTTACACCCCGCGATACCGACTTATCACGTTGGAGTTTCTTTCCGCCTTCATGTATCATCCTCTTGCTGAGGACTTCCAGCCATAGGTCGGTCAGCCATAGCCGCCACCGGAGATCCCGTTTAGAATATGCGGAGAGTAGTACGACATGTCTATACGAGATTTTGCTGTGATGACCGGTCTCTACACGGAGGCAGAGATTGGGATGCTGATCTACCAGACGACGATTTCTACTGCCGACTACGCCATCGTCAGTGCTTGGTGGACTAGGATCGGCGATTAGCCTTTTGTCCGTAGTGCCCGAGTCATGCATATACGTGACCTCCTTATTAGGTATTTGCATCGGTACATTGTCACGTCTATTGCGGGACGTGGCATGAGCAAGGAGTGGTGCACGTCGCAGGATTTGTTTTATTTATATTGTCTTTTGACTGGGAGGCTGTGCAACCTTGCACAGTGTTTGACGGAGTATTTTGCTACATACTACCACTGTCAGGAGAGGGGGAGGATCTTCGGCGGGGCGAAAGTGACCCGTATTGCACGCGGTCAAGGCCTTATAGACATAGAGCCTGCAGATATGGATGTGGTTCACCCATTGCGATTAGATCGCAAGACAGTGTTCGTCATGCGTATTGTGCAGGAGCTCCCCGTCGTCGGTCTTAGGTTCTCAACCCAGAGGGGCATCATTTGGCAGCGGGGGCCAAATGATCTACACTACGAAGATGTGGACCAGCAGCAGCCTCCACCCTAGGTCGAGGAGGAGCCACATCAGCATCATGAGCGCATTTACAGAGCTGTGAGACTTCCTGCTCGTGTTGAGGCTATGCTACATGGTATTGCAGATACCACTTAGCAGCTCTTTCAGATGAAGTAGCAGCAGGCTCAAATCAGTTAGCAGCTAGCTCATAACATCGAGCAGCTGACTTGACGAGTGGATCGGTTAGAGGATCTGATCACATGGCAGATCCATATCAATCTTAGAGATGCTCATGATCAGGGTATCCAGCTCCCTCCACATCCGCAGCCACGACAATATCCCCCTCCACCTCCACCTCACGATGATTAGTTAGTATTTTCAATTACATTTGTATTGTTATGTGTAAACAAACACTTGTATTTATGTTTGTCTATTGTATATATTTGGTTGTTTTGGTTAATGATGTGTGTTTTTATTTTTTAAATATGTTTGCATCAGTTATATCACGCTAAAACAAAGTGTGCATGATTTATCATGTAATTCTGTCACATCAATATGTTTAGACAAATACCATCATTTATATATCAATTATTAATTGTATATTCAAGAATTATATTTAAATTATTATTAAAAATAATTAAAAACATTTTTAAGTTTCAGAATTTAGCTTAACCATATGTAAATTTAAAAAGAACAAAATATAAATCGGCAACATATATTTTTATTCGACGATAAACAATTCAAAATAAGCCAACGGAGAGACCGCTTAAAAACAATTCAAAATAAATGTACCGAGAGACCGCAAAATATAAAAAAACTTTCAAACAAAATAATAATGGGCGATGTTAAACTTATACTTTAAAAACCATGTTTTCACACCCTAAAACAATCAAATTAATTTTTTTAACCCTATACGCCATGTAGTGATCACTATGCGTATAGGTATTTATCTGACACCAGAATGTCTGCGTCGTTTAAGGTTGTCGACCAATACGCCCAGTAGTGACCTCTACGATGTGTATGATTGGTGGCAGGGTGTTAAAATATGTTTTTGGGTGTGTAAATAACTACTCCATTTAAAAATACCCTACACGAACTAAAAGATAGTACAATTTAAAGAAATTTGATTGTTATTTATTATACACTAGGTTAGAAACCCATATACTACATGAGTTTGATAAATAACATGTTATAAACAACAGTTTTAACTTGTGTATTTAATATTAATTGTTTATAAAATAATAACTATTAAATATCTAAAAATGACATACTACAGGATTAAAAATTATAAAGTTATATTTTAAGATATTATATAATTAAAAATTTCATATGATTTATTAAGTTTTAATTAATTTTTATGATAAAAAGATTTATATATTTATATTTAATTGTATAGTTTAATTATTTAAAATGATTTATTATTAATATTTAGTATAAAAGATAATTAATATTTAATAGGAGAGAGATGCGAGAAAAATATCTTTTTGAATCATAAGAAGACGACAAGTGTCCTACTTGCTATTCCTTTATTATATTAACTAGGTTAATATCCCGTGTATTACACGGGTTGTATAAAAAAATATTATATAGTAATGAATAAAATTTAGGGTTTAAAAAACGAATTTTAGGATTAAATATAATTGAATTTACGTAATTTTTTAACATTTCATTTTTAGAATTGTATTAAAAACTATTTTTTATAAAGAAATCTTGTTTAAACTTCTGGGTTTTGTTTATTAGAAAAATTGTTTTATATAATTTTTATTTTCAAAATCTATTTTTTAATATAAAGATTTGATTTTTAATTTATTAAAAGATTTTTATTAATATAAAAATGTATAACAAAAATCATTGGTTATTGTATTTAATTTAATTATTTAATATGAAAGAGAATATAGGAACATTTAATAAGAAAGAGGATTGGATAACATGGTTAGTAATGTGACACATGTTAAAAGTTGTTTAAAATTTGACAAGTGTCATTAAGTGCTTTAAGAATTTGACAAGTGTCATTTGATTAACTTGTTTATTAGAAGTAGAAGATTAAAGATATGAATACTATATTATACATTATTTTAAATTTAATTTTTTTAAATACTATCGCAAGAAAATCCTATGAATGTTTAAAAAATAGGGAAACGTGAAAACAATCAGTAAAAATTATATATTCTATCTCTATGTATTTTTATCAATCATTGTACATATTAAAATCTTATTGTTTGTAACATTACGGTCAACTAGTGCTATCCAAAAAGCTCGAAACTCGGATTCAGCTCGTAACTCGTTCAGAAAAAGCTCGGATAAAGCTCGGCTCGAATAAAGTTCGTTTGTAACCGAGCCGAACCGAGCCAACTTATTTTGTAATCGAGCCGAGTACGAGCTAGGGCTGGCTCGGCTCAATTCGGCTCGTGAACACCCCTACGGTCAACTAAATGAAATCTGCCCCATTAATCTATATTTTCTACTTAAAGTTGTTCTAAATCATCTAAATATCACCTCAAACTTTAATAAATGGAAGGTCATTTATACGCCAATTAAAGTTAATAAATAAACAATATTTAACGAATCAACTTTTATAGTAATCTCATGGCATTGTAATTTGGTAGACAAACCCATAAGAAAACGTGTATTTTGCTCTTCACAAATTATTATATATATTAAAATGTATGAAAAGGAATAGTAAATATATGTATATTATATTAAATAGTAAATTTAAATATATATATATATATATATTAATTTATATATTATATTAATTAATTAATAGTAATGCATAGGTGTCTATGAGTGTTCATCGGTTCAGATGACGGTTTGTTCGGTTTAATCGGATCAAATATTCGGATTTGAAAATTCTGGGACCCAATCCGAAACCCGACCCGACTTGAAAACATATATTCTTATCCGATTCCAATCTATCATAACAATTATATATATATATATATGTATATATTATATTATTTATGTGTCTGATCCATGTAGGGACCTTTTGAAAATTTAGACTTAAACATCAAAAGTTTTTTAACTTTGAAAAATAGTAAAGACAGATAAGAGTATTAAATTTGTGAGATTTGTTTAAAGATTTGCGTTTTTATTAAATTTGAGATATTTGCTTATAAATTTGGATTTTTATTAAATCTGAGATATTTGCTTATAGATTTGAGTTTTTATTTCAATTCAAACGATTGGTGAGATGAGTTTTGTGATTAATTTTTCTATTATTTTTATAACATATTTGTAAAGATATTGTACGATTTTATGTTTTTAAGATAATCTGTATAAAGTTTGTGATAAGATATTTGATTTTGCTATGCAACTTATGTTTTTGAAAATGATATATAATACCTGTTCTCGGGAGTGTATTGTGATAAACCGCTGCAACGCGCGAATTGAATAAACCTAGTTACTAACTGTAACAAAACTAAATTATGAATAGTGATCACTTACAACTCTTCCAGCGCAAAGTACAAGCGATGATGCATTTTTGTTTTTCATAATAGAGTACTTATTTTATTTGTTTACAATGAAAATTCAAACCAATTTAAGGCTTTGGTATGGTTGTTTCTCTTATTCCACTTAAAGCTCTTCTAATTTGACGCCAAGGTTCAATTCCCACTTTAGCCTTAATTTATTTTTTCTATATCCGTTTGGTTTTTTTTTTACTGCTAATACTTTTACTGATATTTATTTTGTCTTTTTTGTGGTTTTGTTACTCGAACAATTCTCAATTATCTGTTAGTATTCTTTTTTCTCTTTTGGATTTGTTCTGAATGTGAAATTAAGGTATTAAATAAATGCGACAACTCTTAAATTAGTTTTATTTTCGTTTTATTATTCTTTTCTCTTGATCCTTAATATGTTTTTGTTTTACGGTCACGTCGTTTGTTATTAAGATGAAAGGAGTATGTTAAATTTACACCTTTTTATTTTGTTTTATTATTTTTCTCTTTGACCCTTAATATGTTTGTTCTACGTTCACATCGTTCGTTATCATAACGAAATAAGTATGTTAAATTTACGCGGCAACGCGCGATGTAGCACCATCTAGTTGTAATGATTTTTATATTGCAAACTTGGTGCTGATTAGTGTGTGGGATTCATGTGTGTGTGTGACTAAATTGGGTCTTTTGTAATATTATTTTATATTTTTTGTAAGAGTTGTTTTCGTTACTCTAACTTGTCACCTCTAGATAAATCATGTAATAAAAAATTTAATTAGTCAAAAGTCTTGACCTTAGTTTTAAAACTTATAATATTAACTTAAAGAGATGTGTGCGGTGATTACCAGGTCATACTTGGTCCAATCATGACTTAAAGTGAAACCAAGTAAATTAAATAATATCAATATAATCGGTTAAAACATGTATATTACACAAGTTTAATATATGATTTTTAAAATTATCTGTTTTAAACAACATAGCATGTATTTTTTAAAAACTTTTTATAAAAAGATAAGAATTAATTTATAATTCAATCATATTATTTATCAAGTTTAATAAAATAATTAATATTTAATAAGAGATGGAGGATGAAAAAAATCAAAGTTTTAATAAAAAGATGCTATATAAACATATAATTGAAGAATGAGAAAACAAATTTTAGATGCTTTGTAAATTAACATGTGTCCCTGTAAAATATTTATTTATTATATAGTATATAAATAGATTTAGATGGGTTAGACCAACTAATTTTTTTAGTTGATATGTGAAACACACACTTACTATACTCACACACATTTAAGTTTCTTGATGCCTGTTTTTACGACTAAGTATGTTTTCAAAATTTACAGTGGAATACCACTCGATTTACAACGAGGTACGTTTTATGGTCTTATGATAAAGTGACAAACGTGGTATGACGATTTTATTTATCTTTTGTTTTTACATATTGAGATCGTGTTGGCTGACACCGTAATGTGCAATGAGCGGATTAACAATCACTTTTACATTAGAGTACGCTTTAGGGTTCAAAGCATCATTCGTAATGACATATTTTTGTATTTACATTTTTTAATATTCGAGATCGGACCAGAATACGTTAAAAGGTAACATGCGGGTAAAAAAAATAGTTCGTTTTTAAGTGTTGGAATATTTAGGGGTGTCAAATTTAATATTCAAATTTGTTTCCAAACCTTTCAAATTTCAACGTAACTTTCCAAATTCGTCATTGAAATCGCGTGAAACAGGGAGCCGCCTTCTTTGTTCATTCTTCATATTCTATTCAAACCTCATTCTTTTATAAGAAATCGACATTTGCATCCAAAATTCAGTCATCATCTTCTTCAAAAACACTTTTTTACAAGTGGGTTCTTCAGATTCTGTATCAAAACAAGTTTCAGCGGTCAATTAATCAAACCGATTTCGCAAATGACGTGGATATTCTCACTATTTAGCGGCCCATCAGGGTTTTCAGCAAATTCAAGAGCGGAAGATGTTACTGATGGAATCGATGGAACTGGTCTTACTGCCATTGTTACTGGTAATCACATACTCGATTTTTATAAATTGTGTTTGGGTTTTTGTTAGATCAATCAGAATGTATACTCGGTACTTCAAATTCCGAACTTATATTATGATTCTTGATTCCCTCTTTGGTTTCCATAATTTTCAAGATTGCCACATAGTATTTATGAATTGATGGATTAATTTCTGTGTGAAATGGATGTTTTTAGAATGATTTGGTGGTCTTATTATGATCATGTTGATGGTGGATCTTGTAAGTTACAACTAAGAAAATTATGCAGGTTTGTTAATGGTGATTTTGATGAAAGTTTTGACAGAATATAGTAAATTTTTGAACAAAATAACGAAGAACATCATTGTTTGATTCAAAGATCTCCTGCAATTGATTTACAGTTTGTGTTCTTACTTTGATTCTAGCATGTGTAAAGACTAAAGTCAAACCATTCACTTGTTATCTTCGAATTTTGATATATGAATCAACCAATTCATGATGTCATTGCCAATCTTACATTATACATTTGATCTTTAGGGGCTAGTAGTGGTATTGGCATGGAAACAGCTAGTGTTCTTGCCTTGCGCGGAGTAAATGTGATCATGGCAGTCAGAGATGTTGAAGCGGGTCAAAAGGTCAAAACAAAGATTTGTGCAAAAATCCCTAATGCAAAACTTGATGTGATGAAGTTAGATCTAAGCTCACAAGCATCTGTTCGACAATTTGCCGCTGATTACATTTCAAAGAACCTTCCTTTAAACATCCTAATGTATAAAGAATTCTTTGATTAAATTTGAAACAAAATTACATTTGAAAGATGCATATTTGACTGATGTTGACTCGCATTCGTGTATAAAGTCTCAATGCAGGAATTATGTCTCCTCCATTCACTCTTTCGCAAGACAACATTGAACTGCAGTTTGCAACCAACCATATTGGTATGCTAACATTCAACAAACACAAAATATAAACATAAAAATAAACATGATCGAAATGTCGTTTTAAGGAAATATGTTTTGTTTGTTTTAGGTCATTTTCTTTTGACAAATTTGTTGTTGGATACCATGAAAAGGACTTCAACTAAAAGCCAAAAGGAAGGAAGGATAGTTGTAGTTTCATCTGAGCTTCATAAGATGTCATACCCTGAAGGAATTAGGTTTGACAAGATCAATGATGAAAAGAGGTACATTGTTATTAGTTTATAAAATTATCTGTGTCAAAATAGGCGGGTTGGCTTGGGTCAGGTTAACTTGTTAATTTTTTTTATGCCTTTTGCTTTTGATAAAAATTAAATAGTAAATGCAGCTTTAGGTTTTGTTGCCTACTAATAAAAAATAATTAAATGTAGCAATTTCTGTAGCAATGATGTGTGTCATAACTAAACCAACAAACAAACTTACCCATTATATTTCCACTTTTCAGTAGAGTCTGTGCGTCATACCTCAGAAGTATAAATTGCTTACCATCTCTTCTAACTTTTTATATATATAAAAATTAGTGTATTTATTTATTACAGGTTTTTGTCTTCAGTACTTTATTATTTTATAAAATTAAAGAAAATGACAAAAAGAATGTTTTGACCCCCAATTTTGTAGCAGTGTTTTAGTTTTTGCTCCTTTGGATGTACTTTTTTTGCCTAAACAAACCCAAGAGGTTTACAGAGTGTTAATCTAGTTGCTCTAGGGTGACAAAAGACTCTAAGGCAAACCCAAACATTTTGAGTTGGTAATAGGTTTTTGAGCGTTTGGGACATGTATAGGATTAGGTGATACGTGTCTGAATTTCTAAACACACTTAAAACAGAATATATTAACATATTTTATAATTTTAAAAAATATAATAAATAGTATGTTGGAGTTGTTTAAAACTTGAAATCACCTTTCTTAACACCACCTATATTCTACAATAGAATCACCACAACTTACACTTTGCAGGATTTGTACCCGCAACTAGGGGTGTAAAGGGCCGAGCCGAGTCTAAGCTTGTTAAGGCTTGAGCACGGTTCACTTTGATTTAAGAGAACTCAAGCTCGAGTTCATATCTTTTTGAGCTTTATTTCCAGAGCTTGACTCGTTTATAATTAATTAATTAATTAATTTCTTTTTATTATTAATTATATATAACCATATTTTTTCATATAAACATAATATATATGATTTTATTAAATTTTATCATAATTTTATATATAAAAACAATTATTTATATAAGGATACATTTATTTAATTGAATAAAAATTATAGAAATAAATAATTTTAAGCTCTCGAGCAAGCTCGAGCTAAACATGTGAAACTCGAGCGATAGCTAAACGGGCTAGAGCTTGGGCTCGTTAAAGCTCTAATCATTCTAGTTTTTTACTGAACCAATCTCGAGTTTTTTCACAAGCTGGCTTAATTTGTTACAAACCCCAACCCGCAACCATTTGTTTGGAGAGTACAGTTACTTTACCACCATTATATCCCCTTGGGGACTGAAATTACTAATATTATAAAATTGTTACAACTGTAATTGAGTAGTTGATATTTCAAGTTGGTTTTTGAGGTGAATTTAAGATGGTGTTTCGGTAGATGGCATCTACACCTACAAATCCAATGGGTAATGAGCGGGTTTCTAAAAACACATGACACAGTTTTATAATCAAGTATAGGACTAATTCATCTCTATCTATAGCCGAAATTCCCCTTCTACATAAAACTATGAATTCACAAATAAAAACATCTCGAATTTCTCTTTATATTTATTGGATTGGATTTTCTTGATTTCAGTTATAATGCATTCAATGCATACGGGCAGTCAAAGCTTGCTAATGCATTGCATGCTAAGGAGCTAGCAAGGCGCCTTGAGGTGATTTGTTTTTCTATATTTTGTCAATGGGTTGGATCTGGATTAGATCCAACCCATGATGATTCTAAATGGGTCATGACCTGACCCATTAACCAATAGAGTCTTGAATTCACTTTTTTGTTGGTTGAATCAGAAAGAGCGCGTGAATGTGACTGTGAATTCACTGCACCCTGGAGTGATAAAAACCAATCTTCTACGTCACCAAGGAGCTATTGCCTCGTTTTTTAGCCGGTTGGCTTTAAGTTTCTTGAAGAATGTGGCTCAAGGAGCTGCAACTTCATGCTATGTAGCAATGCATCCACAAGTGAAGGGTGTCAGTGGTGAGTATTTTGCTGATAGTAACCTATCGAAAGCAGGCAAATATGTTGATGATCCTGAAATGGCCAAGAAGTTGTGGGATTTTAGTATGAATTTGACTCGACCCAAGTAATCAGTTCTTGCCTTTGCTACGCATGGTATATTTTTTTTTTGTTTCGTTTGGTGTTTTTGCAATCTTTATAATGTTTGTTTGTTGGCCTGCTCGTGTTATAACTTATAACACTCACATGAAACGTTTATATTGAATGAAAGATGAAAGATGAATTTTGTGCTATGTGCATGGTTGTTAAAATCCCCGACTAGGCCGATTAATCGTTAGTCCTCTAAGGACGACTAGGCCCGTCTATCCGACTAGGCCGATTAGTTGGCCGATTAATCCCTAGTCCCCACCCAAGCTACCGACTAGCGATTTCTACAATATTGACTATGTGTATGTGTGTTACTCTTAAGGAAAACATGCCATATATCACGTAGACGTGTTTTTTGGGTTGTGGTTAAAGCTGCAGAGATGGGCAGGTCAAGCCAAGCTCTGTAACAGGCTAATTAAGTTTTGGTTGAGAAGGGTCATTTTTATTGAGGGTTTAGTGAAATTCGCTGTTCAAAAAAAATGAAACTGGGTTTTTTAGTGAAATTTGCTGGTTACCCTGGTGTTTTAATGAAATTTGCCGTTAAAAAAAAGAAAAAAAAAGAAAATGGGTTTTTAGTTGTGGCTAGAGGTACCTATGAATTTTTGACGCCTAAGCGCACTTTGGATTTGACCATTTGACCCTTGACACGATTTTTATTGAGGGTTTGACCGATGACATTTTGACACTTAAGCCTCCTTTGGATGCCACCATTTGACCCTAACACAATAATGGTGTTATAGTTGAATAACTATTTATGTAAAACACTTAAATGGGTGAAAATAGACCTAGTAAAATAGGCGGGGCAGGATGGATCTGGTAGCGGTCATAACAGGGTCAGGTCAGAATGAGTTCGAGTCATTTTAGAAAATGGCATTTTGGTTCCGGTTAGAACGCGTTTTAGCAAAAATAGTTCGGTTGAGAACGTGTCATCTTAAATAATGTCAATTTGGTCCATGTCAGAACAAGTTTTTACAAAAATGGTTTTATATTCCAGATTTCCATCTATTTAGTATCTATGGTTTGACCAGTAGGGGTGTTCGCGGTCCGGTTTTTACGGTTTTTAGGTGGAACCGTAAACCGAACTGTTCAAAATAAAACACGAACCAAATTGAACTGTTATCAACGGTTTGGTTTACGGTTTGGGCTTTTGTTCTCGTTAAAATAAAATTGAATCAAATAAAAAATTTTGTTGTTGAAGGCGAACTAATTACACAAAGTCCAAATGTGTCTTAAAATGATGCATACATCATAAACTCAATCTTTACACACACACACATGGTCCTGTCCGGTTTTTCACGACCGTTTTTTATGAAAACCGTATACCAAACCGTTTATTACTGTTTTGAGGTTTTGAAACCGACATATCAAATGTTGGGAAAAAAACCGACCGTGAAACCAAACCGATAACCGGTTTGGACGGTTTCGCGGTTTGGAACCAAACTGTAAACACCCCTACTAACCATTTATTAATTTTGAGGGTTTTGGTTTGACTGTAATTATGTGGTTTTCGTAGATTTCATCAAGAATTTGAAATCTTTGTTGTATTCAATTGCATTGAGGTGTTTGTTAGTCGTATTGGCAACTGCTAGAGGCTTATGTTGGTGAAATTTGATAAGTAAGGTCTTAGGTTATTAACAATCCATTCTAACCCTCTCATCCTTAAGACCATCCGTAATACCCACCCCACTGAAATTTTCTGTCACATCATTACCTTACTGAAAATCTTAAAATCCCTTAATGGTTACCCCACTGAACCACATCATCACCACTATATTTGAGGTGTGGGTCCCCGTTTTTTTTTTAAAATCAACCAATAGGTGAATTGTATCCCTAACGGGGCGCGGGGGCTGCTGGAGCAACACATTTGAGGCCAACGGGGATGGGGGCGGTTGTGCCCGCTCACCCCCGCCCAAGTCTTCTCCCCTGTCCACTCCACGGGGTGGGTATTACGGATAGCCTAAGTATTCAACTCATTCTTACCCGTGCTTAAATTTTATACTTTAACATCAACCCATTTTGACCTGTTCTAAAGTTTCTCCATGCCTTGAATGATTTTGCAAGTCATTACAAAGATTCGTATGGACCCAAATTTTGGTGTATGGGTTGGTTTTACCATGTGTAAGTGTAAAATTGAGGAGGCTTTTAAGGTTTTATCCAAAATAAGGGAAAAGTACTAAAAATCTGGGTGTTTAGTTGAGAGGTTGAATTGGTTAACATGAACACCACTCTCATGTTTATTCATGTAAAAAACATGAATACTAATTTAGATACACTTATAAATTGTTTAATTTGAACATGACCTATTTAACCCGTTTATCTAAACTCACTAAACGGGTTAAGATGTTAATTCAGTTGATGAGTTGTATGTTTTGGACGACTAACCTATTTGATTAAACGGCTTAAATAGTCAATTTGAACACAACCAATTTATTTAAAATGGTCCCGAGCATGACCCATTTCATAAGTGAGTTAGATATGACAACCTAAAACTGCATAATTGTACTAAAGGGCTTCTAGCCTAGTGGTAGCCTTTTGACTTCTCTTATGAGAGGTTTTGGGTTAGAGTCTCACCTAAAGCAAATATTGTTTTAGGTTGAGCAGGGGGTTTTCCTAGTTGTAGGTTTCCTCCTAGGCAGGTGGGTCAGGTTACCACGCTCTGTTATTCGGGCGGAAGGGTGATCTATTTACCAGGGTGATCCCGGGTGACCGGGCGTTTGCTGTTCAAAAAAAACTGCTTAATTGTGTATCATGTGAAAAATTGCCACCTTTAGTAACATAATATGCAAGAGACCATTCTTTAACAACCAAGAAGGGAAAGAAACCCATTGGGGAGGGGGATAATTTCCATTCATTAATTTAGAACAATAACATAACTAAACAAATCCACATTTTAGCGAAGAACACAAAACCTATAATTGACACACGAAACAAATTAATGAAATAAAAAGAATTTAAGAACTGCTCCTGAAGGGAATGGCTCTGATGACAATCTGATGATACAAAGCGGCAAGTGCAGCTCCAATAAACGGACCAACCCAGAAGATCCACTGCAAGTTTAAAACGAAAAAAAAATCAAATTTTTATGAACATTTTGCAGACAGATATAGTGAAATGAATGTTTGACTTCAAAGTCAAAATAAAATCATACATGGTCATCCCAAGCATGGTCCTTGTTGTAGATAATTGCAGCTCCAAGACTTCTTGCAGGGTTGATCCCAGTTCCAGTAATGGGAATGGTAGCCAAATGGACCAAGAAAACAGCAAACCCAATTGGAAGAGGAGCCAAAATCTACAATAAAAATCAAAGTCAACTCAAAGTTTGACCTTTTAAGCATTTTCTTTAACCTGTTGGTAGATAATTAGTGAAATAATATACATACAGGGACATGTGAGTCTCTTGCATTTCTCTTGGCATCAGTGGCAGAAAAGACGGTGTAAACTAGCACGAAGGTGCCAACGATCTCGGCACCAAGTCCATCGCCCTTGGTGTAACCATGGGCTACAACATTGGCTCCACCACCCAAGGCGGTGAACTGGTTCTTGCCCTGGAAACCCTTGACCACACCTGCACCACAGATGGCTCCAAGGCACTGCATCACCATGTAGAACACTGCCCGGGTCAATGACAGTTTTCTTGCTAATAGCAGACCGAATGTCACGGCTGGGTTGATGTGTCCTCCTGTTTTATACCAAATTCGAATATGTTCATTGTTAATGAAAAGAAATTCATGCAAACATTTGTGTCAGGGTTGGGGATTTGAACTGATGAACCCAAATATTGATATGTATCTGTGTCAAAGATATTAACTTTATCTTAAACATGCTTAAAATGATGTAATCTGAACACGCGCCATATATTTATTTGTGTTGAAGACATTAACGTTAAGCCAAACACACTTAACCGTTTAAATCGAACCACGTTTACTTAAACAAGTAAATCATGCTATAATAAACGGGTTAAATAAGTCAACCAACTTCGTTAAACAGGTTAAACATATCAACATAACATGACCAGTTTAATTAAACGAGTTAAACAATACAACTCAAACAATACTTATACAAGTAGTTAAACATGACTACTCAGACATGATTATTAATCCACATAGATCCTTAAGATAGGTGCATATAAAGAAATGGAGATCTTCAACATTACAATATGTTATAAAAAAAGCAAACTAGCATGAAAAACCCAAATTAGTATAAAAAAATTCTAATTTATAAATCATAAAGCTAGTTTCATTAGAAGTCACCAGAAACTTTTCTTTTTTCTTTTTTTTTTTGGATTTTAGGAAATTAAGGCTGTAAAATGGCTAGGGAATTTGGAATTTTTGATAGAATGTACCAAAAAAATCACCAAGGATGGAGCTTACAAGAAATCAAATTTTTAATAAATAATAACTAAAAATAAGTTCAAAAATCACCTCAAAACTCCAAAAAAAGTAAAAACAAACACTTTAAAATATGATTTCAACCAGGGATGTGAGTTTAGTATAAATGGGTTCAGTGGTCATGTTGAATCTAACTCTCTAAGTTCATCCCCTTTATTATTATTTTTTAAACTATAACTCATAAATTAACTTAGTTGGAGTTTTTTATGTTTAAATAATGTTTAAAAAAGAGAAATTAAGATAACATTTTATATAATTCAATTTATACCTGTCAACCCAAAACAGAGGTTGACCACCTTAATTTCTACAAGAAATTACATAAATTATTTTTTATATTCAATCATTTCATGGATGACATCCTTTGTTACAAATATTTACATATTACATTATTAAAATGAAAATTTATAATGGATTTCATTGTAAAATTACATAAGTTATTCTTTAATTACATTACATAAATCGTATTTTATATAAGAGAAAGGATGGAATCCATTATAAATTCTTACTTTTAAGGATGATTTTTGTAACTATTTCTAATAAATGACGATATCCATAAAATGAGTAAATATAATGAATAATTTATGTAATTTACTCTGAAGATTATTAGGTTATTAATGAAAACATACCTGAAATACCAGCAGTGCAGTAGACAAGAGCAAAGATCATACCACCAAAAGCCCAAGCAATCCCTTGAATACCAACTGTCCCACATTTTGTGGGAGATTTGACCACACCCATCACAGTCAACACAGATATGTACAAGAACAAGAAGGTTGCCATGAACTCTGCAATACCAGCCCTGTAAAATGACCATGATGACAGCTCACCTGGCTCAAACAATGGTGCTGGTGGTGGCTCCTTGTAGTCTTTATCTGTTTGAGCTGAGGTCCCAATGGGCTGCCTCTCTGAAAACTTGTTGGCTCCAACCTTCACATCTTCTTCCTTGCCCTCCATTTCAAAAAAAAAAAAAAATTCTTTTCTCTCTCTAAAATTAAAACACTTTCTCTCTCTAGATTTGGTTTGTGAGTGGTGGTTTTGTGAGAACAAGGTATAGGGCATGTGAGGTTTTATAGCAGAAAAGTTGTTATTTTTAGCCACTTAATTTTAATCACTTGTAAATAAGACACTTAAAATCAAATGAAATTTCAATTGTTATTTTATATTTGATACTTTAGAGGATACGCTCAAGTCAATCTTAAGAGGAACCTCATAACTATGTAAATCTTTAACAATATCTTAGTGATAGGCATTGTCATAGAGTCAAAATCAAGAACTTACGTAAGAAAGTAAAGATGGTAACCATTAGAAAAGAAACACATAGTTAACAAGATTAATACTTATTGTACCATAATTAAACCTGACTTAAAAATTAAATTACATTATCAAAAAATTCTAAAAAATATATAAATTGATAACAAACTATGAAATTTTTTAAGCTTTACATAAATAAAATATGAAGTCTATAATCCGGAATTTAGTAAAAGAAAAGATTTAGAAAAATAAAATAAAAATATAGTTAGATTAGGCATACATTTTATTTATTTTTGATTTTGTAGTTAATCATTGGCTAATTTAATCTGAATTATAATGATGATTACGATGCTTTTTGTAAGGTTGTTTGTTCTGGAAAGAGCAGAGCATTTAGAATTTTATATTTGTAAGTTTGTGTTGTTATCCGGTACAGAGTGTCATCCAATTATTGGTTTGCATTGTCATTGATTTCAATATCATATTAAGGGTATTATTACCAAATGGCTTCTAGCTTAAGGGTTGAGTTTCATCTATAGCAAATAGTGCTTTTAGTTGAGCTATGGGTTTTTTAGTTGTCGATTTCCTTTTCGGTGGGTGTGTCAGTCACCACACTCTGTTATTCGAACGGAAAGTTGATCTATTTATCAGGGTGATTCCAGTGATTGGACGTTTGCTGTTAAAAAAAATTAGGGTATTATTAATTGATTTAGACTAAAGTTTTATTAAGAATAAAACATTTTGCTGGATTATGAATTTTAGATTAAAAAAAGACAACTTTATCAGAACTCAACAAATTGGCAGGTATTATGGGGTCATTTAGTATCATTAACCTTTTTGATTTATTGTAACATGATAATATTAAACTGGTCACCAAGCTTAAAATTTAGTTAAAATTTATATGTCACAGGCTTAAAATTAACCTAAAATAAAGAAAAATCTATATATAGCTATAATTTCAACTAGACCTCTTGTTCATTTACATACAACGAAACCTTTTGCAACCCATTTGATCCATTTAAAAAAAAAAAAAAGATACACACGTTATACTTTTTTATCCACAATTTGGATCACTCATCTAATCATATTCACACCCTATAAGAGGAAACCCACCATATGCGAGAAAAAACCTCTTAGTTATTGAAGCCACATAGTACATTCTCTCAACCACTTAAGCTGAGAATCATTGATACACATTATGTTTCATATGCTCAGAATATAGTTATTGTTTTTAACATGAAATTATATAGGCCGTGTTAGAGCTCATCATTACTTGTCAACCCACTAGCTTGAACATTATACAATTGTCACTCATATATACATTAAGTTACTGCAAACATTTTACGCTACAAGATTGTTTAGTACTCTTGAGATGAAAATTACACACACACACAAGATTTTCACAAGATTTTCCCTAAGAAAATAATTTTATCTAAGAAAGCTAAGAAATATTTTTAAAAATTGTAAGACTGACTCAAACAAATTTCGATTGATTTCACTTTTGCATTATTGAAACCGACTTGTTAATCCTAAAACCGAAACCATATAAATCATAAACAATAAACCCTAATACTAAGACCAAAACTTTAAAAACAAATCCCAAACCTAAAAGGTAAAAAGTAGGCCGTAAAATCTAAACTCTAATACTGGTTGTTAAGGATAAAACCTAAAAGATAATATTGTACGATTCAATAAGACGGTTCCAATGTCATCAAAATGAGTTTAATCGGAGTTCATTTGATCCGGTTTCAGAGGTTTTAAAAATCTTTTTTAGCCTTGTTAGGCAAAATAGACTTTTTATTTTATATTTATCATATATATATATATATTGTATATTTTAATGCAAAGGAATTTGCATAGTGCATACTCGTTTAAGAATTTCCAACATGAATATATATGAATATATATATATATATATATATATATATATATATATATATATATATATATATATATAAAAGACATGATGTGTTATGTATTTAAAGATAAAGAAAACAACTCATTAGACATATCATTATCAAATACACATAATTTATAGAAAATAAATTTTTGTTAGGATCGCCTTACTAAAAAGATGATAGTATAGATTCATATAATTCATTTTGTCTTTATTTATTTATTTATATGGTGGAATTATTTAACCTAACCAAAAAGAAAATGGAAAATAAAAGAAACGAAACAAGTGGAAGGGCAAGTAGCCGGTGTGACCGTTGTGGAAAAGGGACTCCTCATAACATACACAACGGCTCTACAACGATTGCAATTACATTATTACCCTTTTTAACGTCCACATTCTTCTACGATAAATCTAACATTTTGGATTTCCAAGGGAGTAAAAAGTATCATAAACTAAAGAGTGAAATAAGAAATATAAAAGATTTAATAAATAACATATGAAGTTTCGAACAGGAAAAACCAAATATTATGTTCACATAATTGTAAAATGTTGCACAATTAATTAGTTATTTATGAGTTATAGATAAATAATTATGTGTAATAAAGAAAAGCGTAAATTAACGATATGCTTCATGTGATATGCTAGTATTTCACTCTTGGTCTCAGGGTTTCATGAATTACTCATATAGTCTCAAGCTTTAAACATTTATAACATGTATAGTCCTTAGATAACCAAATTACCCTCACATAATTAACCAAGTTACCCTCACAAAATGACTATATGTGTTACAAATATTTAAAGTTTGCGACGATATGGATAATTTATGAAACCTAAGGACCAAGAGTAAAATATTAGTAAACCACAATAATCATCTCGGTAATTTACTCTAAAGAAAAATATAATGTAATAAGTTTATAATATGTTCTTTAGATAAAAACAAGACAAGAAAACTGTACGCTAATTGCAATAAAGATGTAGTCGTTTAAAACTCTTCCTTTGTGTCAAGGGCAAACCGATCTTTAAAAAATTGCCTTGCTTCGGTGGCAAACTAGTCGTCAAAAAATCTTAAACCTAGCCAAGATACAAACCTAACGGAAAAAAAAATGTAACATGGACATAATTTAAGAAAAAAAACAAAATTAAAAAAAAAAAAAACAAGAATAAATGCATTAGAGGTCAAGTTCAAACCAGCGACCTACTAGGCACAAATTAAGCTCTAAGACCGTCCGTAATGATGAGGCTGCGGGTTCAGTGGGGTTCGGCGGCGTAGCGGCCCCCGGCTGGAACACCGCCCCCCACCGGCGGGACACAAATTGTGTTTTGAGCCGCCCCCGCTCTCCGTTCCAATCTCCTCTCACCCCGTTGAAGCTCTCTCTCACATTTACAGTGTGGTGACCACTACGAGGTTTTAAGGTTTTCAGTGGGGTGATGACATGGCATAAAATTTGGGTGGGGTGTGATTTCAGTGGGATGAGTATTACGGATGGTCTAAGTGTTCTCGCCCCATCAGCGACTCAAACTATCTTTTGGTTTATAATACCGAAGACTTGTTTGATTAAAAACCATTATATATGAAGAAATCATATGAACTAATTTAAATAACATGTTTTAAGGGGTATAAAAGTAATTTATTTTAAAACAGGAAAACTCAAAACGTGTGGCTAAAATTTGTTATTTTAATTCTTAAAATAACAATAGTTCTCAATTTAATATCACCTAAACATTGATGTATAACTGTCCATTAAATTGTCTTTGTTTAGTGATATGTATTCAGTTTATTATCGGATCATTAAGTAATTAACTACAAAAGTTACTTGAATCAGCATTCTACTCTTTAACGGAATGTTTAGAAAGTAAACTTTGTAAAAATAAAAGTTAAAAAAAAAATTATTTATTAAAAATATTATTGTTAAATTTTTTTATTTATACACAATCTCAATAATATTAAAATGTTTTTCCGCGCAATGATTAAACATATTACATACCGAATTCACTACCCCAATCAAAGTATACTTTAAATTTTAATGGTTGCTAAAAGTATAACATATGACATTTTTAAAGAGATGGTTTACTAAAAAAATTTAATAAATAGTCACACTTTTTTCACCTCAAAATCATATCACAATAATTACTTAACATATAAAATATATAAAATAGTAAATTAAACATGTTTCATTATCCTTTGTTAAATAACACGATAACAGAAAAAGAAGTACTTATTTTTAATTGCAACCATACGTTGATCATCTATGATCAGAATATTAAAATTGTATCATGGTTGATCTTCGAATTCCTTCTAATCATGATTTCTATAAAAATAATTAAAAAAAAATATGATGATTATACAAATCTTTATTAATAATTAGATTATGATATCATACATGCACTATATATAAGAATATCCAACTCAGACGACAGAGGAGCCACTAAGTTGCATGGCTCAATCATCACAAAACTTTGATTAATTACAAATTCATATTATTTTTAACTAGATAGCGCTTCCCGCGCGTTGCCGCTTAGATTTAACAACATTGTTTTGGCTTGGCAATGAACTCAAAAGGAAAAAAAAACATTAATAGGTAAAGATTCGTGACTATAAAACGAACTTATTATGAGTCAATAAGTAAAACAAATTAGAAAAATAAAACTAAAATAGAACACATGGGAAAACAACATGTCAATTACATGTTATTAGAAATTGGAATGACTTATCTAAAGATATTTCTCATAAAAATATATTTCTCACGAAAAAATCAGGGGGGATATGATTTTTTTACGACAAATCTCAATTACTCACTGAAAAATCATGAGAAATAAATTGATCGCGCGAAAAAACACGACCCAAATCAATTTATCGCGAGAAGACGAATTTATCACGAGAAAATGAATTTCTCGTGAGAAATCATTTTCTCGCGATATTTACTATTCATAAATTGATTTTGTTTATATAGATAATTATATCAAGATGACTCTTTGGGAGTGATTTTTGATCGGTATGTGGGTGAGGGTCAGCTTAATCTTTATGGAGAGCTCAAAACAAATACAAAAGTTGAGGTCTTTTTGTAAATAGTTTTTTTCTTATGATAAAAAGTTATGGTTTTTAAATTTTAAAAAATAAAAATAAGTTAATTTGTCTTTATATACACAAGTTTACTACATTTATGATTTAACACCAACTAAAATAATCTAATCTTCTCTAATTAATTTCCTAAAAAGATTATCTACCTATAGTTGTTTAAATATTTTAATCGTAACATCAATAATAAACTTATTCCAACGTCAACAAATGCGAAACAAAAACAAAGAAGGTGTTATTACTTGAAAAATATAACCCTAAACATATTTTCCTTTTTAAGAGTATGAGAGATCTTTGTTTTTCCATACCCAAAACAATAAAACAAATCATTTAAACAGTTAAAAATAAATAACCTAAAAACAGTAGGGCTCTCAAAGTTTGAGGGTCCTGTGAAATTGATTCAAGTTTTATGAGCAAGAGCCGTCACACATGTGGGTATGTATATTAGGATTCGTTTGAGGGGATGAATAGTTTTAGGTTGTGGCGGCACCAAGCGGGCTACAAAATGGAAAGCGCGATGGTCAACTATGTGATAATATTTATGGTAACTTGGTGGTATAACTCATGGCGACAGCAGTATTAAGTTGTGAAAATAACAAGGTTTTCGGAACCACACCGGGAACAGGAGAGTAAGAGGGTCGGCTGGTCCAAAATATGCAAGCGAACCAGATTAAAAGTAACCCGCTGGTTGAGCTGGTTCATCGGTCGGACCAGATTTCAGTTTTTTTTAACTAAAATTACAGGATAAACATTAAACCAAATTCTATATTTTTTAACATGATTATGTTTGTTTAAACATTAATTATGTTAATTTAGATCTGTTTATAATTGTATAATTCTTTTTGGAATATAATATATATATATATATAGGGGAAGGTTAAAAATATAACCCACTAAATGTGTGCTAACCCAAATAACTTTGGGAAGATGAACCCGAATCTTGGATTTTTTGTTTTAAACATCATTATAACACATTTTGAACCCCATGTTCTTTTATGAGTTTGGGCTAATTCTTTTTCGTTTGAGATCCTACATCATTGTAGTGTGTGCTACAACACTGTTGTAGGATCTCAAACGAAAAAGAATTAGCCCAAACTCATAAAAGAACATGGGGTTTAAAATGTGTTATAATGATGTTTAAAACAAAAAATCCAAGATTCGGGTTCATCTTCCCAAAGTTATTTGGGTTAGCACACATTTAGTGGGTTATATAAAATTTCATGCCCTATATATATATATATATATATATATATATATATTATGTTATCCTGTTTTTAAATCCAATTCGACCGGTCCGACTAGTAACTAGTAAGACATTCTGTCCGATTCTGAAAACATTGGAAAATAACGTTAAATGAATAAGCAGATTAATGTTATTCATACAATGAAAATTGAAAATGTCATATTTGAGTTGATATGTTTAACACAAACCTTTTTTTTATTATTTATTTTTATTGTCAACCGTTAAACTTGTTGAATAAACCACTTAAATGAGTTGCATTCATGTTACATGATTTTAAACGGGTCGTGTGGGACACCACTGCAGATCAGTTAACACCACCTGCTTCGATACGGGCCGTATGGATGTCAGAATGTGTCAGATTTTCTGTCAAATGTCTGGCTGCTGAAAAACACATACGAGTAATATTGGCCTATACGAGTAGTATGGAAATTTGAGAATTTACAACAATGGCAACATTTGTTTTTAACGTAATCGGGTTTAATCGGTAAGTTGTAAATAATGACTATTGTAACGTAATTATTTTATAAAATCGTAATTTGTTTTGGAAACCGGTATACGTATGTGTTTAACATTAATTTACTTATAATATCGTCTAATTGTTACGTCCCAACAGTGACGAGGCGTAAGTCTCGGTCATGTTCTCTCTAATATCAGCCGAAAAACGACTGATACGTCGAGCTATACGTGTGATAAAAGAGCCACATGTAATAGCATCAGTAGCCTTACGACTAATAACGGTGGAAAAATAATCAGCTAGCAACCATCCAAGGTTGCAGCTACAGCCGCTAATGAGGCAGTATAAAAAGAATAGGTCTTTCTGTGTGACCCGTTCCTGGCTTAGACGGCGGCCGGTGATGGTGCAGGAGATGCACCGATATAAGTATTGATGCAACGGATCACGAATGCGGGAAACCCGCACCTTCGTAACGAAGGCCTGGTCACCAATCACCGGCCACCACTCGGTGAGGACGACCTCGTCCTCACCTACACACGCATCAGTGAATAGAGGTGTAGTTACCTCCTCGCATGTGTAAAATCTAATAATATGCCTAGGGGCATGCTAAAATCATGCCCACACAAACTGAACGAAATAACATCCTGCTATTGGAGAGCCTGCAGACCACTTGCCTGCGGAAGATGAAACTCGAATGTCGACAAAAACTCCAGGACGATCTCCCGATAAGCTGGGAAGCCGCAAAGTCTTCCCAGATACAAGAAAATGATTCAGTTCCAGAGCTAAAGATCGTAGTTCTCGAACGAACAACTGAAAAGATTCTGGAGCATCCTCAGAAGTCGGTATTCTTGATGCTCCCACGATCACGGTGGCGCCCTCCGACGCCCCAATGACTCTAGTATGCTCCAGTCAATCGTCCTGTGCTTGACTATTTCCTTCCCAATGAGGCGTCTGAGACGCATGTGCGCCTCAGAACCCCGTGGGAACTGCAACAACTCATGTGGATCTTGCATCTGATCTGAACGCTCATCACCCGAATCAGAGCTAGAAGGCTCTTGAGCACGTCTATGCGAAGGCATAATCTGCAAAATGAAATAAATAATAATAATAATAATAAAAATATTAATAATAAGTAATAATGTAATAGTAATAATAATACAAATAATAATAATAATAATAATAATAATAATAATAATAATAATAATAATAATAAGTAAAAAATGTACAATTTTTCAGTTTAAATAAAAAAAAGAACTATACGAGCAGTATGACTCTTTACGGGCCGTATGGTTCAAGCGAAAAACCAGTCCTCTCAAATATTCATCTTCCCCCGATGATCTATACTGGACGTATAGGGCCATACGATTCGTATAGTTCAATATATTCCAAAAAAAAAGTCAACGTGACTCAACAAATCCCAATCGTACAACTAAAATACGGTTGATTACAACCAAAAAAAACCAAAATCCCACTCCTACCTACGAAATCGGTGAAAAAAACTTCAAAAATAAAAAAAAATACGGTCGAGTTATGGTGGGGTCCAAATCCGCCTTGCACGTGCTGGAATCATAGATCCGGACGTAGAGAGACCGTAGAGAAAGAGGAGGCGACCGTAGAGAGAGAGAGAGAGAGAGTGTGTGTAGATACGATGTGTGTGAGAGAAATACGAACAGCTCATCGTCCGTATATATAGAAAAACCCTATACGACCTGTATAGCCTTATACGAGTCGTATATTTAAACAAAAAATAAAAAAATATCATTTTTAAATATGAATGTATACATAAAAATATATTTTTATGTATATATTTATATTGATATTTAAATTTAAAAAAATGATGAACAAGTTGATAACGAACTAAACTGATGAAATAAAAATTGTATAAGTATATGTTTGAACTTTCATATACATTTTAAGAATAAAAAATGATTTAATACATGTATCTGTTCAAACGCGTGTATGAATTGCATAAGTATATGTATGCAAACGTGTGTATGAATTGCGATTTACAATCCGTATGTACTTAAATCTATAAAATCCGGCGGTTCTTGACTGTTTTCCAACCAATTGGTATACGAATTAAGACGAGGCTTATATCACATCTCCCAGCTAGCAGCGTGTTGCTTTTGTATGTTGACCAGTACCAACTTGGTTTGGCATTGGATAATCTCCATTAAGTTCAACCATTACAAAATGGTTGTCGTTAACAAGTACGAATGACACAACAGGATGTGGTAGATGATATTCAGCCGACGTCCATAACAGGAAAATTGTTGCGGAAGCGTTATTGGTTATACAAATCACAATCACACCAAACGCATTAGCAATTAAAACTCTAGTCTGCGGCATTTGCAGCCAATAACGCTGTGGAGCAAATTCAGGTTTTGACCATTTCAAGGATTCTTGAATTTCGTCAAAAATTCCAGGAAAGACAAACCTGTACAGGTTTGCATTTCGGATCGACTCATTCAGGAGTTCTTGATGAATGTTTAATCAGTGTTGTCCAGGAAATCCTAAAGCAACAGCCATAGACCTAAAGCCACAATTTCCGTCAAGAGTAAAGTCTTGTATTTGTGAGATGTATGGGTGGAAAACTTTAGGAATGTCATTTTTGAACCGGTTCAAATTTTACAGTTGGTGACCAGTGAGATTTACTGAGATGCCAACGGTTTGTTGCGATAACCCAACAGTTGGTTGCGATGACCCCATGAAATTGTGCATTTTTGTCATTGAAGAAAACGAATTAGCACGCTACAACTGACTATCATGAGCGTCCGTTAAAAGATCCTGCTTGTTTTTCTTTGGCTTTTATAAATGAACTGTTTCGGGCAGGCACTTGTTTTTTTTTGTTTTGTCTTTAAATATGGACGCCCACGAGTGTTAGTTTGCACAACAGGTTCTTTTTTCATTGATTTAAGTGGGAAAACCGCACTTAAAACTTTCATATTCTTCTTCACTAGATTCGGTTGAAGCTTAATATGTTGTATCACCCGATCCATTTGGACATCAATATCAACGCTTGCATCCACGTTAAGTAATGACAGATTTAAATCAAGCTTACGCCAAAACACGTCTATCTTATCCAGTTTAATTTTAGCATATGTTTTAAAATAATAAAAAACAAATTATGATTATACAAAAATATATATGTAAATATATAATTAAATTTAATGAAATCATACTATTAGATAGACGACATGCACATGGAAATCCACAGCTCGTGAAAAAATGACAACCACATGATGAATTACATGCTATTGATGTCGTGCGGTAGCTAAATTAAAAATAACAAAAATCACAACTATCCTAGACACTAAGTAATACTCTAGACTCTCTAAAATACTAAACTACCGATATGCAAGTGAACCTATCGAAAATAATAAAGCTAAAGCAAGTCCGGATATCGAATCCACGGACCTCTACAGATTACGCTAACTAGACTCATAAAACTTATCTTATACAAATGTGCTGAATTAAATAAATAATAAGGAGGGGGTTTTACTAACAACTAAAAATGACTTAAATGGAAGAAAAACTAAAACGAGAACAGACGTCGGACAAAGAAGAGAATCAAATGGAGAAAACACTACCTAGGCTCGAATCCTATACATGCTTAACAAGGTTCTATCGGTATTGTAAATGATATGCTACCGGAATCTTAAAATACTAAACTCAAAGGAAAATTAGAACACCCTCGACCCTTCTCAAGGATAGTCAATTAAAATCCCTAAAAGCTGTTAAACCACCGGTTAAATGGATTCTCCTCACAGGTCATCCAATTGCTTATGAAATATCCGCTAGATTATCTACCTCACAGTGCGATAATCTCATAACACTTAAGAAGTAACTGTTTAACAATCTACCTCACAGCGCGAAAGTCACAGTTCACTTAAATGCTAGGGATGACTTGGGTTTTCCTATTGGATTCAATAAACAAGAATTGACAGACACACTAGGGCGATCTCCTCACGAAGTCTCTAACCTAGGAATCTAACAATCAAGACTTATTAATAACTTCTCACCTTACAGCTATTGAAGTTAGTTGCACACCTAATCCGTCTAAGTCATGATAAAACACTCCTATGAATTACCTGATCACAGTAATCCACCCACTAATCAAAGACACACAGTAATTGATCTAGCATGCACCTATTAAATGACAGACAATTACCAAGGCACATGAGGAGTATAGCATCATTCAATAAACAGTAAAAAGCACATGATTACATCCAATATTCCAAATCAAGTCTTCAAATCACAAGTTTCAACACATCATATTGTTCCAAAACCAAAACAAACCACAATCAAACACATATAATCATCTAACCTAGGTAGCTTTATGTGCTTAGCCACTAAACATAGTCATAAACATAATCATAACATATGCAAAGTCTGAAATACACATAGGAATCAACAAAGTAACAAGAAACAATAAACCGAATGTTTGGATAACTCCAACAATGATCCAAAACTCTCCAATCTTCAATCCGATGCCTCCCAGACCATGAAATAGCTTCTAATCGCCTCCAGCCGTCTTCTCTGATCGTGTCTCCCAAATCCCCTCGCCTCCAGCCGTTTTAATTAGGTTAAACTCGAATTTCTGAGATTTTCCCCTCGTCGCGCTACGCGACGCACATTAAGAAACCCCTCGCGCTACGCGAGGGTACCCGCTACCCGACAAAACTATCGGGTCAACCCATCATCATTAAAAGGGCAAACATGTAATTTCCACCTGTCGCGCTACGCGACATGGTTTCAAAACCCCTTCACGCTATGCGAGGATACCCAGAATCCAGATTTTTCTTTCTTTGTTCTTGGGTCCGTTCTCGTCCAACCAGGATGCTCATTTTCTTGATCTTTTGTACCAAATATACATGTTTATTACCTGCAAGCATGAAATTACCAAATTGTGAAACACCAGCTAAAATCGATTCTAAAACTAAACAAAACTGTACAAAAACTAACAAAAAACAATTGGATAAACAGATGCGTTTTACAACACATCACATCCCCACACTTATCTCTTTTTCGTCCCTGAAAAAGGCTTATGCAAAAATCTGGGATCATAGCTAAATAAAATGGTTTATACACAATTAAACTTATCAATTCAAAATTCAATGCTTTGGAAAAGATTGCAAGTATTGTTATCCTGTTAAACCCATACTGATTATTCAAGTCCCTTAATCATAGTTATATTATGATAATGTTCTACATTTCATTTCATTAGACCCACACTTAGGAAATTAAAAGCAAATCAATCCTGGATTCCAGTTTTCAAGTTATCCTCACATATAAACAAAGAAAGAAATTTCTCAAATCAAACTTTTACAAATGGAAACAGATGGAAGCGTGAGCATTTATTTTTTTTTCTTTTTCAATCCATTGAACTTAACTTAGTGGTGTTTCAACCAGGCTGCAACCCGGCGTGTGGCACATAAGTTTAAGTCCAACTTCTTTTCTTTTCTTTTTTTTTCTTTTATCTCAGCTCATTTGATTGAATGGGGGCGCCATAAGACTCGAATTTATTCTCATAAAAAGAATACTTATGTGCCAAACAAAAATCAGATTTTCAAAACTCTTATTTGTTATTATGCAAAGGTTCTTTTAAAAACCAGAAAACAGTTTCATTAATTCCAAATCCCCAAGATGTTTCCCATGAAAATCATGCATTTAAGTAAAATTATACCAATCCTAAGGAACAGAAAAATCAGTTGAGCCTACCCACACATCCTATAACCAAAGCATAGATCCCAAACCAACGAGTCAATGATGAATGAAACCACAAAACCCAACTTTCCTATCATAACCCAACTTTCCTATCATTTCCCATCATGCTTTTGCAACCAACTTAAACAATGACAAGGAAGATCTAAGTTAAAGATGTGGAAACCAAAATAAAAACAAAAATTTTCAAAAATTTTTGACTCAAGATCTAAGTAAACTAAAACTAAAATGCAAAAACAAACTTTTGAAACAAAATTAAACTAAGTTTCACGTCCCCACACTTAAACTTTACATTGTCCCTAATGTAGAGAAAAAGGAAACCCCAAAGAAAAAACTAAAAATAAAAGTAAGTAAAAACTGAAAATGACTTAGCTGGTTAAAAGAAGACTGTCGAGTGCCAGTCTTTCCACGTAAGCTCTTCACTCTACAAATTTTGCTCCACAGGCTACAAACATACAAACAAAATCTACACAAGACAAAGATCAAACAAGCATCAACACATCCAAAGAATAATAATGATATCCATGATTAAGCCCAACCACAAACCAGCAAGAGGACCATTAACTATCTTAAACATTGAAAAACCTAAATCAAATGCAACAAAAAAGAAATTAGATGGCCACATTACCTTGAAATCGACTTAGAACACTTTGTAAAGATGAAGAGGTGAAATGGTGACGAATTAGGGCTTGAAAAAGGGCATTTAAGCCGTCTGGATATGCGTCGCGTAGCGCGACAACCTTCGAAGTGTCACACCCCGAGCCGGCGGGGTTGGATCGGAGTCCCCGTCGGGCGGAAGGTTCCCGGGGCGTGATATCACGGGTGATAATCATGATGATCAGATTGTTTACATAGCATCAACGTTTAAGAATAACTAAAGCACAATCACATGATATATAGGATTACAAAGTTAAATTACAATAGCAATGTTCTGCAATTTAACTGAGTAAACCTAACCAAAAGAATTAAATGTCTTGTGTATGTACAAGATATCATAAGTGATATGTGTCATCAACAAAGGATGTGCTTCTCCAAAAGTCTACTAGGTCCTCTATCTGGGCAGCCTAGTATGCATATCCAAAAGCTTAAATTAAACCTGTTCTTCACCTGAGAAAGCATGTAAAAAGATCAAGTCAACACAACGGTTGGTGAGTTCATAAAGTTTATAAGTTTAAAAATAGTTTCACAAACCTCCTTCAGTAAAACCTTAACCTCATTAACTCCACATGTAATATCCAAGTCGGTATGCTTATATATAGGGCATATGTAAGGGAACAAGCCCTAGCCAACATCCCACCACATACTAACCCGGATATGACACCGTTGTTAATAATAATTAAGCATTTTACCTACCAATCAATTCATCCTTCATCATAGCTTTAGTTTACTGTTTTCAAAGTTTACAAGTCTATAGCATTCTTCTGTAATAGCTTCAATAAGTTTAACAAGCATCATGTTTAAAAGTTTATGATGTTGACCCAAAAGCATTCATGCATCCCCTAGGTAACAACCTTAATCTCATTAACACCACCTGTATCATCCAACCCGGTATGCTTATATATAGGGCATATGTAAGGGAACAAGCCCTAGCCAACATCCCACCACATACTAAGTCGCATAGGACATTGCTGTTAATGATAATTAAGCTTCTTACCTACCCTCCATTTCGTTTATAGCTTTAGCATTATGTTTAAGTGTATAGCATGAGTGAACATTGAGGAATCACTGTATGGCAAGCACTGAGAGGCCATAAGTCCACCCCTCAAGTCCCGACTATAAAGGTCACCCTATGGCAAGCACTGAGAGACCATAATAGGTGCCTTCTAGTCCTGACTGTGAAGAACACATGAAGGCAAGCACTGAGAGACCAACTATTGTTCTTCAAGTCCCGACTAGGAAGAACACACGAAGGCAAGCACTGAGAGACCAACTATTGTTCTTCCATAGCCAATAGTTTTAGCATCCAAATAGTTTCACAACCGGTAAGGCAAGCACTGAGAGGCCAAACCGTTGCTTTTGCATAACAAGTTTATAGTTTTCAAAGTTTATAGCATTATGAGCACTCCAAGCATTTCGAGCATTTAAGCATGATAAGCATATGGTATTTGCATTATAGCATCAGCACTTGGCATTAGTATATAGCATTAAGCATCTAGTTTATGAATATAGGTTATAGCATAAGCCTCGAGTGTGTAGTTTAAGAATATAGTTTATAGCGTAAGCATCAAGGGTGGCGTTTAAGAATATAGCTTAGAGCATAAGTATAAATAGCATAGCTTAAGAATATAGTTTATAGCATAAGCTTTAAGGATATAGTTTAAGAATATAGTTTATAACATAAGCATTTAAGCACTTAGTTTAAGCATCAAGTGTATAAATTAAGTTTCTAGTTTGCAACATAAGCATCAATCACCAAGTTTAAGCATATTGTGGTAGCATGAGCATCAAGTCTCATAAGCATCCAACATATGTTTTCAAGCCTCAAGTTTAACGTATAAGTTTCAAGTCTATTGCTTTTCAAAGTATTCTAAGTTCTAGCATAAGTTTCAACATAAGTATCATGTTTATGTTTAAAGCATTAAATAACATTTCAAGAATTTTATGAAAATGTTTAACATGCTTCTCAGTCCCGAAGTAAAACAAATAAGTTTGAAAAGGGGACAATGAACTCACCTTATGTCCGACATGCTTGACTAAGTAGAATAAGAATACACGCGCTCTTTGTTTGCTTTCGTTATGATGTTCAAACTCCTGTATTGATTTCATAATGTTTGTAACTTATAAGTATAAGTTTATAAGGATTTGTTGTGCGTGTAAGTGTTAGTCCTAAAGTTGACTAACACTTATGAATCGTGTTTGTTATCCGGTCCCAATTCTTCTTTGTTAAAGATTCAATACTTGTTCCCTAATCACAAAGTATCATTTGTATAATGGACTTTTAAACCTTTATGTAACTTGTTTAAAACTTATTATCATCTTATAATAAATAAAGTGTTTATTTCATCAATGTGGTTGTTCATTATTTTCATCATTTGCAACGTTCATTCATATGTTTATGAGTTACTTAACACCCATTGGGCCGGATAATCTTGTAAGCCCTTCTTGATTAAATTGGGCTTAAACAATAAGGGGGTCTCAAATGTTAGTGGGCCATTGTTCATTGGGCTTGTTAATCATTGTTGGGCCTAAGTAAATGGTGGCTTGGGCCAATGAATGAGCTTTGGGCCGATTAACAAAAGGTTGGGCCGAAGTAGTCAAGGGGTGTGGGGCGATCAAATGGGCTGAGTAAGAGGGTTGGGCCAGTCAACCTATATGGGCCGAATCAAGGGAAAAGGCATGGGCCACATGTGTGTCTTTATCCGGTTATTACTTGGGCCAAAAGAGGTTGGGCTACGAATGTTTTGGGCCTTGAATCGACTGAACATTTTTGCTGTGGGCCTAATCAAATTTCATGTGGGCCGGGGTGTCTATGCTGGGCCGAAAGGCTTATTTGGGCCTAGGGAAAACGTGGGAATTGTAACAGATGGGCCTAAGAAAGTAATTGGGCCCAATATCGTGTTTCATGAATTAATCGAAGGCTTGGCAGTAACATATAAGTTTATGGCTATCACAAGTCCACAGATGGCCCAACTGATAATGTTCGGTGGTGGTGGGCTCGTTCAGAATTCAAGGGTTCGCCTACTGTATATGGTTCGTGAACAAGATGTAGTGCTTGGAGGTTCGTTCAGGTTAGGTTCTGCATGGAAGGTTCGTTGAGGGAACATGCTAGGGTTCGCCACTCATGTTGAGTTCGTGAGAAAACAGCTAGGGTTCGGCTGCTAGAGTGTAGGTTCGTAAAAAGAAGGAAAAAGGTTCGTCCCTATGCTCAATGGTTCGCTGTCCAGACGACCTGTAGGGTTTGCGGCTTGACAAAGGTTCGGCTCAAGTAGAAGAGCAGAAAGGTTCGACCATGTGGGAAAGGGTTCGGCCACCTTTCAAAGGTTCGGCCGTCGAACCCACACCATCTGTGAACCATCAACATCGAGTTGGTCAACATGTCTACTGATCTGAGGTTAGCACGTGTGTAGATGAGTTGTTCATGGCTCCAGGTGTTCGATGTATGATGCTAAATGCCGATTGTGAGGGTGTGGTTCGGTTGTATGCATGAAAACCCTAATTTCCGTATGTTTTCACGCTCCATACCTCTGATTTTCGTGGCCAAAGCTTCAGATCCGCTGTACTTTCTTGTAGAGGGCTTCGAGATGGTCGTTTAGGCGCAAGAATCACGCGATTCCATCAAGAATTGAGGAAGATCTCATGGTTTGAAGTTGAATTTTTGAGTGTTGGTGGTGGTGACGAGTTGAGAGAAAGTGTGAGAGAGAGAGATTGAATAAAATGAAATAAATGAGGTAATTGGTGTTTATATACTCCAACGGGTATCCGGGTTCGTTTAGGTTGCTCGGTTCGTAGTTTCGTCGGGTATCCGGATCGTTACGCGCATATTTTGTAAATAAAATAAAATGAGTTTATTTTAACGACTCGAATGTTATTTATTTCTTGAATTTCTTTTAAATTCAGTTGCGTTTATTTATCTTTTCGAATTAAAATATTTTTTGCGTGTTATTATTTAATTTTTCGCGTTTCGTTAGTTCGTTCGCCATTTAACAAAAACAGTTCGGTTTATTTATTTTATGATGAGTTTCAAAATTGTAAAATAGGAAATATTTTATTTCCTTAAATTTGTGATCGTTCGTATCATTATTCGTTTTCGTTTTCGTTTCGTCAGATCGCGTCGCCATCGCACGTATTCGTTCGAATCGTCATTCGAACGAACACGACGATAGTTTAGCTTTCTGATTCTTGTTTTCTACTGTTAAGTCATTATTTCAGAACATTAAACTATCAGAATCATTTGTACAGATCGTCACCTATACGAATAACTCGTCGGTTTAGCATTCCGTAACAATAATCGTTATGGTTTTGTTTTGTTTCACTTCACATACGTTTATACATAATAGTATCAAATCAAGTATTTATGTTTCCACACTGTGTTGTCTGACAAGTTTCTGACGTGTTAAACCCTAAGGTTTAAGTCAGATTCAGACAATCGTATAGTAATTTCATGTTAATCAGAAATGTATCAATAGCATAGCATAGTTTCCCGTAAAGTGTACCTGAGTTACTGTACAAATTACTGTACAGTTTACTGTTCCGGTAACGATTCCGGCACAGATGTTACACGAAGTGCCCATCGCGTAGCGCGACGATGCGTTGACCCGTGGTTTGACCAGAAACCCTCCGTAGCACGACAGATGGGCTTGTGGCCCTCGTGTCACGCGACGGGGTCATTTTTCCAGAGAGTTTTGGCATTTTCATGCCTTAGCCAAATTTTCACCCCCTTTTTTCCACTAAATCTTCCAAAAGCATTCTAAGGCAAAGAAAACATACCAGGTGGCTCCAATCCATCTTTATTGCATCAAATTGATCAAAAACCTACAAAACACATTAAAACACACGAAATCGAAAAACGAAAAACAATAACGAAAATAAAAAACACACCAGCGACATTAGGAAACTACTAACTCTACAAACTCTAGACTTGGGAGTTTAACCGAAAAGCTCACTCAAACTCAACTATAATGGGAGTATCGAAGGAAACCTCCTCCCCTACAATCAAATCAGGACCACGATCACCAACATCCCATGGTCCCTCTCCCATAACTTCATTCACACCTACCTCATCACCTACCGAATTCACTCCATCAACTGTATGGACTAACTCACCATTGGAGCTCACAGAATTTGCTATCTTCGGACAAAAACTCTCATCACCCACTCTAAAAGTGCGTCTACCGTCATACACGTCTATAATAGCCTTAGCAATGCACAAGAATGGGCGCCCAAGAATGATGGGGACCGCTGTGTCCGCCTCCATGTCCATCACAACAAAGTCCATGGGAAACACAAACCTATCCATTTTGACCAAAACATTCTTCAAGATTCCCCGTGGACAATTAACCGACCTGTCCGCCAACAATAAGGTCATGCGCGTGGGGGACAAGTCACCAAGAGCTAGCTTCTCATAAAGAGAATATGGCATCAGATTGATGCTAGCCCCTGAGTCCTCCAAGGCATGCCTCGTAACATCATCACCAAATAAACCTGGGATTGTAAACATTCCCGGATCTGCAAGTTTCTCAGGCAGCTTGTTTAAAATCACCGCGGAACACCCCGCGCTCAATAGGACGTTGGTAACCTCTCCCAACCGATCCTTACTCTTCAACAAATCTCTGAGAAACTTAACATATTTTGGTATACGCTGAAGAGTTTCAATAAACAGGAGATTGATCTTGAGCTGTTTAAACATGTCAAGAAAGTGCCCGTATTCCTTAGCGTGTTTTTGATTAGTTAAACGCGCTGGGTAAGGAACACGAAAAATATCAATCTCCGAGGTCGGTTTAAACATGACCGGCTTACCAACTACTGGTTTCTCAATAGGAGACTCGATGTTAGAGGCAGTACTTGCTAGGACTAGCCTCATGGGCACCCTTCCAGGAGTCTCCATCTCAATTTCTTCATCCACCGGTTCCTCCTCATCTAAATCAACCGGTGGGACCACTCTCTCACTCTCCTCAACTTCCACCAACACCGGTGGTATGAATCTCTCTCCTCCACCTCCTCTAGAACTGGTGGCAACCGCCGTAACGTGGGCGTTTGGGTTGGTTTGGGGTTGACCCGGGAACTGGCCTTGGGGCCGTTTATCCAACCGTTTGGCTATGTCACCAACCGTTCGCTGTAAATCCAAGAACGCAGATTGTTGGTTCTTGAGGGGGACATCGTGCTCATGTAGGATCTTCTGTGTAGTGGCATCCTTAGCCACTAGCTGAGTCAATAATTCTTCAATCCTACCCATGCTACCACTGCCACCCAAAATGCTACCATGATTGCTACCACTAGGAGCTTGACTATGTCCCTGATTCTGAGGATTACCAGAATGAAATCCAGGGGGGTTACCTGAAGATCTAAAGGGCTGGGAGTTCTGAGGATTTCCCCATCCGGGGTTGTGTGATTGCCCGTACCTACCCTGTCCTCCTAAATAGTTAGCCTGCTCCTGGCTCACCAAACACTCAGACGTGGCATGACCACCTCTGCAAATCTAACACTGATCCACTCTCATCTTCAAATCCCTAACAACCCTAGCTAAAGACTCAAGAGCAGTAGCAACACTAGTGTCCGTGTTCACATGGTGAACACCCCTCATTGACGAGGAAGAAATAGTAATAGGAGTTGAATTCTTATTTGCAGACCGTTGCTCATACTCGGCCTAAGCAAAACTCTTAAAAAGGTCATTGCATTCAGCCACATCCCTCTTACCCATGAGGCGGCCTCCTGCAGAAGTGTCAAATCGGGCACGAGTCTCATATGTGAGTCCATCGTAGAATTTCTCTACAAGGGCCCATTCAGACAAACCATGCTGGGAGCATTCGCTTAGAAGGTTTTGGAACCTCTCCCAAGCGAGATAATAGGGCTCATGAGGGACCATTCGAAACGAATGGATCTCATCTCTCAAGCGGGCGGCCTTAGCTGGAGGAAAATACTTCTTAAGGAATTCGTCCCTAAGGCTAGCCCAGGTTATGAAGGTGCCTGGACGATGCGAGTCAAGCCAAGTGGCTGCTCTTCCCGCAAGTGAAAAAGGAAAAAGCTGTAGAAAAATCACATCATTAGTGGCACTTGAAGGTTAAATGTACCACAGATGCGAGTGAGCCTAGCAAGGTGTGCGGGAGCATCTTCATCATCACGAGCATTAAACTGAGAATTGTTAATGGCTGTCATGATGTAAGAAGGAATCTGCCACGAATTTTCATTCGTTATGTTTGGCACAGTAATGGGATTGTTAAGTCTCGTGAATCCCGCAGTGGCCTGCTGGTGAACAATGCGACGTTCCGCCATGAATGGAACAAAAGGCGAACGTGGGCTAGAATGAGTAAAAGAACTAGAAGAAGATGGTGGTGTATGCTTAGAAAAATCAGCAGAAATGGGAGTAGAAGCACTTACCTCGCTTGTAGAACCTTCAGAAAAGTCCCGCGAATCGCTCCTTGATGGCAATGAAAGCTCAGGTGGCGGTCCGTGTGAGCGTAAGTGTGGCATACACTACCAAACCTCGCTCGTAGAACCTTAAGAAAAGTCCTGCGAATCGCTCCTTGATGGCAATGAAAGCTCAGGTGGCGGTTCGTGTGAGCGTAAGTGTGGCATACACTACCAAACCTGCAAATAAACAAAAATCAATCAAAACGTAATAAAACAAAATAAAATAAATTTGAAAAAAAAAACACAAATATGCACAGATAAGGACAAGAACTAGTGTATGTGACAGGGTTTCAAAATCCCTTCGCGCTACGCGAGGACACCCAGAATCCAGATTTTTCTTTCTTTGTTCTTGGGTCCGTTCTCGTCCAACCAGTATGCTCATTTTCTTGATCTTTTGTACCAAATATACATGTTTATTACCTGCAAGCATGAAATTACCAAATCGTGAAAAATCAGTTAAAATCGATTCTAAAACTAAACAAAACTGTACAAAAACTAACAAAAAACAATTGGATAAACAGATGTGTTTTACAACACATCAGCTATCCACATCTGAATTTTGTCCTTTTCACCAACCAACAAATCTAAAGCTACATGAGATACATGCCCTTTTAATAATTGATCATCATTGTGATGTGCCATACGAAAGATTATGCTTCTTTCATAGCTTTCCTTTATGACTTCTTCATGCGATTTCACAATTTGAATAACATGACCAACAATATTATCTTACGTGTTGTTGGTTGAATGAAGATATTTGTTTAACAGGGAATGTTGGCTTTCAACTCTGTTGGTGGTTCACTGACCAAAATTCTGGTTTATATCTATCCACGCAGACACAAACATCTCTTTGTACTTTTGCAACCAAGTTACTTGCAAATATCCGATAACCCCTAAAAAACATACATAGATTATTACGTCTCATATAACTAAAAACAACTAAATACAAGAAATAGAATATTACTATGATGAGAGGTCCATAACCATTCATGAAGTCAGCTGTAATTATACTCATAAATATCTGGAGTTGCAAAGTCTTTCCCAACCGGCCACATATATCCAAACTTTTGCGAGTCTGATAACGAAAAAACTGCCTGCAGTGTTTGGATATGTTTTCAAATATGTGTCATCTGCAAAGTAATTGGGCAACACTATAAAATATTCTTCTACATGCGTTTATAAGAGACAGTTCGCTATCGGTTACAATAACGCGTGGCTCCATACACTGTTGAAGTGTATCTTTTAGGTTTTGTAACACGCAAGCGAAATTATCTTCACGTTCCTTACTTATAAAATCATGTTCAATGCAAAACGTCTTGTGTGTTGACGTGACACCAACTATTTGAACAAATGACATGTTGTATTTGTTCATTTTGTAAGTTGTGTCAATTAACAAGACATGAGGAAATGCGCGCCAAATATTATGGTGGATAAAAAAATCTGTTCCACGACATCCGTCGACGCATCGTCTAGAGTTTGGTAAATAAAATTATTATTTTGCAGTGTGTTAAAAAGGACCTGCATTGGAGTTTCCCCCGTGTTGTGTCCAGCACGTAACTTTTGTCGTGCATTATGAATAGATCTAATGTTAAAAACATTATCGGGGTTTTGGTCCTTAACAGATGCAAGTATATCACGGGGCAACATGTTTTGATTTGACAGTTGCTCAATTAGACGTGTTTCAGCTTCGTTCAATCTCATTGCGTAAGGATGACTGCCTAGTTGTTCAACCCCTTTGTGGTTGTGTTCACTGTTAACCACAAGCAACTTCCAACCACCGCAACTTCTCTCGTATTTACCAATTAGCTCAAATTCACATCCAGTCTTCTTTGAACCAGTATGTCTAACTTTTGGTTCTCCTTTGTACACGCCGCAATGATCGCATTTGATCCACACCTTTATGACGGCTCCAGATGCATTAGTTTTGCTTCGACGTTTAACTAACACATAACCGTTTTCAAGCCCTCTATCAATGGCCCTTCAACCAGTTTATCAGGACCTGCAAATACCTGAAAATAATAAATGTTTAAGATTTTATAAACTAATGACTGTTAAACAAAAAGCCAATTACCTGATCAATTTCATAGACACACATATATTCATTTCCGAAGTTGTTGTTTCCCATCGACATTTTTAAACCTTTAATACAATTTCGAAATACAAACACGTAATATTTAACGAGCAATAGATTGAATGAAGACAACTTAAACTTCATCCTTCATTATATAGTAGGTATTCACACTCAAATCGAGTATTTATCCAAACGTCGCGTCAAATAATTGATACGCAAGCCGAGAAATCAAATGATTGGCACGCATTTCAAGATTGAACTTTCATACGGGCCGTATAAGCTTATACAGGTCGTATGGTTGCCATCGCAGGAACATGTCAGGCATGTGATGTGATGTGTCAGAATTTGTCGGAATTCAGATTTCCATACAACCCGTATAAACCTATACGAGTCGTAAGAATAGTGTTCAAAGAAATGGCCTGCTGTCTCCCTAACAGCTCCTTTTAAATACGTTCAGCTTAATATTAATGCATGTGATACTAATAATTATACTAGTCATATTAGGGTTTATCATTACAATGGCTCAATTATCACAAATCGTTAATTATTATATGATAATGAAAACATATTTTTAAGTACAAGAAGAAAGCCTTTTTGCATATCTCAAGAATGTTCTTTAATTCTTTAGAAAGAGTAACTTATATTTTTTTTATTAGGTTAAAACATGTGGGTAGTTAAATAAATAAAGGAAAGAAAATATGTCATCTAATAGTAATCAAGTTTCTCAAGTACTCTAATAAAGTTATCAAAAGTTTTTTTTTTATCTTTTTAAAGTCACTCAACTTTTTTTTATAAATATTTAATTTTTTTAAAAATAAATAGAGGCAAATGAAACATATATGAATATTTGTTAATAATAAGTGAATTTTTTTCTAATTAATTTTAAAATAAGATGTAATCGTGAAGAAAACAAATTTACGAACTAATAAAAAAGTTTCAAAATTGTTAAATTTAAATGAAATAGAGACAAAATAATAATGAAATACTTATAAATATTCGTATATGTTTCATTTTCAAGATTAATTTAAAAAAATTTTAAAATTTTTTAAAAAAAATACACATGGTTGAAACACTTAATGAAAGTTGAGTGACTTTAATGAGACTGAAAAACTTTTAATAATTTAATTGGAATACTTGAGAAACTTAGTTATTATTTTACAAAGTTACCACATAAATAAATTTTAAAATTATATATTTTAAATAACATATTATATATTTTTCAAATATAGTTTTCTAAAAATTTAAAGAATATGACTTATTTTGTAATCATATTATTACAAGATTAAATAAAATCATTATCATTTAATAAAAGAGAGAAAAAAAATTAAAATAAAAATTGTGTCTTACAAATATTTAATAGGAAAAAGAGGCAGAAAAATTATTTTTTATGGCATATAAAGCTGACATGTGTTTCTTAAAAATCTATATTTGTTATAATTAATTACACTAGTTGTTAACAAACAAGTTCATTTATTCCTAATTATTTACAGAATATAACACCAATGGAGTAGTGAATGACCGTAAAGTTCTTAGGTAGGATCAAATACAAATTGTTAGTTTTGTAAAAAGTGTAAAAAATAAAGTATTATTATAAATAGGAAAGCTGACATGTGTTTCTTAAAAATCTATATTTATTATAATTAATTACACTAGTTGTTAATAAACAAGTTCATTTATTCCTAATTATTTACAGAATATAACACCAATGGAGTAGTGAATGACCGTAAAGTTCTAAGGTAGGATCAAATACAAATTGGTAGTTTTGTAAAAAGTGTAAAAAACAAAGTGTTATTGTAAATAAGAAAGTGATATTATTAATAAGGAACTGCTAAATATTATAATAACACTTTGTTATTTATAATAGTACTTTGCTTTTTACACTTTTTACAAAACTAGCACTTTGTACATTAACCTCACCCATATGTGTGAATTTAAGTCCATTTTACCTTTGATAAAAGACGAAAAAATAGCTCTTGGGGTGAATGTGGTGTTGTGGTAGCGATGATTGTGGTGATGTGTGGTGGTGGTGAAACAATGCATAAATTTTCATTTATTTATTTAGGGGATTCTATTATATTTTGGTAACATTTTTTTTGAACGACAACTTTCATTAACAACCAAAATGACAAAACGAGCCAGCAAGATGCTAAAGCACGCTTGGACACCAAAAATACAGACACCAATAATGACAAGCAACCAAATATTATAAGAAAAAAACTACCCCATTCCTCCCATGACAATGAATCCCACCTGGCTCTATTTTTTACCCAAAAGATACCAAGTGATTTCACCTCCTCAAACAAACAATGGTATGATCGACGTTTCTTTTTAAAAATCACCTCATTTATGTCTTTCCATATGCACCATAGAGTTGTTAGAATAACAACATGCATCGCTTCTTTCTTCCTAGCACACCAATTCCCCAAGTCGGAGAGCCATTTATTGGTGCTGAAGCTCAGGAACTATTTAAGCAACCACTCACCCTCTTCATTCATGAGAGAAGTTCATCTGACCAAGTATAGAGTCGATGAAATCCCATGATATAGAGTCAAATGCTTTGTTAAAATCAATTTTAATGAAAAAAAAGCCTCTTTTTGGTTTTTTTGATCCAAGCATTAAGTTCATTCATAATTAATGGTCCATCCAGTATGTGTCTGCCCGAAAGAAAAGCCATTTGGCTTTCCAAAATAACTGAACCAATAACCCTATGCATTCTGTTAGACAAAACCTTGAGATCACCTTAAGTAAGCAACCCACTATTATTCCAAATATTTGATTTAAACATAAAACCTACGAACTCACCAACTTTTTAGTTGATACTTGATCTTTGTATGTATTTCAGGTATTAAACTAATGCTAGATATGGATTTTACACTTAAGCAGAAGGCTTAGCATTCTCTGATATTCAATGAATTCTCAATATACAGTTCTGTCACATCTTCCGTGTTTCCGCCGATGGCGGGGGTGTGACAATAGGCATCCGAGAGGCTTCCAAAGCTTTTAAAAACTTCACGAAAGTTTGGCTCCTATATCCCATCTTGGGAGATTGTTGACAAAAGAATGTAGTTTCATGAGTAGCAAGGAATCTGCCGTTTACTCCTCCTGATATCTCCATAAGTCCGCCGCCGGTGAACTTCCTTCCATGTTCTGTCCATAAACAAGAAGTATAGTCCAAACCCACCTGTTGACTCAACATTCTCATAACTAAATAAACACTTTAATAAAACATAAAATATAAAACCCCTAAAAAATGTGTTTATTTTGGTTCTTAGGCAAGCCCACTGGGCTAGTCAACAGTCTTTACTCTTTTTTCTATCGTTGGTAGAGATGAACAAACCGGTTTTTTTAAACAATTTCCGGTTCCAAACGGTTGCGGTTCCAGTCAACAATCTGTTCCGGTTTTTGGCCGGTTTCGGTTCGGGTTTGGTTGGGTAAAGGTGGAACCGGTTCCATTTTTTTCGGTTCTGGTTTCTCTGAGAATCTGGAACCGCCCGTACCCACCGGTTCGGGTACAACCGGCTCCGCTTCTGGGTTTTTTGCCCACCTCTACTTGTTGGGGACGGAACGAAAACGTCTTTGGTCTTTGTCACTCCCAACTATTAAAAATCTATTAAATTCTATTAAAAATGATTATTTTATATTTTTAATGAAAAATTAAGACGCACCATTTCCTTCTCTATCGCTCTCCTTTGTTCACACCACCGGTCACACCATCGCATGCACACCACAACCACCTCCTGCCATGATCTTTAGCCACCACTAGCTTCGAACCATTGGCTGGCATGCTGGCTCCGAGCACAACCAACAACATCCTTGCATCACTATAAACCCTTTTAAACCTACAAAATCATAACTTTTAACCAGCTGTGGATTCTTCTATAAAACTATAACTCCTAATCACTAACAAACCTAAGAAAGTTTTTCTAAGGTCGATAACTCGAAATTATTTGAGGGTTGGTTTTCTATTGCTATGTCCTAAACTTTTTTTTAACCATTTTGGGTTGGGTTCAGGTCAAATCGGCCCATAAACAAAGATTCTTACAAAAACTAGGCTGATTAATTAATAAAGTAATGGGCTTAGGGCTTATTGTTTAAAATAGTTAGTTGAGATTTGGTAATTGGGTTTTTAGTAAATGATAAAGTAACGAGTAGGGTTGACCCGCGCTCCGCAGCGGGACGTATGTTGATTTTTTGATAAACGTTAGTATATAAAAGTTTAACATTTAAAGGTAAGACCATGATGTAGATCAGATATACTCCTTTGTTCCATAATTCTAGGGATATTTACAACTATACTTTTAGTGAAACCATTATTTTGGTTAAATCAAATATGTAAATCATTTGTTTTAGTTTTACTTATTCGATTTGTTGTAGGTCAAAAATGAATCTCATGTTATTTCTATATTGCAATTCTATTTTGTAGATAGATATGTTAACATATTATATGTCGGCACGGAATAGAATCTAAAAGCAAGAACTCCTTTCTTAGTATGATTATTCAGATAAGGTTGGTGAGGAATAGGGACACCAATAAAAGTAAAGAGAACATATAATAGTTACATAACAAAGAATTTAAGGTTTGAAACTAAATACCTGTGCCTATCTGTCTCACATTTTTTGGATTTGGTACACACTTTTTTGATGTTCTTTGCAGGGTAAGACCCCATGATGTTCACTTTCTAAATCAAAATACATGTTATTTATTGATAATGTGCCAAAGCTTTGGACTCATTACGAGTTTAGACACACCCTATCTTTAGTTATATGCAACAGGAATATTTTATTTGGAAATCACAAAACTTATTGTCTTAAGCATCATATTATGTTGATTTTAGATATAAGGTTGAGCTACAGGCTATAGTAACTCTTCTGTTTCCTCCTCATTATTTTCAAAACAGTTAACACACATACTCAAACACATACTACTCCTAAATTTACACTCGACTGTATATATGTCATCCACCATGGGACCTGAACATGAAGGTTTGGGAAAACATTTTGCTGCAACAGAAACTTGAAAGAACAAAAAGATAGGTTCACACGCACATAGTTTAGCTGTTCCTAATCTCATGCGTGAGTACAAGCTCTGCACTAGCAGAAGTTTAGCAATTACGTAGCTCACGGATAGATACAAGCTCTGCACTAGCAGTCGTTTAGCCATTACGTATCTCATGAATTAGTTAAGCTTAGTCTAGCAATTACGTGTCTCCTATACAAGATACAAGCTCTGCACTAGCAGAAGTTTAGCAATTACGTATCTCATACATAGACACAAGCCATGCATACACAAATAATCTAGCAATTACATATCTCATATAAGCAGACAAAAGCTCTGCACTAGCAGAAGTTTAGCAATTACATGTCTCTTATATAGATAATAGCTTAGCCTCGTCATGGTTTAGTTTAATCCAGCAATTACATACCTCATATAAGCAGACAAAAGCTCTGCACTAGCAGTCGTTTAGCAATTACATGTCTCTTATATAGGTAATAGCTTAGCCTCGTTATGATTTAGTTTACATGTATCTCAGTACATAGGTACAAGCTCTGCACTAGCAGTCGTTTAACAATTACATAGCCTATGATTAGATACATGCACAACGTTTCATGCGCAAATAATAGTTTCAAGCATATAGTTTCAAGTGTCCACACATAGTTTCATGATGAATTCCATAGCATAGCATCAAGTCTCATGTTTAAGCATATAGTTTCATAAGCATAAAGTCTCACGTTTAAGCATATAGTCTCATAAGCATCCAACATATAGTTTCAAGCTTCATGTTTAAAGTATAAGAATCAAGTTTATAGTTTATCAAAGTGTACTAGTTTCCAAGCATAAGCATCAATAAAAGCATCATGTTTAAGTTTAAAAACATTAAATAACATTTCAATAGTTTATTAAAATGTTTAACATGCTTCTCAGTCCCGAAGTAAAACAAATAAGTTTAAAAAAAGGACAAATGAACTCACCTTGTGTCCTTAGTGTTTGACTAAGTAGAATAAGAATGCACGCGCTCTTTGTTTGCACTTGTTATGATGTTCACGCTCCTGTATTGATTTCATAATGTTGTAGTTTATGAGTATAAGTTTGTATAGGTTTGTTGTGCGTGTAAGTGTTGGTTCTAACGTTGACTAACACTTAAAGATGTTGATCATCATCCGGCCTTGTGTGTTAATCAAGGACTCCTTACCACTTAACCACTTAAGCTTTTAAGCCTTCATGTTATATGTTTAGTTTCAATTTATTATTGGATTTCCCCAACACCTTGCCATTAGGTTGCTCGTTTTCATGTAAGACTTGATATGTAACTAAATCAATTTCCAACTACTTTAGAAATTTTTATGTTCTAATTCCATAAAATATATTCCGTGTATTTGTTTCTAGATTACTTAAGTGGCTAAATGGGTGTTTGTGGGCCGGATGACATGCATTAGGCCAATTAACTTGTGTGGACTTTAGGACTTGGGCCGAACAATGAATAGTGGGCCGAATAGTTTCTGTTGGACTTAGGCTATGTCATGGATGCAAACTGCATGTTGGGCCGAGGCAGCCTAAATGGCCGGTGAATTGAAATTGGCTTCGGCTAATCAACTAAGACGAGTGCATGCCCAGCGAACCTATTCTCTGTGGTTGGCTAGGGTTCGGCCATGGTGTCACCAGAAGGCTCGGCTACAAGGGTTCGGGAAGGGAACCCAGGTTCGACCATGTTGGAATTGGTTCGGCTGGTGTGGCTGCGGCACATGGGTTCGGCAACAAAAGGAGGAAAGGTTCGCCGGACATGGGTTCGGCCCAAAGGGTTCGGGAGTCACCATGAAGGTTCGTGGGTTTGGCAGCTCAGGGGTTCAGCCATCACCAGAGGTTCGGCTTCCACATGCGAGTAAAAGGGTTCGTGAGCAGCCCTAGGTGCATGGGGGTTCGGTGGCCAAGGGTTCGGCCACCATGTAGCTTAGCAGGTTCGTAGAGGTTCGCTCCACAGGTTGGTTCGGCAATGAGCCACTGGTTCGCGAGAAGAAGACAGCTTCGGCGCCCAAACAGGTTCGCCCACCTGATTCCCTTGTGAGCCACAACGAAACCCCATTAAATTGGAACCCTTCAATCGGGTCGCCCTCTTGGTATAACTACAAGCAGGTCAGCTCCTCATGATGCATGGTGAGGGTGGATTAGGGTTTCAGCCGGGTGTTTGTGTGTGTAACAAATGGGTTAAAAACCCAAATTTTCGTGAACTTCCATGCTTCATACCTTGAGTTTAGCTGAATGATCCCTCAGATCGGTTGTACTTCTTGATAGAGGACATCAAGATGGTCGTTTAGGCTTCAAAAACACACGATTTCATCAACAAATGAAGATGTTATGGTGGTTTTAAGTTGGAAATTCTTAGAGAGAGAGAGATGGACGGGAAAGGGAGTGTAGAGAGAGAGAGAGAGGGTTTGTGTAAAATGAGAAAAATAGACTCATTTAGTGTATATATACTCCGTAGGTGTTCGGGTTCGTTTCGGTTGCTCGGTTCGTAGTTTCGTCGCGTTTCCGGCACATTACGCGTGTTTATCGTAAATTTAATAAAAAGAATTATTTTAGGATTTTTAGAATAAAATTATCATTAGAAATTATTTTAAACATCGTTGTATTAAATTATTTATCGAATTTTAATCTTTTGCGCGTTTCGTTAATTTGTTCGCGATTTATTAAAATGGTATCATTTAAAATTATTTATGATGAGTTTCAAAATTGTAAAACAGGAAATATTATATTTCCTTAAGTTTATGATCGTTCGTTTCGTCAGAATGCGTCGCCATCGCGCGTATTCGTTCGAATCGTCATTCGAACGAACACGACGATGGTTTGGCTTTCTGATTCTTGTTCTACTGTTGAGTCATTATTCCAGAACATTAAACTTTCAGAATCATTCGTACAGATCGTCACCTATACGAATAATTCATCGGTTTAGCATTTCATAACAACAACCGTTATGGTTTCGTTCTGTTTAACCTCACATACGTTTATACACAATAGTATCAAATCAAGTATCTATGTTTCAACACTGTGTTGTCTGACATGTTTCTGACTGTTAAACCCAAAGGTTTTAATCAGACTTTCAGACAATCGTATAATGGTTTCGTATCAAGTATGATGTATCAATAGTATAACCATAGTTTCACGTAATGTGTACCTGAGTTACTGTACGGTTTACTGTTGCGATGACTGTTCCGGCACGTGTCCGGCACTGATGTTACAGTCTCCCCTTGTGAGAGAAATTTCGTCCCGAAATTTAAGACTCGTTATTCGGTACGGCTTCCTCTGTAAAGAGTTGGGGATACTTGTTCTTCATGTGATCTTCACGTTCCCAAGTAAACTCGGGTCCGCGCTTTGAGTTCCATCGAACCTTAACGATCGGAATACGGCTTCGCCTCAGTTTCTTAACTCTGCGATCCATTATCTCTAAGGGTTCTTCAACAAAACGTAAGGGTTCATCCAATTGAATTTCTTCAACCGGTATGATAAGAGTTTCATCAGCAAAGCATTTAGTTTGAGACGTGAAATACGTCATGTACACCACTAAGTTCATCCGGTAAGTTTAATCTGTACGCCACAGGACCAATGCGTTTTTGATCCCGAACGGTCCCACGTACCGTGGTGTTAATTTGCCTTTCTTTGCAAATCGGACTACACATTTCCATGGGGAAACCTTTAACATGACACGGTCTCCCACTTGGAATTCCAACGGCTTGCGTCGTTTGTCAGCATAGCTCTTTTGTCTGCTTCGTGTTGCTTGTAGTCTTTGTTGTATCTGCGCAATCTTGTATGTAGTTTCTTGTATGAGTTCTGGCCTGGTGATACGATTACCCTCCACTTCCGACCAACAGATCGACGATCGACACTTGCGACCATAGAGAGCCTCGAATGGGGCACAACCAATGCTGCTGTGATAACCGTTATTGTAGGAGAACTCGATTAATGGCAAATGAGAATCCTAATTACCACCGAAGTCTAGAACACAAGTTCTTAACATATCCCCTAAGGTCTGTATAGTACGTTCGCTTTGACCATCTGTTTGTGGATGATAAGCTGTACTCAGGTTTAATTGCGTCCCCAGAGTTTTCTGCAATGATTGCCAGAACCTTGATGTGAATCTGCTATCACGATCTGAAATGATAGACAATGGCACACCATGGCGTACCACTATCTTGTTGATGTAAAGCTTCGCTAGTTTATCCATCGTGTAGGTTTCTCGCATCGGCAAGAAGTGAGCAGATTTGGTTAATCGTTCAATGATAACCCAAATAGAGTCATGTCCAATGGAAGTGCGGGGTAGCATAGTAACAAAGTCCATCGCTATCTGTTCCCACTTCCAAAGTGGAATTTCGGGCTGTTCCAGTAAACCTGACGGTTTCTGGTGTTCCGCCTTCACTTTAGCACACGTAAGGCATCGACCAACATACTCAGCTATGTCTTTCTTCATACCCGGCCACTAATAAAATGCCCGTAAGTCTTGTTACATCTTATCAGCACCGGGATGTACAGAGTACCTGGTCTTGTATGCTTCATCCAATATAAGTTTCCTTAACTCGTCTACTGCAGGAATCCACACTCGATCATTGTAGTAAACAAGTCCACCAGGTTTCGTTTCCAATTGATTTTCCACTCCATAATCCAATTCTTTCTTCAAGTTTGCTCGTTCAATCGCCTCTTGTTGTGCTTGCATAATGTTGTCGTGTAAGCTTGTCTGCACGGTCATTCCCATTTCTTAACCTGATCTTCACACCCTTCCATTTCTTCAACCCTTACTCTGCAAAACTCATCTTCCCACATCAGCACCTTGCAAATTCACCATCAAAATCATGCCACCCATTAAACTCATCTTAAATTCCAGTACTAACTACACAAAAAAGATGAACTCACAGGCTGCCAATGTCGTCTCCGACTTTACACCCGTTACCATCACGAAGTCGCCTGAAAACAAACGCGAAATGAGATGAAGTCCTTTCTTTATCTAGCCTCAAACAACAAAAAATTGTCACAATCCCTAATATATCTTCAGAATCCCTAGATAGGTAGCAAGTAGGGAGACATAAAAACAACTCTATCCTGATCTTACAATTCACCATACGATTCATTCGATATCAAGTGTCATATTAGGGCTCGACACAAAATAAGAAAAAAAATATTTGAAAACCCTAACCTGGCATCTCCATAAGCCAACCTAAAAACCTTGGCGGATGGAAGACAACTGCGAGTCGTAACACCGTTGAAGATTAACGCCGGAGGAGAAGTCGGATATGAGATCGACATGATGTCGCCACCATCGTCGGTGGAGGAAAAGAATAGTATACATATGTTGGTCGGAATTCGTGCTGCTGGATCTAAAGAGTTCATAAACCGGAGTAACTCGACATCAGCCATGGCGGTTACGAAGGAGGGTCTGAAGAGGAAGAAACTGAAGAACAATGATGGCAGGAAGCTGGATGCTCAAGAATTTGGTTTTTAATATATATATAATATAATGGGCTAAGTTTTTTCAATAGTATAGATTGAAATCTTTTAAACTATCTTTTAATTAATTTATAATAGATTTAAGTTTGTAAAATTTTAAAATCTTAAATTAATCTTTGAAACCGGTTTTTCATCTTAAATTAATCTGACCGCATAGTTGTTTCATCTTTCTTTGATCGTTAAATATGATTAATAAGGAGATTTTACAATAATTTGATATCTATATTCCTAATTATCTAATGGTTTCTTTTAATTATTTGATTAAATTTGTTTGTTATTAGCTTTGTTTTCTTAACTTTAGTTGGCAGGATGTTTAAAAATGTACAAAAGATTAAGGAAAAATATGGATTTAATAACATTTTTATGTTTTATAGTTATGTTTTTATTTTGGAGTAATTGAATGTCTTTTTCTAACTTATGGGGCCCCAGGTAATAAAACTCACATATCTTTCACTCATGGTATACCACATGCCATATTTTTAAAAATGGTACAACTGTGTGTGGTCCGTGTGGATGTTTCTCTCCAAGCATTTATGTGTTCAAGTCTAATAGGTGACCGAACTTGAGCAAATTGAGAGGGAGCGGAAATTTACGAAACCTAGAATACGTGTTAATTTTTTTGAAACAAGTTGGGTGAAACCATTATTTTAACTAAATATAACATTTGGACGAAAAATTAACATTACGGACGAAAAAAAAGGGGTTTGAGTCGTATTAACACAAAATGCATACATGCTGATATCTGTCCAGCAATATTGGTGAATTTTCTATTACTAAAGTGGTATTAGTTCTAGTATAAGATTATATGGTATTTAAGATTAAAAAAAAATTGTTCAGAAAAAAATGTAACATAAAAATTAATGTTGTGTATTTACTTAAATAAATATTCCTCTCAAATAAATTAATGCTTAAGCATCGGAGCAACGGGTGTGGCTAAATGTACCCCTCTTTTGAACTTGTCATACCCCCTCCCCTAAAATATTAAATATAAATTTGTTAAAATCAACCCTTCAACTATATAACACAACCAAAATACACAAAATATTATTTTTACTTTAAATTCTACTAAATGTATTCCCTCTAACTTGTCATACCCTATACAAAATATAAAATTAAATTCATCCAAAATCAGATTTAATTGTATGAACCCTAATTCCTCTTTGTTTAAATTCGATTGAACTGAGGCCCGATTGTTGTTACAAACATAGGGTTTTCATTCCTCGAACAAAAACGAGTGTAATTGTATATGAAACACCTACCTTAGCTAACTAATTCATGTTCGTTGTTTGATGAACCGAAGTCGAACCGTCGGGTTCTTACATGCATTTTTCTTGATTTGTTTGAGATTATGAATAGCTTTTGTTTACGCAGAGAGTTTCGCAGAAATTAAAGGATTGTTTGGGTTCAATTAATTTTGAGTTTTATGCTCGTTTTAATAGACTTTGAGTTTGAGTTCGACTATGGTTATTTAGGCTTAGATTTAGTATTTATTTGATTTTTAAACGATGAATTGATGATGATAATGATTCCGTGATGTTTGAGTTTTGTAAAAACAGTCCCTCACGTTTTTGTTTAAAGGTTTATGGATCTTTTTAGTTAATTAAAAACATAAGGTTTACTTGTATATATTTAAAAAACTTAAGAAGGGGGTACGACAAGTAAAAAAAATACAAAGGGGGGTATATTTAGCATAACCCCGGAGCAACGCTCTTGGGCCTCTAACATAGATATCCTTTGTTGTTGCATGTCGAATCTATGTCCGAGAATAGCTTGGGAATCCGATATACCAGAGACAACAATGCTCGACTTGTTTTTTGATATAGTGGCACAAATCTGTATTTTATGAATTGAATTGTAATTTCAATTTCTTTATAAGACCATGTTTAATGGTAGGTGATTCGGGTGTGAGAGGGGCCGGTCACTCCCTCATGGCGCCCTCCTACATTACATAGGGGCGTGACCGGAGCATGACCCAGGCAGGCGTGAGGAGCATCACGGAGTGAAAAGGGAAGAAAAGGGGGAGAAAAAGGGGTGATGGGGGTGAGGATATTGGGTGATGAGTGAGTGATGATAACACATGTGATAATGATGTATAGTGATGAGGGAGTGATGGTGTTGATTGTTTATGTGACGCCTAAGTGGCGCATATATGGAGTAATGGGGTATCCACAACTACACATGGACCAAGTTATTGGTTATAATGCCTATCCTACTTAAAAAAAGACAAATAATGATTTAAATGTGTGTGTGTATATATATATATATATATATATATCTATTATAATAAACTAAAATGTTTTTGCTTATGTGTCACTACCATAATAAATCTTCCCTTAAATTTGCCATGTGTCAACCACATATTTAATTTAAAAAATTATTGACACATGTCAATTTATAATTAAAAGCAATAAAACAAATAGATCCTATTTTTATGCTAAAATTTAAATTACACCAATTCTATTTTTATGGTGACAAATTTAAGTTGTATTATTCTTTTAACATTCATTTGATTGTTATTAAGATTATATATTAATACTATTTTGTTCAAAATCAAAGGAATATTGCATATATAAATACAAAACTTAACTTATGTATTAAAATTATATTTTAATTAAAATATGACTATATTCTATACTATATTCGCCAGCTGTGAAGCTTCTAACTCTAATTACCAACTCAGGACTATATTAGTAAAAAGCGGCATTATTCCCTTTTTCAAATAAGACAATTTACTCACACATATCAGTTGCAATGTCAATAAATAAAAGTTAAGGTCAACCGTTGTCAAAAGATGGTTTGTTACTGAAACAACCAATTTTTTAATTTATGTATTGCATATATAAATACAAAACTTAACTTATGTATTAAAATTATATTTTAATTAAAATATGACTATATTCTATACTATATTCGTCAGCTGTGAAGCTTCTAACTCTAATTACCAACTCAGGACTATATTAGTAAAAAGCGGCGTTATCCTCTTTTTCAAATAAGACAATTTACTCACACATATCAGTTGCAATGTCAATAAATAAAAGTTAAGGTCAACCGTTGTCAAAAGATGGTTTGTTACTGAAACAACCAATTTTCTCACGAATAACTGTTATTATCAGTCAAGAAGTATAGCAACTGCATCCCTGAGGCTGCTTTCTTTCTTTCACAATATTTAATTAAATTTTCACAATTGCAACAAATATGACAATTTACATATGTAAGCTCATCCATTTGTATAGAAATATAAGCACTTTCATATTGAACCAACCATACTGCTTGAGCTGACATAGCTGTTATTTTCATGTCCTCCATTTGAAAATTTAATTAAATATTGCATTATTTTAAAAAAAATTATAAAAAAAATTCAACGCTCTTAATTAGCTTGACCACAACCAAGTTCTTGAAGCAAGACCACAAACGATGATATCACGACCACAACCTAGTTCTTAAATCAAGAACAAACGCAAAACCAATAACAAAAATTGTTCAGATTTCATCAAATTGAACAAACCTCAGTTCATAATTCTTTGAAATATGTAAAACCCAATTCAAAATTAATCAGACAGAGCACTTGCAAAATAATGATATTAGTCAAAATGATGTAATTAATAATAGGACTGAATTTTTATTTTTGGACATATATTATCTTTTGTCCCTAATTATAGCCTAGATTGGTTTATCTTTTTTTATGATTGACCCATTTTAGTATATAATGGGTGGAATATTATTGTAATAGCTGAAGGTTCAAGAATCAATATTGAATAACAATGATGAGATTTATTATGGCATGAGAGCGATATTGAGATCCTATACACAAAAAACCTATCCTCATGGCTGACTCCACTGCATTCCAAGTCGCTTTCTCGGCCAAACAAAACCAAGATCAGTCACAAAACATATTCACAAGAAAAGAAGATAAACGAATTGTTGGTAAAATCGTGGAACACTGTGACTTTTGTGGCAAAAATGGTCATAACAAGGATGGTTGTTTTAAACGCATTGGTTACCCGGAGTGGTGGCCGGGGAAAGGAAAGAAAACGAAACCAAGAGTCGCATGCATCGAAAACAAGAGTCCTATACTGGGACTAAATCATAAACAACACCAGCAATTCATAAAGTTTTTTGGGAACACCGAGCAAGAAGCAAAGGAAGAAAATGCACCAAATGCTAACATTGCAGGTAACATCAACCGAGAGGGTAGGTGGGTAATTGACTCAGGTGCAACCGAGCATTTTACTAATGATGGCTTACTTCTTAGAAATATGATCAAAAGAAACAATGAGTTACCCGTCACAATACCGAATGGAGCGAGTATACCTGTTAACTGTCATGGTGAATGCACCTTGCCAAACGGAATGATTATAAAAAAGGTTTTACATGTTCCGGATTTTAAATGCAACTTATTGTTGGTTAATAAATTGTCCAATGACTTACAATGTGCTGTGACCTTTTTCCCAACCTTTCGTGTAATGCAAGAATTACATTCAAGGGCATTGATAGGAGTGTGTGAATGTATCAAAGGTCTATATAAGATGGGGATGATAGAAACCGAGAGGCAAGAAATGATGGCAAGTGGTAATACATGGCATAAAAGACTAGGTCACACTTCTATTTCCAAACTTTCTCATGTTGGTTTCATTAAGAATATTTCTTTGAATTCAAAGGTGGTTTGTGATGCTTGCGTTAAAGCAAAGTTTGCTAGACTACCATTTTCAAATAGTACAACAAAAACCAGCGCAAGTTTTGAACTTTTACATTGTGATGTGTGGGGCAAATACCGGACACCCTCTTTTACACAAGCGAATTATTTTCTTACTAGCGTAGATGATTTTAGTCGAGCAGTGTGGGTTTTCCTCCTCAAACAAAAGTATGGAGCTAGCACTCGTCTAATTGATTTTCATAAAATGGTTCAAGTACAGTTTGAAAAGAACATTAAACGAATAAGATGTGATAATGGGGTGAATTCACATCAAACAACATGCTCAATTTTTATGTTAAAGAAGGAATATTCTTAGAAACCACATGTCAACACACCACAACAAAATGGTGTAGTGGAACGAAAATATCGTCATCTTTTAGAAACGGCGAGAGCTTTAAAATTCGAAGCAAACCTTCCATCTAGATTTTGGGGAGAGTGCATTTTAACTGCAACTCACATCATCAATCGACTCCCGTCTGATGTGATCAGTGGCAAAACACCTTTTGAATTGCTACACAACAAAATTCCTAGTTATGAACACCTAAAAGTGTTCAGTTTCCTTGCATATTATCGTAGTACGGAGACGAAAGGTGACAAATTTGAAATGAGGGGGAGACCAGGAATGTTTTTGGGTTATCCACCGGGCACAACATGTAACATCAGTGCCGAAAACGTCACCGGAACAGTGATCAGCACAGTAACATGAACAGGGAATCAAGTACAGAATTCAGTTGTTGTTCATACAGCGTTATCATTTCATGTTATCATAGAAAAGATTCAAACCCTTTTCAGAAACAAAACTCAGAATCATGGTTCATCAGTCAGATAATTATCTGGCGATACAGAACCATCATGTGATTGTTAATTAGGATTTTATTATGTATGAACGTATGTGAGGCTTTACAGAACAAAACAACACGGATGTCGTTACGTGAATGCTAAATCGACGGATTATTCGTATAGGTGACGATCTGTACGAATATATATGAAGGTTTAACGTTCTGAATGATATTCAATAATTAGAAAACCATATTGAAAAGTATAGTTATCGTTGTGTTCGTACGGGTGACGATTCGAACGAATACGCGCGACGACTGTATGATTCGATTTTAAACAGTAAATTAAATACTTTCAGAAAATTTAAAATAAACAAAAGATATTTAGTTAATTTATTAGGAATCACAACCTAAATTAATTTAATAAACTCTATTTTTAAAACCGTAACGTTTCATTACGAAAAAACGAAACGAAGCTGACGTTTTACGCGAAACCGAGAAACCGAAACGAACCCGAACTCACCCGGGGTATAAATACCCCAAATGAACCATCTTCTTCATTTAACCTCTTCACTCTCTCTCTCTCTAAAACCAAAAATCCGGAACTTTCTCTCTCTAGAAAACCCAAACTTCAAACCTCCATAACTTCTCCATTTCTTGACCAAATCACTCCATCTTGGTGCCAAATCGAAGCTCTCATCTTCCTCTACACGAAAGTACAAGGGATCTGCCCTGAAAACCCCCAAAATCAAGGTAATCTGAGCTTAAAGTTTCAAAAAACTAGGGTTTTCTAACCCTTGTTCGAATCACCTCAAGAAATCCGGTTTCATACCATTCTAGACCATAGGAAACACACCACAATACCTTAGAAGGATGTAGGAACAAGTGTTATTCGAATTTTGGTCATTTCCGGTCAAGGGGAGGCTGCCTTTTTGGGCTGTACTCGAGCGGCCGAAGCAAATGGCTTCAGGTAGGCCGAATGGCCACCTTCGCCGAATGGCTTTCTTCCTTCGGCTGGGATCCATTCGCCCCCTCCTTCGGCCAGGTACCTATTCGATTGGGGCATTCATCATTCGACCACTTCTATTTGGCCAAGGCTCATGCGGCACTCATTCGGCCAAGGATATGGTTCGGCCATGAAGTTTCATTCGGTCGAGGATTCTTTTGCATACACATACATTCGGCCCAGGTTGTTCTGTCGGCCAAGGTGTTGTTCGACCAGCCGAAACCCTTGCAAGCCGGTTACTAGCATGAACATCAACTCTATCCGGTCGAATGATGGGGGTTAGGATTTTCGATCTTGGTTAAGAGTTATGAGTGCATGGGAATCTCACATAAACGCATGCATGGATTAGGGTTAAAAGCAAGTGTGACTTGGTCTAAGTACATGCATGGGTTGATTGTGTGTGTGTGTGCATGAGAAAAGTGAAAATTAGGGTTTCCTAACCATGCAACCACCCTTGGGTGAACTAAAGGCCCTCTAAATGACTATGGGAGCCATTTCAAATGAGATTGGTTTAAATTACATGATTTATCTAATGAAAAAATAGTTGGGATTATACTAAAGGGAATTGTCATAGATCATATCATAATCTATACGCGAACGTCAACATTTCTTTAGATCAACACGGTTAAGGATACATTGAGAAACAAAGAATTATAGTATAATATTATGGGGTTCTCACAAGTAGCTCCTAATGCTTAGACAATTCAAAAGAAATATACAACTACATTAGGTCTTTCCTTTGAACTACCTAGGATGAGTTGCATACGTAATCGATCAAGGAATCATGAACAATCAAAATCTAGTAAAGGGCCAAGGTTGATCGATTAAGATCAACTTAAGTGTCACACCCCGAGCCGGCGGGGTTGGATCGGAGTCCCCGTCGGGCGGAAGGTTCCCGGGGCGTGATATCGTGGGTGATAATCAAAGTGATCAGATTGTTTACATTGCACATGATATAAATGAGAAATGCTAAATAGAATAGAATTACAAAGTTAAATTACATCCGTATCGTTCATAATTTAACAATGTAAATCTATCATAAACATCATAAAATATCTATCTTGTAGCTGCACAAGATATACAAAATAATTGTATAATGATGTTCCAAAAGTATGCAGGTCCAAAAATACTAAGTCTTCTATCTGAAGTCCTAGTCCAAAAGCATAAGCTTCTTAATTGACCTGTTCGTCACCTGAGAAGTCATGCAAAAATAAAGTCAACACATGGTTGGTGAGTTCATTAGGTTTTATAAAATGAGTTTGAATAACCTGAATGACAATCTTAACTTCATTAACAACCCACTATGTTAACCAACCAAGTATGCTTATATATAGGGCATATGTAGGGGACAAGCCCCAGCCACCATCCCACCACATACTGGGCTGCTTAACATATTGCATGTTAATGATAATTAAGCATTTCATTCCCCACTATTGATCCTTAACTTTTGATTACTCTGAATATGTTTCCTTGATTTCCCGAATGACAACCTTAACTTCACTAACAACCAACTATGTTAACCAACCAAGTATGCTTATATATAGGGCATATGTAGGGGACAAGCCCCAGCCACCGTCCCACCACATACCGGGCTGCTTAACATATTGCTTGTTAATGATAATTAAGCGTTTCATTCCCCACTATTGATCCTTTTTGTTCTTCAGTTCTTTATTCCTGTAATTACAATCATTTGGAATCTATGTTGATTCCTTAAGTTCATCACACAATTATGATCAACTCCAACAATTGTAGGAACAGTAATAAATTCTTAATTAAATAAATAAATAAACATTTAATAAAATCTAAGTCCTAATGATTGGGCCTTGGTCAACTCGAGTGGACTAGTCTATCAATCAAGGTTCTTAGTAGTTAGGGAATTCTGTAAATATCAGCAAACATATGACCTACAAATCAAACGGTCTAGCTAGGACTTCTTGAAATGTAGGATTTCTTGTTTCGTACTTGATTCGTCTTGTTTCGTTGGCATATGTTATCTTTGATATTTCCCAGACTTTCCCTTGAAAATGATTTATTGATTCGTCTGATTCTGTTGCAAGATGTACTTGATTCGTTGATCATGGAATATTAGATTCGTTGATCAAATGTACTCTTGATTCGTTGTTCATCAAACACTTGATTCGTTGAACATCGAATATTAACTTTGCAAAGATAGTTTCGTTTGATTCGTTGAACTCACACTTGTTTTATCAAAATAGTTTCGTTTGATTCGTTGAACTCCCACACTTGTTTTGTCAAAATAGTTTCGTTTGATTCGTTGAACTCCCACACTTGTTTTGTCAAAATAGTTTCGTTTGATTCGTTTGAACTCACACTTGTTTTGCCAAAATAGTTTCGTTTGATTCATTTGAAATGTTTAGTTTAACTCAATTATTCACTTAAATTATAAGTAAATAAACTTAGTAAAACCTGCATAAGATTTACCTAGACATGATTCTAGGTTAACTATTCACATATAACCATATGTTAAATAAAAGCATTTAAGTAAACAATTTAAATAAGGCAGTTTACGCATGCTTCTTAGCCCCGCGTTTTAAAACAAAATGTTAGAAAAGGGGCAATGAACTCACCTGTGTCACTATGTAAATGTTCTATCACAAAATGCGCGCTCTTGTTTGTAGACTATGTATCTTCAGTTCCTGAGTTGTTTTAGAAGAATTCGAATAATATAAGTACGCGTATTAATAGTCATATCTAAGGCTTGGTCTCGATGTGTGTAACTAAGTGTCCTAATTTACTAAGAGTCTCTAGGATCTAATCTAACTTAGTTACCCTTTTATGACCCCAAATCCCATGTTTAATTATAGCAATTTACTTTTAGGTTTTCACGAAATTTGGGCAGATTTTCCTTTGTTTCCTGTTCAAATCCAGACAATTATATTGTCCATTTACAACAATTTCCCAAACAATTTAATCACAATAAGCCTTTAATCAAACATATATAATTAAATTCCACTTTAATTCAATATTGAGTCAAAATCATTTAATTAAATTTAACAAATTTATAGATAGATTTCTTTTATTAAAATCTCATTACTCCTTGAATCAAATAAGAATTTACATATGACGGCCTTAGTTGGCCCATTGGGTCCGTATCGGCCTGTTTGATAAACTTTGATCCCGTATTAATAACAAACTTTGATTTTGATCCATATGAGTTCTTGGAAATCTTTCACGTGTGTTAAACTTAATTAATAGATGTTAACATTCATATTGATATGTTATTGTGTTTCATGAAAGCCCATATCTCTTAGTGACTCTACTTATTAGTCCGTGCACAAACACACACATACTTCATGCATGCATGTATCCTTAGCTCGTTTCTAGACCTTGAATTCTCATATGTACATTCCCGTGGTTCTTAGGCTTAAGTTCATAACCCTTAGTCCATCACAACACTAATTCGATAACATTTTGGGTTCGGTATCCCCCAAGGAGCAGCGAACCTTTTGAGGCAATCTCCTTGGGTTCGGCTAACACTTCAACCCTAACGAACCCTTAGGGTTCGGCTATGATGAGGGAAGGTTCGGCCGAAGGAGGATGGTTCGTGGTCTTGATGGTTCGGCTACACTAACATAGGGGTTCGGCACTAATGGTTCGTATCTATTAAGGTTTGCATGGCCAAGGTTCGGCGATGCATGGTTCGTTGTCCCTAATGCTTCGGCTGAGCAGGGTTAGTGTCTTATCCTAGGTTCGGCCATCACTAGGCTCGCCGGAGTATGAGCCAAGGTTCGGCCATGCAGAACCACATGTTCGTCTAAAGGTTGGTGCAGGGTTCGTTGCAGACCCAAAGGTTCGGGTCAGGGTTCGGCAATACACACAGTCACAATTAGGTTCGTGACCACTTAAAGAAGGTTCAGCTCGCGTAGAAGGTTCGTCCACGAACCTGTAATGTTCGCCCAACACTGGATCTTCACGAACCTGCAACTTCACCTCTATCCCCGATCCGAATCTGTAACAAAGAAAACCCTAAAATTTCCTATTAATTTACCCGTGCCTATCTTAGTGTGTGTAAGTGTTTGGACCGGCCTAAGCAACAAGAATTACATGGGTCGTAATATACCTACTAAAACCGAGTTTAAACTTGAATATTACCTCAAAACTGACGGTTGAAAGCTCAAACACCTTGTACTTTCGTGATCTACGTGCAGAGATGAACGTTTTGACACCAAATAGGCTTAAAATGATGAAGATTCGAGAGAGATCTCCTAGAGAGAAGGTGGAGCCTTGTTCTTTTAGAGAGAGAAAGAGGAAAACGAAAATGGTGAGGGTAGGGGAGGTTGATGGTGGTGGATGGGGAAATTAAATGCCCCATTAATGTTTAACACATACCGGGTAGTTCGGTCTCGTTCGGTTTCACGTAAAATGTCGTTTTCTCGTGTTTTCGTCACGAAACGACACGGTTTATAAATTAGAATTTATAAATTTATTTTAAGTTGTGATTCCTAATAAATTAACTAATATTTTTATTTATTTTAAAATTTTCAGGATTATTTAATTAACTGTTCAAATTGAATCGTACGGTCGTTGCGCGTATTCGTTCGAATCGTCACCCGTACGAACACGACGATAACCATACTTTTCAATATTGTTTTCTAATTATTGGATATTATTCAGATCGTTAAACCTTCAGATATATTCGTACAGATCGTCACCTATATGAATAACCCGTCAATTTAGCATTCATATAACAACACCCGTTCTGTTTTGTTCTGTATAGCCTCACATACGTTTATACATAATAAATCCTAACAAGAAATCACATGATGGTTCTGTATTGCCAGATAATTATCTGACTCCAAAACCAAAATTCTGAACTTTGTTTCTGTTAAATGTTTCTGACTTGTTGTTTGACAACACCAAATGATAATAACAATGGATATGAATAGAAAATTGCACTGAAATGTATGTAGTTCGTACCTGTTCACTGTTCATGTTACTGTTTAAGATCACTGTTCCGGTACGGCTCCGGCACTGCTCCGGCACTGATGTTACATTAAGGCCATCAGGTGTAACTTTGACTTGTTTAAATTAATAACATTTTTAATTAAATAAAATTAAATGGTGAGTTTTCTTAGATTAAAATAAATGATTTTAACGTAATATTTAACTTAGATTGAAGTAAATTAAAAATGTTTTAAATAAAGATTTGTAATGATTACATGGGGATGCGGGTTTATAAACGGGTAAGACATGAGATTAGTTAGACGAAAATTCTAGAAAGACATTAGTAACATAGGACACTTAGTTGCACACCGAGACCAAACCCTAGATGTGACTATTATAAGTACTTATTGTATACGAATCTTCTTAAAATAACTCAGGTGCTAAAGATACATAGGCAACAATCAAAGAGCGCGCATATCTTTTTGTGGTTCATTCGCACGGCAACACAAGTGAGTTCATTTGTCCCTTTTCAAACGATTTTGATTTTACTTCGGGACTGAGAAACATGTCAAATGTTTTGTATAAAAGAATTATATAATTATTGTTATGTTTTATGAAATGCTTATTAGCTTCGGTTTATAAAATTATTTATAAACTGTTAACTGTTAACTGTTAAGTTGCTCATTCATTTTGTTGATGCTTAATCTTTATGATTTTAGTTATAAACTATCATGATTATAAGTCATGATTGCATCTTTCTTAAACATATACCTACTCATATCATTACTCATAAAAATTTCTCAAATACATATTTTTAAACGTATACTTTGTTATACTCAAGAATATTACTCAAAACTTACACTCGATACTTTAAATCAATATTGGATATTAGCTTGCTCAAATGCTTTACGTGCTAATACTTTATATTCAAATACTTTCTTACTTTATGCTTAAACATTAAAGTTCATTCACTTTTGTGTACAATGTTGTAAACTCAATCCTTTTACTTAAATGCTCAAATCTTTTACTCATTACTTAATGCTTGTGATCAGTGTTCCTAGTCAAATGCTTATGCTCAATACTCAGTAAACTCAGAAAACTTAAACATGTTAACAAAGGGGATTCAAGTGGGTAAACAGGTACATGTGCACATGGTATCAGAAAGGCGAAATACTTAATAACCAGCAAGGACTTCGTAAGACATACTGATTGGCCCTCGCATGTTGACCTATGGTGTCAACTCCTCCTAGTCATTCAGTGTTCTTAGTTGTCAGGACCTTGTAAGACAGATTGATTGGCCTTCGCATGTTGACCTATGGAGTCAACTCCTACTAGTCATTCAGTGCTCTTCATTGTCCATCCATGTTTTGTAATGATGGCTATGATGATTATGATACTATTAGTAGACTCTGTGTATACTAATGGGTATCCTCTAATTGCGCACCGATGCAGACCGTTACTCTCTAGTTGCTCCTGTGGATTGATACTGAATACCATTGGGTGATCGTTTGGTGATGCACCCCCCAGAAATTCAGTTGTCCACAGAAGTGAACTCATAAACTTATTTTGAAACTCTAACGGATGTGGTGTTGGTTGAGAGTAAAACGCTTAATTTTCATTAACAACAATGTCCTATATGACTTAGTATGTGGTGGGATGGCGTCTGGGCGGGTTGTAGGCTCGACCCTTTCATATGCCCTATATATAAGCATACCGAGTTGGATGATACAGGTGGTGTTAATGAGGTTAATGTTGTTACTCGTGAGTGTGCTTGAAACTTTTAAACAGATTACTTAAAGCCATGTTGGAAACAGAAGTAAACGGTGGGTAAAACGCTTAATTATCATTAATATCAATGTCCTATGTGGCTTAGTATGTGGTGGGATGGCGTCTGGGCGAGTTGTAGGCTCGACCCTTTCGTATGCCATATATATAAGCATACCGACTTGGATGATACAGGTGATGTTAATGAGGTTGAGGTTGTTACCGAAGAGGTTTGTCAATACTGTTGTGTGCGTGTTTTGAACTCTTAAATAGAATGTCTTAAAGCTGGGATGGGAACAGGATTGGACGGTAGGTAAAATACTTAATTATCATTAACAGCAATGTCCTATATGACTTAGTATGTGGGGGGATGGCGTCTGGGCGGGTTGTAGGCTCGACCCTTTCGTATGCCCTATATAAAGCATACCGAGTAGGATGATACAGGTGATGTTAATGAGGTTAAGGTTTCACCTAAAAGGTTTGCAAAGCTATTTTTCAAATACTAAAACTATATGAACTCACCAACCATTGTGTTGACTTTGTTTTCTTACATGTTTTTCTCAGGTGACGTACATGAATAAGCTTAGGCTAAGGATTGCATGCTAGGATGCTCTGTTAGAGGACCTAGTAGTTTTTGGAGAGCACATCTTTTGTTGATCATTGTGAATCACATTTTGTTATCTTGTACAGTTACAAGATAGTAAACATTTGATTCTTTTGATAGGTTTACTTGGTTAAATTATCAAACATTGACATTTGAAATTTAACTTTGTAATCCTAGTTTAATGTTAATTGTGCTTTAGTTATTCTCAATGTTGATGCTATGTAAACAATCTGATCATCACGATTATCACTCACGATATCGCGCCCCGAGAACCTTCCGCTCGGCGGGACACACGATCCAGCCGCCGGCTCGGGGTGTGAACCAAAAGGTTACAAAATATATGGCTTTCAACACAAGAAAATTGTCATCACAAGAGATGTAAAGTTTGTGGAGGACATTTTTCCTTTCATAAAAATTGAAATTTCAAATAACGAGGAGGAAATTTTTGTTTGGCCAAAGAACTGGTTGAATGACCCTACTGTTACTCAACATGTTCAAACAATTGATTCAGATGACATTTAAGAGCCTAATAATAATGGGGGGTCACACGGCTCACAATCAGCCACCAACGAATGCCCTTTGTACACACAACCGAAAACCCAAACCAGTGAAAATGTTCGTGTTATTGGCCCACAACCAGAAATTAAACTACGTTGTCCAACTAACGAAGGCCCACAAACAGAAACCCAGGCTAGTGAACATGTACTTTACCCGATATATGAAGAGTTTAAAAGCGGGACTGAAGTTTTTGAACGGCCCAAACGAAACCAAAGCATGCCAACCTACTTGAAATATTACAATGTAAAACTCCCCCCATATTTAGATCAAGAGCATTCGTCCTCCAACTCCAATCAAGAACCCTCAATGGTACACCCTTTAGCACATTTTGTCTCTTATGATAATTTTAATAACTCGCATAAAGTTTTTTTTGGTGGCCATTACGTCCAATAATGAGCCAAAGCATTTCGATCAGGCTGTACATAACCCAAAATGGATAGAAGCCATGAAAAGTGAAATAAAAGCTCTTGAACAAAATGCAACTTGGACTTTGGAAGAATTGCCGAAACGAAAACGATATATCGACTCGAAGTGGGTGTACAAAATAAAATATAAGCCAAGTGGTGAGATAGAATGATACAAGGCACGTCTTGTTGCAAAGGGTTTCACACAAACGGAAAGTGTTGATTTTCACGACACCTTTGCCCCGTTGCCAAGTTAGTCACGGTTCGGACTTCGGACCTTACTAGCGGTTGAAGTAAAAAGGGAATGGCATACTCACTAACTTGATGTTAATAATGCTTTTTGACTTGAATGAGCAGAATTACATGAAGATTCCCCAAGGTTTTGGTAAACAAAATCATGACCTTGTTTGCAAACTTAAGAAATCCATTTACGGCCTTAAGCAAGCATTAAGGAATTGGTACCAAAAGTTCACAACTTCATTACAAAGAATTAGTTTTAAACAATCAAAGGCTGATCATTCATTGTTCCTGTTCAAGAGAGAAAGTGTATTTGTTGCTGCTCTCATTTATGTAGATGATGTGATCATCACGGGAAATGACATGAACAATGTAACATCAAACGTAACCGGAACAGTGATCGACACAGTAACATGAACAGTAAATCAGGTACAAATTTCAGTTGTTATTCATATATCATTATAATTTCGTGTTTATCATAGAACAATTTTAAATTCATTGCAGAAACGTAACTCAGAACTATGGTTCATCAGTCAGATAATTATCTGACGACACAGAACCATCATGTGATTGTTAATTAGGACCTTATATTGTATAAACGTATGTGAGATTGTAAAAAACAAAACAACAACGAGTGTCGTTACGTGAATACAAAACCGACAGATTATTCGTATAGGTGACGATTTGCACGAATATATATGAAAGTTTAACGTTCTGAATGACGTTCAATAATTAGAAAATCATATCGAAAAGTGTAGTTATCGTCGTATTCGTACGGGTGACGATTCGAACGAATACGCGCGACGACTGTACGATTCGATTTAAACTGTAATTTAAATATTTTTCAGAAAATTAAAATAAACGGAAGATATTTAGTTAATTTATTAGGAATCACCACCTAAATTAAATTTACAAACTTTACTTTTAAAACCGAGATGTTTCGTTACGAAAACAAAAGAAAACCGACGTTCCTACGCGAAACCGAACGAGACCGAACACATGGGTAAGTTGAAAGCCTTTAATGAGGCATTTATGACCTCATTTTCTTTCCACCTACCAGCCACTAACACTCAAAATCGTTCCCCTCTCTCTACTTTCTCTCTCTTGAAGCCAAACCCTAAATCCTTCATTTCTCAACCAAATCGAGCCGTCTTGGTGTCAAAACGACCACTACAACTTGTAGAGCACGAAAGTACAACCGATCTGAGCTTGGAATCATCTGATTTGAGGTAGATTTGAGTTAAATATCACGATTTTAGGGTTTTCATAACCCCTTTGTTTCGGCCATCATTCTAGCCGGTTAAACCACCCAAAAACTTAGGGAAACTACAGCAAACCACCATAGAATGAGTTAGGAACTGGTCACATATCATGGTTTGGTCACAAAACTCAAAATCAGGGGGCTGCACCCATGGGAGATCGAATGGTTGAATGATGGCACAGCAAATGGGCCGAAAGGCCACACGGCCGAGTGAGCCGCCTCTTAGGCCGAATGGCCTCAAAGCCGAAAGAACCCATTCGTTCGGTCCAAGTTTCATTCGGGCACAACCTTCAATTTCCCTATTCGGCCAGGAATCCTTCTGGTGAACCACATTCGGCCAAAGCACCTTCGGCCGAGGCTTCTTCTCAGGAACCTTGAATGTAAATCGGAATTGAAAACACATGGGTTAACTACATGAAATCATACTAGGGTTTGTAGTACAAATTTGTTTTGTGTATCACCTAAGCCATGGATTTCAATATCCATCTCTCTAAACTAATACAAACTACAAACATAGGTTTTAATCTATCAAATGGGAATTTATGTTAATCAAGGATTAAAGCTTCAGCATCAAGGTTTCTAACTACATTAATTTCAATCATGGGTGACAAGGAATCAAGAACTTAACCTAAGTATGTAGGTGTTAATTTCATTATTAACACTCAATACTTAGTAAAATTTTACACGAATATACAACTAAGCTAGATAGTCTTAGTGAACTTTTTAAGCTAAGTTATACACACGAACGATCAAAGAACCATGGGAAAAATCATGATTTAGTAACGGGCTTGAGGTTAATCGAATGAGATTAACCTAAGTCTAATCATGTAATAAAAGGAATTGATTTATAAACTTCTTTAAATTAAATTAAATGATTTCTAACTTGATGATTTAACTTGAAATGAATTATTTAAAATGTTGTAATTAAAATACTTTGAATGTAGATAACATAAACCCTACATCACTAAGGTTTAATAGTGATTATTCACGGGATAAGGGTTTGTAAATGGGTAATACGTTTAGACTAGTTAGAGGAAATCATAGAAACACATTAGTAACATAGGAAACTTAGTTGCACACCGAGACCAAAACCCTAGATACGTCTATTATCAATACTTATATTATTCGAAACCTCTTAAAACAACTCAGGTACTGAAGATACATAATCTACAAGTAACGAGCGCACATTTTGTTGTAAATCAATACAGAGCAACATAGGTGAGTTCATTGCCTCTTTTCTAAACATTTTTGTTTTCAAACGCGGGGCTGAGAAGCATGCGTAAACCTTTTCCTTTAAATATGTTTTACGTAAATTCTTTTACTTATTGTATGTTTTATATACATGTTTGTATTCCTAGATTCCTGTCTAGGTAAATTATACACAGATCTACTTTACGAATTAATTAATTACTCTTTATGAGTTAGACAATAATTCTAAATCAAACAATTATTCTATCAAAGTTCTAATTCAAAGAATCTAAATTTAGCGTGTGATCAAGAAAACTAAAACTAAAGATCAAATCCAAGGAATCTAAATTCAGAGTGTGTTCAAGTAAACTAAGGATCGAATTCAAAGAATCTAATTCAGTGTTGTAGCCATGGAAGTCTAAGGATCATAATCAAGGAAATCATATCCGTGTGTGAATCAAAGAACTAATGAAATCATTAACGATAAATTTAAGGTGGACGCCACTTGTATGCAGATCGAGACCACGTGTTAACACACGGAAAATCCCGTCATAAATAGTAGACTTTTATAGTCACGCTATATGGGCATAAATCAAACGATCAAACGAATTATAAAGAACAAAGGCGATCAAAAATCAAAGGATATCCTAAAGTCCCTACATGTACAGTAGACCTGAAGGTCAAGCTGATATGGGTACATCATGAAAGTCTCGACACATACAGGTAGACTCATTTGGGTCAAGCTTGATATGGGCCACGTGTGAGACGATACAAGCTGGACACCACCAACGACTAAGTCTAATTGATTGAGTCAAATAAGGCCCAATCATCATGTCTTAGTTGTATTTAAATGATTAATTATTCATTTAATTAAGCATTTAATTTTATGTTTCTACAAGTGCTATGGTTGATCATAAATACGTGATGAACTCAAGAAATCAGTAGTATTTCAATTTGTGGAAATCAAAATCTAACATGACGATGGATGGAATGAAACGCTTAATTATCATTAACAACAATAAGTTAAGCAGTTTGGTATGTGGTGGGACGGTGGCTGGGTCGGCGGTAAGCTGACCATACATATGCCCTATATATAAGCATACTTGATTGGTTAACATAGGTGGTTGTTGATGAGGTTAAGGTTGTCATTTTGGGGGATCAAGGTAAACAGATTTCAGGGTAATCAAACTTTGTGAATCAAAGGCATGGGATGAAATGCTTAATTATCACCAGGAACAATATATCATGTGGTTTGATATGTGGTGGGACGGTGGCTGGGTTGGCGGTAAGCTGACCCTACATATGCCCTATATATAAGCATATTGAACTGGATGGAATAGGTGGTTAATGGTGAGGTTAAGGTTGTCATTCGAACGGTTTATTAAAACTCATTTTTAAATAAAACTACATGAACTCACCAACCATGTATTGACTTGATCTTTTTGCATGACTTCTCAGGTGACGAACACGTCTGAGTAGAGGTTATTGCTTTTGGACTAGGATACCATATAGAGGACCTAGTATTTTGGACCTGCATATTTTTTAACATCATTTTATAGATTATTTTGTATATCTTGTGCAGATACAAGATAGAAGAATTATGATGTTGATAGTAGATTTACATTGTTAAATTATGAACAAAACTGATGTAATTGAACTTTGTAATTCTATTTTCATTTAGAAGTTTCTCATTATATATCATGTGCATTGTAAACAATCTGATCACTATGATTATCATTCCCGATATTCCGCCCCGAGGCCTTTCCGCCCGACGGGACACATGATCCGGCCTGCCGGCTCCGGGTGTTACAAACAAAACACAAGACACTAAAGACTTTCTTGATAAAGAATTTAGCATCAAAGACCTAGGACCTTTGAAATTCTTTCTTGGCATTGAACTTGCACGCACCAAACATGGTATGGTTCTCAGCCAAAGAAAGTACACTTTGGATATTTTAGAAGATGCAGGCATGATGGGTTGCCAACCGAGTATGTTTCCCATGGAACAGAATTTGAAACTTAATAAACGAGAAGGATAAAAATGTGTGGATGCTAATCAATATAGAAGGCTCATTGGAAGACTTCTTTATTTGCAAGCAACAAGGCCCGACATCACTTATTCAGTCAATGTCCTTAATCAATTTGTTAGTGATCCGAGGGAGAGCCACCTTGAAGCTGCCAACCGTGTCCTTCGATACCTTAAAGAAACATCAAGACAAGGTATCCTTCTTACCAAATAAGGAGGCTCAAACCTGACAGCTTACTGTGACTCTGGCTTGGATGTCCCATTACAAGAAGATCAAGAACAAGCTACTTGTTACTTTTAGGGGGAGCTCCTATATGATGGAAGTCGAAGAAGCAAGCAGTTGTTTCCCGCTCTTATGCAGAGGCCGAGTACCGAGTAATGGCATCCACAGTTAATGAAGATTTGTGGATGCGATGGTTACTTGGTGAACTAGAAATGCCATGTACTAATCCCACCCAATTATTTTGTGACAACCAAGCCACTAGACGTATCACAAATAACCCTGTTTTTCATGAATGAACTAAGCACGTTGAAATGGATTGTTGTATTGTCAGAGAAAGGGTCGAATCAAAGGAAATTCAACCTATGGAAATTCACACAAAGGCACAAATTGCTGATGTTTTCACCAAACCATTAGGGACAAAACCACTTCAAACACTACTTGACAAGTTGGTCATTATTAACCTTCATGCGCCAACTTGAAGGGGAGTAATAGGACCGAATTTTTATTTTTGGACATATATTATCCTTTGTCCCTAATTATAACCTAGATTGGTTTATCCTTTTTTATTATTGACTGTTGAACTACAAGAACCTCGAGTAGTAGCTGTTTTACCAGAAACAAGGCTTTAGACACTTAGATACCCAAACATTATGAGATACAAGACAAGAAGTAATAAGACAAATAGCTGACATTGTTACAGACACTGATACAACAGACTAGTACAAATACAAAGTCAACAACAACAGAAACAAGAGTCTTCAGTAGTCTTCAGGTCTTTCGATATTGAAGTAGATGTACTGGAGTTCAGCGTTTATTCTTTCGGAAGATGTTCATCATAGGCTGATTCAGTAATCAGTTATTTGGGAAAAGGAGATTGTCTTCCGAGTCATTAGACTTCTTCCGATGCAATGGTTGTCTTCCGATGATGTCAAGATCAGCTAGTGTCTTCTGAGATAGATAGGTTCAGCGACAGTTCTTTTTGGCGAAGCTTCCACTGATGCTCTTCCGATACTGAAGCAGTTCTTCAATCGGAAGAGAAGCATCCACGGCTTGTCATTCTGCGGTTTTATTCAAGTGTCTGGCTTCAGTGTTTGCACATCAGTCCTTATTTTCCAACAATCTCCCTCTGGACTGATGAAGCCAAAACCTACTTATTTTGTTTTAAATATAGACCAATTTTATTCCTAAGAGTTCGAACATAGTTCAGATTTTCATACTCTGTATTAGCATTGTCCAGAGTCTTGTGCTGCAGTTCCTTCAGATCATCAGTTGGTAGGGTAAGAATCTCATCCTAATTTGAGAAGAAAGTTCTTGAGCCATTGAATCTCTCTATGGCCATACTCTTGGAGACAGAGTCATAGAACCATCTCTTTATTCTTATTCTTGAGTTTTTGATCTGAGGAGGCTGGAATTTAGCAGATGGAGGTTATGTAGACCCAACACCTAAAGTTCCCAAAGTTACATTTAGCAAATGATCAAGCATTGTGCTTAGGTTGGCATTCTTGAGCTGTCACTATAGAAGGATAGGGAGTGACATATTTCCAAAGCTCAGGGTGGCCTTTGTTCTCTCTTTTGAACTTAGACCATTCATCGAACATAACTTCATCTCTCCATCTTGTTATTTTGTTCTTTAGTCCCCGTTGATTTTGGATGAGGATGTGTTTTATTCTTTTCCTCTGCTCAAGGATCTTTTTCTTCCTTACTTCAGCTTTTATTCTGTTGGATAAAACATAAGCTTTATTTCTAAGGCTAGTGATATCCCAGTTACTGAATTTTTCAACCTTGTATTTCACTTCATCTAACAGGTACTTGATCAGCTGCTCCCTCTCATCTTGATAGGCTTTATTTTGCTGCTGATCCAATCTGGCTATTTGTTCTTGATAGGTCCTTACCAGTTCAACTCCTGAGAGACTAGTGGCTTCTAGACTAGCCAGAATCAAGTTTTCCTTCTCCGTTTCTTTATTCTTTATCTTCCGAAGGTCTTCATCGGAAGGGAAAGTCCTAACAGGTGAGTAGGATTCCTTTATTGGAGAGGTTTGTGGCTTCTCAGCATCTGCTGATCTTATTGGTGAGGGAGCTGTGGTGGTATCTGGGAGATCGGACTCATCATCATTAGCCAATGTGAGCCTTCTCTTTCTTGAGCAAGAGAGGCAATGGGTTGATCATCATTTGAGTCTGAGGTGGGTTTTTTAGCAGGGGTTGGAGGTTTATGAGGTAGGTTATTGAGGGTTTTGGTTTTTCTTGCCACACTCTTTTGCCTTCTTGAGTTGACTTCCATCTGAATGTCAAGTGACACTTTAGTGGCTAGAGAAGGTTCCCTTTGAAGTACAACATCATCCTGTTGAGAGGATTGATGAGGAGCTAGGTGGGTTGGAGATCCTTGATGCATCTGTGAGGATGGAACAGATGTATCTGACTACCCAGTGGGGGCAGAGACATGTTCAGGGATCTCATCTTCCTGAACAGTCCTTTTTGGGCTTCTTAGGTTTAAAGGCTTTGGTAGAAGCTTTTCTTTTCGCCGGTACCTTTACATGTGTGGAAGAGGAGGTGGATGTGGGTTCACCGAGGATGGGTGTTTCCTCAGTGTCATCCATTTGTCTTGCTTCAGTGTTCAATCTAGTGAACACCTGTTTGTCAATGCCCTTGATAGTGGTACAAGGAGCAATGTGACAAACCTTATTAAGGTCAGCAAAGAGGCGGGCCATTACAAACCTTGGATACAACAGAAACTTGGGACTTTTCTGGTGATGTACCAGATGGTCAAAGATTATTTGAGACAAGTTGACCTTTTCGTTGGAAAGAACTGCATACATGAATTTGACACCGATGGGCTGCTGCAATGTATTCAACTTCAGCAGTTGAATTTGACACCGATGTTTGCTTCTTGCTTTGCCATGACACTAAGCAATTTGCAAAGAACTGACATCCTCCCGAAGTAGACTTTCTTATGAGCGAGCATCCGGCATAATCACTGTCTGAAAAACCAACAAGCTTACAAGTTTGGTTAGCAGGATACCAGATACCTAGCATAGGAGTGCCTTTCAGATATCTTAGTATCCTCTTCACAAATGACAGATGGGATTGTTTGGGGGCTGATTGGTATCTTGCACATACTCATGTTGCATACATGATGTCTGGCCTTGATGCAGTAAGATACATCAAAGATCCAATCATGCACCTGTAGAGGGTTTGATCGACAGGCTTACCATTTTCATCTGGACTTATTCCAAGACTTGTAGCCATGGGGGTAGAAAATATTTTGCAATCATTCATATCAAATTTATTTAAAAGATCTTTTACATATTTTGATTGATGAATGAAAGTCCCATTGGGGGTTTGTTTTACTTGGAGTCATAAAAATGTTTTTAGTTCACTTAAAGCACTCATTTCAAACTTAGAAGACATTAATTTAGAAAATTGTTCACACAATGAAGGTTTTGTTGATCCAAAAATGATGTTATCGACATAAATTTGGACCAGCAGAAGTTCATTGTCTACCCTCTTTATGAACAAAGTATTATCAATGGTTCTCCGAGAAAATTTATTAGAAAGAAGAAATTGAGAAAGAGTATCATACCATGCTCTGGGTACCTATTTCAGACCATAAAGTTCTTTGTCTAGTATGTACACCCAATCAGGATGATGAACATCATCAAATCCTGGAGGTTGACACACATAGACTTCCTCCTTTATTGTCCCATACAAGAATGCACTTTTTATATCCATTTGATATACCTTCATGTTATGGGGTATAGCAAATGCTAGGAAGAGTCTAATGGCTTCCAGTCTGGCCACGGGAGCAAAGGTTTCATCATAATCGATGCCTTCCTCTTGGCAGTAACCTTGTACTACCAATCAAGCTTTATTTTTTATTACGATGCCTCTGCCATCTGTTTTATTTCTGAATATCCATCTAGTTCCGATAGGGTATTTTCCTGCTGGCAAGGGGCAAAGAGTCCAAACATTTTGCCTTTTGAACTGTAACAGTTCATCTTGCATAGCCTCTACCCAGTTATTATCTTTAAGAGCTTCCTGATATTTGGAAGGCTCGACTTGGGACAAGAAGGCTGCATGAAGGCAGAAGTTCGAAATCTGGCTCTTAGTTTGAACACCTTTATTTAAATCACCTAAGATTTGTTCTAGAGGATGATTTCTACTAAAGGGAATGATGTCCAAACAATTACTTGAAGAGGCAGCATCGGAAGAAGGTGAGTTTTCAGTGGGAGAAGGTGAGTTTTCTGAAGGGGAAGCATGAACATGTTCAGGAACAACTACGGGTACATTATCCAAAGCTGGGGATAAGGGAGTAGATATTTGTTCATCTTGGTCCTGAGAATTTATTTGATAAGAAGGAATGGAGGTAAAGAACTTAGAGACAAAAATCCTCAAAGGAGGATAGATCTTCAGAAGTTTGACATGATTCTAAAAAAGAAGAAGAGGAAGAAGAAGGGGTAAAAGAGGTGTAGGTGAAGCTTTCAAGATCAAAGAGATTATCAGGAGCAGAAGGGAAAGATGAAGTTGATGCAGATTCATTGAATTTGACATCAATAGTTTCCTCAACAATTTTGGTCCTGAGATTGAAAGCTCGGTAAGCCTTGGAGGTCTGAGAATATCCAACAAAATATCCAGAGTCAACTTTAGCAGCAAACTTGGATAAAGAGTCTTTTGTGTTCAAAACGAAACACGGACACCCAAAGACTTTAAAGAAAGAAATAAGAGGCTTTATGTTATGAAGGACTTCATAAGAAGTCTTGTTATGTCTTTTCAGAATGTGAACTCTGTTTAAGACATAGCAAGCAGTGTTCACTGCCTCAGCCCAGAAGGATAAAAGTAATCATGAATCTGCAAGCATAGTTCTTGCAGCTTCAATAAGTGTCATATTCTTTCTTTCCACAACTCCATTTTGAGCGGGAGTTCTAGGAACACTATATTGTCTGAAGATTCCTTTAGAGATGCAGAACTTATCAAGAACCTGGTTTTTGAATTCAGTCCCATTATCACTTCTTATTGTTTTGACATGAAGACCAAATTGTCTTTCAAGTTGGGTGATAAGGGCAATTATTTTATCAGAAGTCTCATCTTTGCTGAAGAGGAAGAAGGTCCAGCAAAATCTTGAGTAGTCATCCACAACAAATAAACAGTATCTCTTTCTTGCCAAACTTGCTACCTTCACTGGACCAAAAAGATCCATGTGAAGTAAATTGAGACAGTTAGTTGTTTTGGACTCCTCAATAGACTTATGTGATGTTTTATGTTGCTTTCCCTTTAAGCAAGATTCACATTGACCTTCAAAGTGATATTCTTTGGAAGGTAATCCTCTTACTAAGAAAAGGGTAGAAAGCTTATGAAGAGATTGGTGGTTGAGGTGACTGAATCTTCTGTGCCAGAGAGCGGTTTCAGTAGATGATGCTCTGGCTATTACAAGCAGGAGAGGATGTTTGAGAGTCAGTGGACATATCCACAATGTAGACATTTCCACTTCTTTTAGCTGTTAGCAAGGTGTGTTGATCAATTAAGATCTTTATATTTGAATTTATTTCTGGAGAAAGAATTTTGCAACTGCTCTTTGTGAAAAATGAACTAAAGTTTTTGTCAGCTAGTTGAGAGACACTCAATAGGTTAAACTTGAGATTTTCAACTAAGCTAACATCCTTAAAGAGCAGTTTTCCACTTTGGACAGAACCATACCCTACTATCCAACCTTTTGCATTATTTCCAAAGGAAACAGATCCTCCATTCTTTGGAATGAAGTTATTTAAAATGGATCTGCATCCTGTCTTGTGCCTAGATCCTCCACTGTCCACATACCATTGATGACTTTGGTTTGAAGAAGGTCTCTGCACATGACAATTAATTGCAATAGGTTAGATATGGGTCTTATTTTATTTTTAGAAGAAAGAGAAGATGTTTATTTGTTTTGATGAGTGTTATTCATCAATTTCTGCATCATCAGTATCAACTGTTGCTGATTTTGATGCAAGATATTGATTTGTGAATCCACGGAAGGAGGGTTCACATCAGCAGAAGAATGGGCAGCAGGAGTCACCATGGGATAAGAAGGAGATGTTCCAAGGATAGAAGGCCCGAGTGAAGTAGATGAAGGAGAAGAAGAGTGAGGTGAAAGATGGGAGCTAGATCTTATTGAACTGTTTGCTGAAAATCTATTAGCCTTCTTTGATTTCTTCATTTTATTAGGGAAGTTTCCTTTATTAGAAGAACCCTGTTCGGCTTTCAATCTTTCAGCATTTAGTTTTTCTCTTGCTTTCTCCAAGGGAGTTTTTGTCCAACAGTTTTCAGTAGTGTGATTATACTTAAAACACTTTAGACAAGGAGGAGACAGAGAGGAGTAGTTGGGAATGAAAGGCTTATTTGCCTTCATTATTGGATAGGGGGATGAGGATGAGAAGGAGGAAATCTGATGTCAATCATGGGCCTCTTTCCTTTGTCAAGGCGGGCAACATGATTATCAGAGGTTTTAAGAAGACTTGTACCTTCAGAACTTTGAGTAGAGCTCATGGTTGGAGCAATCTCATTTTGTTCAGAAGCATTACTATTTTGATCACTTTCCAAGGGAGTTTCCTCCTGTTTCTCAACGTTAGTTTCAGTGGGATAAACAAACGTAGGAAACTGTGGAGGTTGATACATTCTTGGAGGTGTGATTTTAATGGATGGTAAACTTGACCAGCTAGTTTTAATTCACTTAAGAGAGAAGTGTATTGTCACACCCCGAGCCGGCGGGTTTGGATCGGAGTCCCCGTCGGGCGGAATGTTCTCGGGGCGCGATATCGTGAGTGATAATCGAAATGATCAGATTGTTACATTGCACATGATACATAAATGAGAAACTTGCTAAAATAAAATAGAATTACAAAGTTAAATTACATCAGTTAAGTTTATAATTTAACAATGTAAATCTACTATCACATCATATATCTTCTATCTTGTATCTGCACAAGATATACAAAATAAACTGTATAATGATGCTTCAAAATATGCAGGTCCCAAAAAGGCTAGGTCCTCTATCAGATAACCTAGTCCAAAGAAATAACTCTTCAGTTGACCTGTTCGTCACCTGAGAAGTCATGCAAAAATAAAGTCAACACATGGTTGGTGAGTTCATATAATTTAGTAATTGAAAATGATTTGTAAACCTCTCTCGGTAAAGACCCTAACCTCATTAACATCACATGTAATGTCCACATCGGTATGCTTATATATAGGGCATGCCCCTGAGTCGAGCCTACAACCCGTCCAGACGCCGTCCCACCACATACTAATGCGTATATGACACTGATGTTAATGATAGTTAAGCATTTTTACCTACCATTCACCTCTGATTTAGATTCTGCTTTCCAAAATTTGATTTACCTTTGATTTTCTTGAGTTCATCATAGTTACATGATTTCCCAAAACCAATTATAAAAATATAATGTTAAATATTTAATTAAATAAATAAATAAACATTTAAATACAACTAAGACATGACGATTGGGCCTTAATTGTCTCAATCAATTAGACTTAGTTGGTGGTGGTTGTCCAAGTAGTACCCTCTCACACGTGACCCATATCAGGCATAACTCACAAGGAGTATACCTGAGCGTGCCGGGATTTTAATGATGCCCATATCAGCTTGACCCAATGGTTTACTGTACATGCCAGGACTTTACGGATATCCTTTGATTCTTGATCTCTTTGATTCTCTTGAACTTGATTTTGATTTCATTTGATAGTTCACGTTATTGCCCATATAGCTTGACTACAAGAGTCTACTATTTATGCCGAGACTTTATGTGTGTTACACGTGGTCTTGATTTCTATACAACTGACATCCACCTTAACTTAAGTATTAATGATTTCATTAGATCTTAATGATTTCATTATTTCAATGATTCACACACATTTATGATTTCTGATTCCTTGAGTCTCTTGATTTGATCTTTAGAATTCCCATGATTTTCACAATGATAATTGATTCACATTGAATTAGATTTCTTTGAACATGATCTTTAGTTTCCTTGATTTCACTTTGAATTTAGGTTCTTGAATTTGAGCTTGAAGGACTAAGGGTTTGTTTAAAGTTTAGAGTTAAAGTATTACTCATAAGAGTAATTTAATTAACTTGATAATTTGATCTGTATAGTAATTACCTAGACAGGAGTCTAGGAGTATCAACAAGCATAAATATATAACATATAATGAATAAAAGCATTTAAGTAAACAATTTAAATAAAACAGTTTACGCATGCTTCTCAGCCCCGCGTTTTAAAACAAAAATGTTTAGAAAAGGGGCAATGAACTCACCTGTGCTGCTATGTAAATGATCTAACACAAAATGCGTGCTCGTTCTGGTAGTTTAGTTGTCTTCAGTTCCTGAGTTGTTTTAAGAAGAGTTCGAATGCAATAAGTATGCGTATAAGTCGTTGTATCTAAGGTTTGGTCTTGGTGTGTGTAACTAAGTGTCCTAATTTACTACCATGCTTCTATGATTTAATCTAACTAATATAACTTAATTACCCATCGATAGACCATAACCCATAATTAGTTACATCAAATCTTTATTATTATGCTTTAATCAAATTCGTTCTGAGTTAAACCGTTAGTTTAGAAAAATTTATTTAATTTAATTTAACAAAGTTTAATAAACATTACTCTTTAATCACAATAACAATAACAATTCTTGAATTAAGTCATCATCTAACATGTGATGGGCTTAATTAGGCCCATTAGGCCTAATTAGCTCCAATAATGATCTTTAATAGATTAGTTTCCCAAATGTGTTCACTAATTAAAATGAGTGCAACACTTAGGTTGAATTGTTAATGTTCAAGAAAAACCCTTGTTATGAAAATGTAACTAGTCCATAATTATTAAGATAGTCTTAATAGACTTCTCATTTATACACATTGAATTCCATGCATGCACCTTATAAGATCAATCCTTATGAGAAACCTAGGTTGGTGGTGAGTTATCCGTTTCCTAGGTTCCTACTACTAGTTTTGATGATCCTTGATCCAACATTGACCAAATTAAACAACATTTAGGTTTCACCCCCAGCTAGGGCAGCGAACCTATTGGCTAAGCCCATAGGTGCGGCTGAGTTTGAAAGGGAGGTTCGGCTAACAATCAAATTCCAACGAACCCTCAAGGTTCAGCTGCCTCATTAACAGCTTCTAGGTTCGTTCAAAAGGAGATGATTCAGTCCCTAAGGTTCGCCTAACTCATAGGGTTCGGTGATGTTCAAGACTTGTATGGTAGGTTCGGGATGCTGATCCACTAATGCAAGGTTTGCCGTTGTTAGGATTCGGTTGAGAACTACCTAGGTTCGGCTCCATTAGAAGGTTCGGCTATCACCACTTAGGTTCGCATACATTAGGTTCGTCTATCCCCTCCGGTTCGCTAGATATGGTTCGCTTCAAAGGGTTCGGTTGGCAGGTTGATGGCCACAGGTTCGGCTGACAGTGAGCCAGGGTTCGGCTGGCAGGCTGTCAGGTTTGCAGGGTTCGCCACCCCATCGTTCGGCTTTTCCAAAAGGTTCGGCCAAAGATTTCAGCTTTGTCACCATAAGGTTCGGCCGACTATTGGTGGGTTCGTCCTATGAACTCACGAACCTGTAGCGATTTAGGCATCATCATCTTCATCCAAGGAAGCTAAACCTGTTACAAATCCACTCCTCACAGTACCTAAATACGTATAACACCTTAACCAAAGTGATTTAAGTGTTTATAATTGATTAACACTACCAAAAACCATATGAATCGTGAAACAAACACTAAGCCGAATTTAAAACTGGAAGTTACCTCAAAATCAGTGGATGAATGTTAAAAATTCTTGTACTTTCGTGATCTCCGTGAAGAGGTGGTCGTTTTGGCACCAACTAGGCTTGAATCCGACGAGAAACGAGCTCCAAATCTTAGAGAGAAGGTTGTGTTCTAGAGAGAGTTGATGAGAGAGAGTGATAGAATGAGATTGAGAGGGAGAAAGAGAGTAATGGTGGTAGTTGTGGTCTTTATGACCACATTAAATGTGTTGGAAAGTACCCAGTCGTTCGGTCTGGTTCGGTTTCGCGTAACATGCCGTTTTCTCGTGTTTGTTTACGAAACGATACGGATTATAATATAGAATTTATAAAATTAATTCAAGTTGTGATTCCTAATAAATTAATTAATATCTTTAATTTATTTTAAAATTTTCAGAACTATTTAATTAACTGTTCAAATTGAATCGTACGGTCGTCGCGCGTATTAGTTCGAATCGTCACCCGTATGAACACGACGATAACTATACTTTTCAATATTGTTTTCTAATTATTGGATGTTATTCAGAACGTTAAACCTTCAGATATATTCGTACAGATCGTCACCTATACGAATAACCCGTCAATTTAGCATTCACTTAACAACACCCGTTCTGTTTTGTTCTGTATAGCCTCACATACGTTTATACATAATAAATCCTAACAAGAAATCACATGATGGTTCTGTATTGCCAGATAATTATCTGACTCCAAAACCAAAATTCTGAACTTTGTTTATGTTAAATGTTTCTGAACTTGTTTTCTGATAACACAAAATGATAATGACAATGGACATGAATAGAAAATGCACTGAAATGTATATTGTTCGTACCTATTTACTGTTCATGGCACTGTTGCGATCACTGTTCCGGTACGATTCCGGCACTGATGTTACATGTATCGTTCAAACTGCTGAGTTAATGACTCATTATTTAGTTGGGAGAATGTCTCGTATTGTTGAGCTAATATCTCCCTGGTATTAGCCACAACATCTTCGGTACCACCGAATTGCTCTTTTAAAGCATCCCACAAGTCTTTAGCAGACTCATGGTGAAGAAGACCATAGTATATTTCATTAGGAAGGGCAATAGCCAACTGAGCATGTGCCTTTGCATCAAGCTCCAACTTCAGGGTAATCTTCTTCGGCATAATTCCGAGGATCTTTCGGGACATCGTCTCCAGTCTCCGTGTCCAGGACCGTTGGTTTATGCGGTCCGAACATGACAGCCTTCCAACATCATGTATGATTATTAGACAGGAAGTGTAACATCCGCCTCTGCCAAATATTATATTGGTGCCTAACCAAGATTGGCTTCGTGGCAGAACCGGTGTTATGAGGGTCAAGGGTGAATTTCTCTGCCATTGGTTCACAAATAGTTATGAGCAAATCAACAAGTGATGAGTTCTCAAAGTGATTTGTTAGAATGATTTTTTAGCACAGTTTAGTTCAAAAATCAAACTCCTACTGATTTAAAGAAAATAGAAAGACAGAATGCAGAAAACTAAAACAACAAGATATCAGTGAGAGATTTGAGTTTTAGTCTTGATGGTTAAACCAAGACTAAGGACAAGGCTCTGATACCAATTGTTGAATTACAAGAACCTTGAGTAGTAGCTATTTTACCAGGAACAAGGCTTTAGACACTTAGTCAAAGCTTTGGTTTCAGCTCCCTCTAAAGTTTTGCATAAGGTTATTTTCGCTGTTTTAGTTTCCTTGCCTAGAAAGAGAGAGAAGAGAAAAGATAGAAAGCACAAGGAAATTTGGGGGAAGTAATCCTTGATTAATCAGAGAATGTTGGGACTTAAATACCCAAACATTGTGAGATACAAGACAAGAAGTAATAAGACAAATAGCTGACATTGTTACAGACACTAATACAACAGACTAGTACAAATACAAAGTCAACAACAACGGAAACACGAGTCTTCAGTAGTCTTCAGGTCTTTCGATGTTGAAGTAGATGTACTGGAGTTCAGCGTTTATTCTTTCGGAAGATGTTCATCGAAAGCTAATTAAGTAATCAGTTATTTGTGAAGAGGAGATTGTCTTCCGAGTCATTAGACTTCTTCCGATGCAATGGTTGTCTTCCGATGATGTCAAGATCAGCTAGTGTCTTCTGAGATAGATAGGTTCGGTGGCAGTTATTTTTGGCGAAGCTTCCGCTGATGGTCTTCCGATACTGAAGCAGTTCTTCAATCAGAAGAGAAGCATCCGCGGCTTGTCATTCCGCGGTTTTATTCAAGTGTCTGGCTTCAGTGGTTTTGCTCATCAGACCTTATTTTCCAACATTGACCCATTTTGGAATATAATGGGTGGAATATTATTGTAATAGCTGAAGGTTCAAGAATCAATATTGAATAACAATGATGAGATTTATAATTAATAGCTCCTGTGAACCTACAACCTCTGAATACAATCTAAGTTAATTCAAAATCTGACCTCATTGATGGTGATGAACATAATCATCGTCAGCTGATTATCGTTCCAAACTGTTGAAGCAGCAATATCATCAATTGAAAACATCATCACCAAATCTTTGTCGAAAACACCCCAACAACTCATTATAACAACATTCCTCATCTCCTTCCTAATGTAAAGGAGCCATTGTTGCTAAAGCGGAACTTAGAACTATTATAAACACATAACATTAGATCAAAACAAAATTAGAGAAATTGCACACGAGCAACACAACCTTTAGATTAACAAATCAAATTCAGGGAGGGATGGGGGTTCGATTGAAGAGCGGCATCTTATTTAAAGAAGAAATAGAAGTTTTGAAACATCTGAATTTGGAGCCACTTTAAAATTCAAATATTTGAAAAGAACTGGTTGATCGACATAGCTTCAGAATCAAAGAAAAGATGAAAAGATGTTTACCACTTGAGCTCGGCTCGTTTAGACAAAATAAATGATATAAAGTGAGCCTAACACATTTGTCACATCACTGTAATTAAATAATTAATACAATGTAACCATATTTAATTTACAGCAATGTAAACCAAAATTCGTTACAAAATCATTCTAAATTTATTATAAACGTAACTTTTATTCGACTTTGATTAAAAAATTTTGATTTAAATCGATGTAACGACTATATAATATAACACATTCTTTGATTTTTTTTACAGCAGTAAATTACATTACTGTAGTTAAATAAAAATGATATAAAGTGAGCATAAAACATTTGTTACATCACTGTAAATAAATAAATAATACAACATAACTAGGGGTGTTAACGAGCTATTTTGTCTAAATGAGCCGAGCTCAAGCCTTAACGAGCCCGGGATTGGATTGGCTCGTTTACACCCCTAAACGTAACATATATTTAATTTACGAAAGTGTAAACCAAAATTTGTTACAACTCGTTACAAATAATGTGTAATATTTATACTTGTTACATTGCTGTAAATACGAACATCCGAAAAAGAATTAAAAAAAACCTAGTCAAGAATATTATAACGGAATTAAATTATAAAGATAAAAATAAGATGAGTACAATGGTGTAATTTTTATAAAAAAATATTATAATATCAAAAAGTTACGGATGTATAAAAAAAGATGGGGTAAACTTTAAATTAAAAAGTAGATATATTGAAATATATTAGAAGGTGACACATTGCACCACAAATTAATTTCAGCTTTTTAATATGGTGCAAATGACTAAAATACCCTTATGTATTTAAATATAAAAGATGACACATGGCACAATCCTATACACTCAACTTTTAGATTAACCATTAGATTTGAGTTAATGGTTATTGCTCTATTCACGGATTATTATTTGTTCACAATCTTATATATATATATAGGGAAAGGAGTGAATGTTAACCCATGGTAATTGAGGTAACTTATAAACCCAATTTGATTGGTTGTCTAATTTAATGAATTTGAAATGTGTGGTCCATATTAAATCTGGGAAAAATGAGTGGTTGAGATTTCTTGAAGGGTATTTTGGAGATTTGTGAGGTGTACTTGATTTGATTTTTAAAATAAAAGTTTACCCCCCATTTTTTTAAACCTTCATAACTTTTATATACATTATTATTATTTTAAAAAAATTACACCATTAAATTTGTCACATTTTTATCTTTAATTCAAGTATAGTTTTGTCAAAAATTTTAAAGTTTTCGAAATTACACTGATGTAACGAGCTGAATTTTTCAAAGTGTTCGTAATTACACTGATGTAACGAGCTGAATTTTTTCAAAGTGTTCCTAATTACACTGATGTAACAAGCTGAATTTTTTCAAAGTGTTCATAATTACACTGATGTAACGAGTCGTTACACTGATGTAACGAGCTGTAACTTATTATTTATTTTACGTTACAATTATCTAATTTTCTATCTTATTTGATATAAATTTATCTAATTAACTAAATTTTATAATAAAAAATAAGTTTGTAATATATATTTAAGATGAGAGAGAAAAAATTTGATGGAAAATTTTTGAAAAAAAAATTATTGTACTTATGTTTTTTACGTTAGTGTAATTACGAGCGCCCCGAAAAAAATTTGGCATGACTATAATGAAATTAACGAGAAAAATATGACAAGTTTAATGTTGTAATTTTTATAAAAAAATAACATAGTATAAAAAAGTTATAAGTGTATAAAAATCAAGGGGGAAACTTTAATTTAAAAATAGGAAAATAGATGGTTTATTAAGAGTGTGACACTTGTCACTCTTATATTAAATCTGATTTTTGTAATTAAGACAAATGACCATAATGCCCTTTTGTATTAAAAATTAATTAGTGACACATGTCACAATTAGATTTAATCTTGGAAATTTGAACCATTGGATTTAAGTTATTGAGTTTTCTCAATTAGAAAGGGTTATTATATGATCCCTTCCGTCACACCCCGACCAACGGCGGAAATACGTCAGGGCGCGAGTTTGATTGTTCATAACTCATGGTGCTATTTGTAAGTTTCATATTTAAACAATCTCATTTAAATCACAACATTCATTACATAATAATTCAATACAATCATTCCAACATTACACATGAATTCAAATGCAATATATTTGATTAATGTTTAAACTAGGTCTCATATTCCTATATGATCTTCATCCATAGCTTTAACCTGTTACACATGTAAAATAGAGTTTGATCAACTATTTGCATAGTTGGTGAGATTCTCATACAATTTGATATATGTATATATAAGAAATAAGATGCAACAATAGTCTAATAAGAATTGATCTAAATATATATATGTTCCACAATGTTTGATAATATGATTTTGGCAATTTCACCTTTCTAACATAATGACACAAAGTCATTAAAGAAAGGCTACTAGTAATACTAAATAGTTTTTGGCAATTTCACCTTTAATATTAAACAATGACATAAGTCATGTTAATTAAAGGCTACTAGTACTAATGTATTGTATATGATAATCCAATAATAATAACACATAGATATACAAACAGATAGGTAACACATAACAATTCAAATCTAATTCTAACTTAAACTATAGAATTGCATCATAGTATTTGTTTATGACTCTAGAATAACATTGTTTGATATGACATGTGCAACATCCCAAAGATTACAAAAATGTAAAAAAAAGGAGTATAAGAAAACTCACAGGTTGCGTAGCGATAATCAAGTGGTATAACAACAATTGTTGCTAAACACCAAATCGGGCGTTACCCTAAAATGAATGAGTATGAATGAATTAACAATCAAGATTGATACTTTGATTCTAAACTAAGAAATTCTAATCACATTAGTATTCCTAAAATTTTGAGATTTAGACTAAAGTTTTTGGTTCTAAGAATTTTGTATTAGCTTTATAAAACAAATTATGAATATAAGACTTATGATTATTATAATATGAATATGAATTATGATATTCTATTTGTATAATAAATTAAATATAATAGGTAATTTATAAATGTGCAATATCAGAATAATTTATATATAAAATTTTCTAATATCCATTTATAAACCTATATACGTTTATAAAGATGTTTAAAGGTAATAATTTGTATTTATAATAAAATAATATAATTTATTAGATTAAAAATGTGTTTCTGTATTAATAGTATTTTTAGAGTATATGATAATTTTCTTAGAATTTTTATGTATTTAAAAATATGATAAATGATTTAAATCTTTATTTAAATCCTTTAATTGTGAAATAATACTAAACAGTTTCTAAAAATCATGAAAAACTTACAGAAAACTAATAATAATGTTTTATAATTTCCTGTAAAATTTCATAATTTTTAGACATCTTTTTCTATATTTACATAAAAATTTAATTAAACACATATTAGGTTTTATACACTTTATAAAACTGATTTTATAGAAAAAAATATAATTGTTGCTTCCTGTTTTATAAAGTTGTTTTAAAATACTTAAGCTAATTTTTCTGACTTTTTTTTTACTATTTATTTTAGATTAACACTTATTTATTTAATAGGTTTAATTAAAAATAAATAAAAAGAATTAAAACAAAACCGAATCGGGCCTGGTTTCGAACACCCGACCCATCACTTCCATATCATTGGGTTTTACCAGTAATCTGTGCCTTTTAATTGAGATGAACTTCATTTTGATTATACATATTCATAACCCATATACTCATCCTAATCATATGAACCCTAGAATTCAAATCAATCGAATTGTTGATTCTGGGTTGTTAAAACCATGGGGCTAATGATCCCTATGTGAAACCGAATGGATTGAACTCTTTACTTACCTGATTTGATTAAGATTGGAATGGTTTCGAATGGATTCTTGTTCTCGGCAGACCGTGAACCTGATTGGGAGTTTGGGAGCAATTCAGAGCTTCTTTTTGACTCGATTCGTTTCAGAAACAAGTCGCCGAGATCTCTGTTGAATTAATTTGATTTTTGTTCTTGTTTCAATCGAATTCATGTTGTAATTGTACCCATTTCGTTCGGTTATAGCTATAAGGTGTTAAACGAGTTTAATTTCTAATTAATCACTTCTGTTTCGTCAGAAATCGTGTACGAAACGTATAGTAATTATGAGTTGCATTTAAAGATTACGTTTTGTTTGAGTTGAATGCTGAAAATCAGTCGAAGGGATGATCCTTCGTGGCTGTGGTTTGGAATAAAGAAGAACAAATGGGAAAATTAAACATTTACAACACTAGTCCTTCATGTTCTTATAATTATTTCTTTTTGACAATAACTCCCATTAACACTAATTCTAGTTTTAACGATATACAAACCTCCCCTGAATTTCTTTATGTTGATAATTTTACTTATGCATAAACTTTATAAGATTATAAAATACAAATGCTAATGTTATAATTAACTTATTTTGTATAAATAGTAAACTTTATAAGTTTTATAACCATATAAAGTTTTAGTTATATTACTATATATTTTAACTAATTATTTGTTAAAAATTTATTTATATAATAAGTTTTATAACACTTTTGTAAATAAACTAAAACTATAAGTTTTAAATATCTCAATAAAATTTTATTTTGAATTCAAACATATTATTTGAATTCAAATATATATATATATATATATATATATATATATATATATATATATATATATAGGGAAATGATAAAATATAACCCATCAAAAATGAACCAACCCATTAACTATCATCTAATGGTTAATTTAAAAAGTAAATGCATATGATCGTGGCACATGTCATTTTTCATATTTTAATATGGAGGGTATTTTGGACATTTTGTAACCACTCAAAAAACTACATTTAATATGGTGGTGACAAGTGTTTCCATATAATATATTTTAATAAATCTAATTTTTTATATAAAGTTCATCCCCTCTTTTTTTAAACATTAATAATTTTTTTATAATATATTATTTTTTAAAAAAATTGCACTATTTAGCTTCGACTAGATTTTTTATATTTTTAGATGCTCTGTATTTACATCATTGTAACTATGTGTGTGCTCGGTTTGGTTCGATTCAATTTTTGGCAAAAACCGAAATCGAAACCGACATAATCGGTTTTTAGTTTATATGAACCATTCGGTTTTTGTTTTTTTCTGTTGCCGTTTGGTTTTTGTTTTTGTTTTTTGTTTTTTTTTTATTTTTTTAGGGGAAGGATAAAAAATAACTCACTAAATATGCAATAACCCGAAATAACATGTCAAGATCAAGCCGAATCTTCGATTTTTTTTAACATCATTGTAATCACATTTAGATAACTTTCTTATTTTATGAGTTTGCGTAAATATCACCGTTTGAGAGTTAACATCGTTGTAAGTTTTAAACAAAAATTACTTATAATACTGTAAGTTACAAAATTTTAAAAACCTACTTTTATTTTAACATGGTCCAAGTTATTTGAGGGTTGGTTTCTATCGCTAGATCTTAGTTTTATTTTGACCATTTTGGGTCGAGTTCAGGTTGAGTCGGCCCAAAAGCAAAGATTCTTATAAAAACTAGGCTAATAAAGCAGTGTACTTATTGTTTAAAATGCTTAGTGAGTTAGTGACATACTGACATTTGGTAAATTGAAACTACAATATAGAGATGCACATTTCGGGTTTTTTAAAAACCGGGTCCGGATTTTTTGAAATCGGGTACAACCGGGTCCGGGTTTATTGAAATCGGGTATAACCGGGTCCGGTTCCTATGCATACCCGGTTTCGGTTCCGGGTCGGGTACAAAAGCCGAAAGTCATACCCTATGGTACCCGGTTCGGATATGAAAACCGGGTATGGCCAATTTTTTTTGTTTTTTTTACTTTCTTGTAAGTAAGCATTTAAATAACATAAATTCTAATTTTATTTATTTTAAACAATTTACAAACTAATACATAAACGTTTAATTAACATAAAATTCATTTTATATTTTTTATAAATTAAAAACAAATACATGATTCTAAGAAAAACTAATTATACAAACTTATCTAAATTCACTCGTAGTATACGCTTATTCTTCACCGGAGCTATTGTTCAACCGAATCGATGCGTCATACGCGAGTTCTTCGTCCGACAAACCGGATGATAATCCTTCGGCAACTTCCTCTTCGTGTACTTGAACTTCAATTATTATTTCGTCTTCGAGATTGTTGATTTCATTTTGCCAAGATCTATCTAAATCTTTTTTTTCTTCTCAAACATCATTGTTAAACATATATTATACTTTCTTTTTTTATTTGTATGCATAAATTTGTTACTGTTTAAAAAATAGACATCATTATAAATTTTTAACTTACATCAGTATAAGTTTATAGATCCAAAATTACAACGTTGTTAACTCTTAAACGATGATATACTTACTCATACACATAAAACAATAAAATGTTGTACATGTGTTATAATAATGTTTGAAAAAAAAACTAAAGGTTTAGATTGATTTTGATGAAGTTATACAGGTTTTCACTTCGATCTCTCTTGAAATTTCAACTTTTGCCTCCATTGATAATTGAAATTACAGGGATTGGATCTAATAATAAGATATTTTTGTCTAAGAATAGTAAAAACCATTATGAATTGACATGTAACATGCTAAAAACATAAAAACAAAACTCCAACATAAAAAACAAAATCCTACACAAAAATTTAAAAATATAGTACAAAAAGTCAAATATCTAGTATAAAAAAATCCAGAGAACCAAAAAACAAAAAAAACAGTACAAAAAAATACATATAAAAAAATCCAGTCCAAAAAAAAAAGATTTGCAGTACCAAAAATAATATTTTATACATGAGTTTATCCTTCATTCATTTTTTTAAAATAATAAATGTCAAATTTGTATTGGTTCTTACAATTTTTATACAAAAGTCTCTTCTTATTTGATATATATCATGAGTATTAAGTTCAAGTAAATAGTTCCCTTATCCTAAAAAGACTAAGAAGAATTATTGACTATTAGATAATGAGAACAAATTTAAGATGGAAAATTTAAAATTTTAGAGAGAAAAGTTGTTAGAGGGTAATTTAGTCATAACCACTTTTCTCTAATATTTTTTAAATATTCATAACTTTTACTTACGATATTATTTTTTAAAAAAAAATATATCATAAAAACAAACATTTTTTATCTTTAAAATGAGTATAATTTGGTATAAATTATGAATTTTTTTAGCTCATTGTGTCTAATTATCGTTATTGTGTCTTAGTTAAACGTTTGTGTATAACTATCTTTTTGTGTTCTTTTACATCTAACTGTGTCTTTTTTACATGTAATTGTGTATTTTTTAAAGATAATTGTGTTATTCATACTAGTTATTGTGTTATCCTTGCTTAATATTATATATTCTACAACATCATTGTGTCTAAAATTGTTTAGGAAAACACAACATTAAGCAAACACAAAAGACACAATTACCTGTATAAAAGACACATTGACCAGTACAAAAGACACAATAACATGTACAAAAGACACAATGTATATACAAAAGACATAATGACATGTACAAAATTGTTCATACTCGTCATTGTGTCTTTTTACAGTTAATTGTGCCTTTTTTAAAGATTATTGTATTATTTATATTCGTTATTGTGTCATGCTTGCTTGACATTATATATTTTAGAACATCATTGTGTTTTAAATTGTTAATGAAAACACAACATTGAGCAGAAACACAAAAGACACAATATCATATACAAATGACAATTCATGTACAAAGGTTACCATGACATGTACAAAAAACACATTAAACTAATAGTATACTAATTTAGAAGATAAAAAATGCTCGTTTTTATGTATTTTCTTTCAAAAAATAACTTCGTATGTAAAAGTTATTAACGTTTAAACAAGATGGGGGAACTTCATAAAAAGTCAACAAAATTGGCTATTACTATAATATCCTCCAACAACTTGATTTAATCATAACCATTGATTAATGATCTAGTGACTCAATATACTTCTTAGGCTTTTTAGGTTAAGAGGCTTATTTAGTTTAACTTAACCTTATATCTTGAAAGTATGAACAAATTAGTGGGTAAGTTGTATGAATTTAACGATATTAAAAAATTGAGTAAAAACAATTACGTGAAAAATAAAATATTTCAAATTAGTCACGGACTTAGATGTGGCCAAACCGAGTTTTTTTTGGAACCGGAACCGGTTCCGGTCAACAAAGTCAAGAACTGGTTCCGATTTCGGTTTTTGACCGTTTTAACCAGTTTTTTTGTAGGTTTCGATTCTGGTTTTGGCAGTTCTGGCTCGGGTTTGACCGGTTTAAGGGTGGAACTGGTTCCGATTTTCCCAGTTCCGGTTCCAATTTCTCTGAAAACCCGGAACCTCCCGTACCCACCGGTTCGGGTACGACTTGTTCCGGTTTGGGTTTTCAATTCCGATTCTAGGTCCGTTGGTCACCTCTACACTGACTCACGGCCAACATCGGTCATGTGATGGGACCACGCGCAACATTAATTGGTCGAAAATGTACAAAAGAATAAATGATTAAGAAAAACTAGCAACTTATGACCGCGCTTAACGGGAGGTAATGAACTGATTTTTATAAAGTCTAAACGAAAGAAGCACCTACATAAATATGATTAAGCATAAAAAAAGAACATAAAAAATTGTGGACCTCATAATTTGTAATGTAAAAATGACCTGGCACTTGAACTACAAATTTGTGGAAAAGTTGGTAATAAATCTAAACGAGGTAAGCGTTGACATAAACATGGTTAAGAACACAAAGAAAACGTACAAAATTGATGTGGCTCGGTTACGTTATGTTCAAATGTAACAATATAAACACGAACTAACATTGATATTAAAATAAAAATAGTCTTAAAAAACTCAAAAGAGAAAACCTAAAAAAAGTATGCAATAATAATAATAATAATAATAATAATAATAATAATAATAATAATAATAATAATAATAATAATAATAATAAAGGAATGAAAAGCTAAAGAATTATAATACCCAATGTGAGGCACAAAACCGGATGAAATGATTGTAGATAACCTAAGTATAAAAATTTATAAAAAATAATAATGTATGTCATGTGTTACGACGTAAAAAATCTAATAAAAGTTATTTAATATAAAATATAAGAAACCTCAAAGAAGGAAAAAAGACAAAAAAAGACTAAAAATGTGGTGGAATGATTAGAGGAATGGAGTGTGCTAATAACCAGAATGTAAATATATTTAAACACTAATAAAAAAAAAACATTGTATGTTACGGTATAAAATTCTAAAAGAATTTTTTTAATATTAAAAAAATATTTAAACACTAATAAAATATGTCGTATATTACTGTATAAATATTCTTAGAGAATTTATTTAACATAAAAATATAAGAAAATTCAAATGTAAAGAAAGAAAAAGAAAAATCTCAACATGTGTTGCGGTATAAAACAGCAAATTATACCAAGTAAAATGTTGCTATTTACAGCATGTAGCGGTATGAGAAGGTAAAAAACTAATTTTATATAAAAATATAAGAAAATTCAAGGGACAAAAAGAAAAATAAATAAATAAAATAAACAAAGAAACGAAGAGACATGGATCGAACCTAAGGCCTCAAGTATACATACCTTAAGCCTTTGCCACCAATGCACTACAGCATAGTTTAATTAGGTTTTTACTAAAATAGTATTTAGCGGTAAACTATTTATCAAAATGGTTTGTCGTATTTATAAATTATTTTAGTAAGTAGTTTTTAAGAAACGCCATATTAGTAAATAGTTTTTCTCTAGAAACTAATATGGTAAAAAAATTGTTTATATTATATTTTTAAATTATGACCGGTTGCAATTAGACTTTTTCTTATTAACGCATTTATTTTAAATATATATAGAAATGAATAACATAATTTATATTTAGCATTTGCGTAGGAGAAAACTAGATCACAAAGAAAGAAAAACAATATAGAATAAGACAATGGTTGTTATTTTTTATATAAGTAAGTTAGTAACACATTTTAATATTTGACGTTTTCAAATTACGACATTTTTATCAATCAATTATATAATATTTTGTGTTCAATTAAAATTTAACGTTTTCACCTAATATCACTTTGATATATATATTTATAACTATACTTTATAAATTGTGCCGACCACAAGTCGTAGGGATAGGCCTTGTGCTGAAAATTTTTTTGGCATGTTTCGACCATAAGTCGTCGGTATAGACCTTGTGCTGAAAGAATTTTTTTGACCTGTACCGACTAACAATCGTCGGTATAGGTCTTTGTCTGTTTTTTTTTGCCTTGTACCAACTACAAGTCGTCGGCACAGATGAAGTTTGTACCGACGAACCCTATGCCGACAACTTTTTCACCTGTTGGTACGAACATATGCCGACGAACCCTACGGGACATGTCGATTTGACCTATAGGGACGAAAAGTCGTCGGGACAGAGCGTGTAAATTTAGTCGGAACAGGGCACAATTGGTGTAGTGTTATACTTTTCATATATAACGCAATATTTATTTTTACCAATATGTTCTTAAGTCTATCAAAAGGCAGCTTAATTTATTTACATCTAACTGTTACCCATTCTTCTAGGTTTGTATTTGATACTAAAATTGGTAGTAGGTGAAATTTGTAAATTTTAAATTAACATTAAACTTCATATAAATGATGGGTAAAAAGTTCTTAATTTGAAAACATAAGACATCCAGTTTCGTTATTCATATTATTCATATATAGTTCTTCTTTCTTCCTGGATTTTGTTTTTTATTAAAAAACATCAGCTATTAAATTGTGTTATTCATTTTTATATATAACATTTTCAAGTAAATAAATTAATAAGAAATCATCAAATACAAACTGCTCATAATTTAAAAATATAATAAAAACAAGTCTTTTACCAAACTAGTGTTTGAGAAAAAAATATTTACCAAAATAATATTTCTTAAAAACTAATTATTAAAATAATAGATAAAAAAACAAAACAAAAACACCATTTTAGTTAATAGTTTTCAAAAAACACCATTTTGTTAAATAGTTTTCCCTTAAACATGCACCGTTTGAGTAAGACACTCTAGTTTAATTCGAGAGAAGAGTAAATTATTTGATATAAAAACTCTTATGATTGTCTAATAGTAACAAGCCGCATAGGAACATGTTGGAACCGCTGACTTTGCAAAATGTGTTTATATACAACATGGACTTGAATACTTGATAACATTTTTATGTTTTTATAGTTATGTATTTATTTTAAAAATTAAAGTAGTATAATATTTTTATATATTAATTGATTGTTTAGTAATAATTTATGACTAACTAAAAAAATCTAACTTATGTCTTGCCACTAGTGCTAATATTTTGTAGGGATTGAGTGTCTTTTTCCTCCTTATGGGACCCCAGGTAATAAAACTCACATATCCTTCATTCATGGTATACCACATGCCATCTTTTAACAAATTGTACAAATGTGTGTGGTCCGTGTGGATGTTTCTCTCCAAGCATTTATGTGTTCAAGTCTAATAGGTGATGGAACTTGAGGGAATTGAGAGGGGGCGGAAATTTACGGAACCCATAATAGGTGTTAATTTTTTGAAATGAGTGGGGGTGAAACCATTATTTTACAAATGTGTGTGGTCCGTGTGGATGTTTCTCTCCAAGCATTTATGTGTTCAAGTCTAATAGGTGATGGAACTTGAGGGAATTGAGAGGGGGCGGAAATTTACGGAACCCATAATAGGTGTTAATTTTTTGAAATGAGTGGGGGTGAAACCATTATTTTAACTAAAAATAACATTTCGGCCAAAAAATTAACATTACAGGCGGAAAAAGAGAGGTCTGAGTCGTATTAACACAATATGCATACATGCTAATATTAGTCTAATAATATTGGTGAATTTTCTATTACTAAAGTGGTATTAGTTCAAGTATAAGTGTGACAACTGGTACCTGACCGGCCGGCAAGTCCGTACGGTATGCGTACTTTCAACAGTAACTATGTGTAAATACATGTGTGTAAACAGTACTTGTATTAACAGAATTCTAAATACAAGAAACAGTTGTACGTATTTTCGTGTAAACTTAAATATTGTAAGTACAACATACATTTAAAACATTAGTTGTGTGTATTTAAGTGAAAACCTAAGTACAGTTAACACAACAGATCATGAGAAACAACAGTGTTCATGTGAATAACAGAAACAAATCGGTTGCGATCTGATATCCATAGATGACAGGAATTAGATGGCCGACATTTCAGTGTGAAAACAATGTGAAAACAGGGTGTTTAGTTGAGTCCAACAGTGAGGAAACACAATTCAAACATAATTTACAGTGTTGTTTCAGAATAACGAACTGACAGTGTGTTTGCGTGAGTGACGATTCACACAAATATATCTGTGAGTTTAACGTTCTGAAATAATGACTGGAAAGTAGAAAACAAAAGTCGGAAAGCAAAACCATCGACGTGTTCGTTCGAATGACGATTCGAACGAATACGCGCGATGGTGACGCGATTTGACGAAACGAAAACGAAAAACGACACGAACGAAATTAAATTAATAGACTTAAATAAATAACATTTTACAATTTTGAAACTCATCAAAATAATTAAATTAACATCTTCTTATTTATTACAAATAAATTACGCGTAAAATTCCGAAAACGCGACGAAAACGCGAACCGAGCAACCGAAACGAACCCGAACACCCCGGAGTATATAAACACCAAATGAGGATGTTTTCCCTCATTTAATGCAGCCAACCTCTCTCTAAAAACCCCTTTCCCGAACCTTTTACCTCTCTCTAGAAAACAACCTTCAAAGCTTCGTATCTCACTCGTTCGTGGACGAAATCGGGCGTTCTTGGTGTCCACGCGTAGCTCTTGACTTCCTCTACCTAGAAGTACAGCAGATCGGAGCTTTTATCCCGCCAAATTTGAGGTATGATGCGTGAAAAAGATGAGAAAAATAGGGTTTTCATCATTTGCTCGACCCAACCATGTAACCGGTATTAGAACCTGTGTAAAACAACCACTACACCCTTCAAAAAACCTTGTTCTGGTTCACCACTGTTGTGAGAGCACCACCATGGATCGAGCCTTTCAACAGCCGCGCGATGAGGATGCAACTCAGCTACAGGTTCGTGGGTAAGGCTGGCTGAACCTTCGACCAGCCGAACCATCAAGGGCTCTCAAGCAGGCGAACCTTCTACCTTGTACAGCCGAACCCCCACGTGCCACGAACCATTACCAGCGAACCATGTCAAACCCTACGAATCACCTGCGGAACCTTTGAGTCTTAGGCGAACCCACGCACGAACCTTTATCAACCAGAAGTTGGCCGAACCTTTCACAAACCTTGGGGTTCACCGACTAACAGCATTGCCATAGTCACGAACCTGCTATCAACAACAAGTTGCCGAACCCATTTCATGGACTCACGAACCTGCACATGCGGATCCTGCGAACCTTTGACTCCCACGAACTCAATCCCTTGGCGACCCTTGATGTCGCCGAACCTCATATTGCCAAACCATGAACTCATCTGAACCTGGCCGAACCCCTGGACACGATGGCCGAACCTGTAACCAAATTAGAACGGCCCAAATTCCCTTGTGAAGCACAAATCAACAACCCTCTCGGCCCAACAATATTGGTTTAGCCCCTTTTACATCTAATTCGGCCCAAATGACAATATGCATGGCCCAATTGGCCATGTACATCACACATACGACCCAAAGGCCCAAGTATATTCGGCCCACTCGATTTTCGGTTCATATGAACTAAATTGAGATAAACAATAGATTTAATTAATTTTAGTGGAAATGGCATGGGAAATCAATCAAGGTTTATACAAAGATGAATAATATTAGTTGAATGAGATTTATAAACTTAAAACACTAAGTTACTAAGATAATTGCGAAATTATTAATTAATTTTGTGAAAAAGTATTTATTCTAACAAGATCAAAGCATGGGATATTAAACCATAAACCTAAGATAACCTTTAGGTTGGTTTGCAAAGTTCTACAATTACAAGGAATGGACGTGTAATGACAAAGTTTTGAGATTTCAAGAATAACCTTGGGCCTAATAAAGACCGCGACTCACGGGTGTTAGCCAATTTTCAGGCTAACACATACACGTGCACAAATCTATACAAATGGTATTTATAAGTTAAATACAACGTGAAATCAATACAGGATCGTGAAAACTACCACAAGTACAGACAAGAGCGCGTGCATTCCTTATTTACGCTAAGTCAACCCTACAACAACAAGGTGAGTTCATATGCCCCTTTTACTTAATCTTACTGATTTTAAACTCTCGGGGCTGAGAAACATGCTTACTTTTACTTGTTTAAAAGTTTTGCTTAACATATTGCTTATGCTTTGATTTAGATAATATTAAATTGTTTATTATCGTCTATCATTGCATGCTTGTATGATCATGAGATAACAGGGAAACTCAAATGAATATGATAAAATAATTTCATAGTTCATCAACACACTAGAATAACATAGTTGTAAGATTTTATCTCACAACACTTAGTTATTCCTACATGAGCAAACAATGAGACAATTCATACACAAACAAACAATGAGAACAATTACAGTGAAACATGATGACACTACACAACACATGGATGATTAGAAGATAAATATCTACTAAATATCATTCCACATTATAATTGACTAAGTGTGATATGTCAAGTACTTATAACACTTAGTTACAACTTAAAAACATACTATGCGATAGTATGAACGCATTTATCAATCCACCACCTGAGCGGATTAAGGGTGGCAAGACTAGTTCTTACCACGGCTTAATGGCAACATGGTGAACATATGGATCATTTAGAATAATAATCATGATAACGTATCTTCATGATAACAATATCATTTTCACATCGGTTCACATAACGTAATAAGACATGTTCTTATTCAACTTTGTTAATCACATGAGAACATCCCACATTGAGAACAATAACAATATCGATGTACATCATCCATTGTTACCTGTGGACTAGTAGACTGAGGAATTTATTTTCTCACATGTCATATTATTAGTAACAGTTCCGATGAAGGCTATGGGATCACACGGCGGGATAGAGGTGAATCGGGTGCATTGTAATCTGATTACGTGAGGATCACAATGGACTCCTTTTGGGCTCTATACGTTGCATTTGAGAATACATTACAAATAGTTAACTAACACTTTTAATATCTAAAAGTGAAACAACAGTTAACCCCACAATTATAGAATAATACAAGGAACAGATTGAGAATCTAATATCCTTAACACATATATTGATTATCAATACTTCGGTTTGATAACTACAACGCTGACATCATATTATTCTATACATGAGAACACAGGTGATCAAGAATGAGATGAACCTGTGGAATTGGTGATGTCGTCAGAGCTTAGCTAATAAACTAACTAAAAACCGACTCTAAAATAGACACTAAGTAATAATTCTAGACTCTTTAAAACCTAAGCTACCGACAGGCAAGTGTACCTATCGTATGTAGCAGAGCAAAGCAAGTCCGGATATCGAACCCACATACTTCTACAGACTGTACTAACTAGACTCTATGACTTATCTATACAAAATTTGTACTTAAATAAAATAATAAGGAGGGGGGTTTTGCTAACAAAACTAAGAATAACTAAAAGAAAGCTAAAGAGAAAACACCAGACTGAAACGAAAATCAGACGCAGAAAGAACACTACCTAGGCATGAATCCTACACATGTTCAACAAAGAATCTATCGGTAATGGAAACAATGTGATACCGGGATCTTAAAATACTAAACTCAAAGGAAACCTAGAGCACCCTCGACCCTTCTCAAGGATTGTCAACTAAGAGTCCTAGAAGCCGTTAAACCCCCGGTTAAATGGATTTCCCTCACAGGTCATCCAATTATACTCAAAATGTATCCGCTAGACAATCTACCTCACGGCACAATAATCTCAAAACACCTAAGAAGTAACTGTTGAACAATCTACCTCACAGCGCGAAAGTCACAGTTTTCTTAAATGATAGGGATGACTTGGGTTTTCCTATTGGATTCGGTAAACAAAGATATAAGATGAACTAGAAAGATCTTCTCACAAAGCTTCTAAACTAGAAAATCTAACACCCTAGACAAACCGGCAATCTCTCACCTCACGGCTATCAAGATTGGTTGCACATCTAATATATCTATATCAAGATAATAACTCCAATGATAAACTCGTACGCAGTAAACCATCCAATAATCAAAAACACACAGTAATTGACCTAGCATGCACCTATTACATGAAAGACATTCACCAAGGCACACAAGGAGTAAATCATCAATCCATAAACAATCATAGACACACATAAACATCCAATAATCCAATCCAAGTTTGTTACATCATGAGTTCATCACATAAACATAATCCAAAACCAATAAAAACCAATGTTAAACATGTGCAATCATCAAAACCTAGGTAGTTCTAAAAGATTAGCCAAGAAACATCATACGAATACAATCCATAATCTGCTTAAAGTGAATGAGAAACATAGAAATCAAAGAAAACAAAGAAACAAAGAAAATAGAATGAAGAACACCCGAATTCCTTGATCCTAGGCCTTCAATCTTCAATCCAATGCTTTCCCAACCTTTGATTCACCTTAGAATGGCCTTTCCTCGTCCTCCTAGTCGCCTCCAGCCGTTCAAAAACGTGTTCTCCTATTCGAAGATGCCCTAAAAAATACCTTCCCAGCCGTTTTTATTGAAAAGATCTCGATTTTCTGAATTTGACCCCGCGTCGCGTACCGCGACAGCTTCTTCCAAACCCTTCGCGCTACGCGATGGGTCTCGCTACCCGACAAATTAGTCGGGTCAACATGCAATCATTAAAAGGGGCAGTTTTGTAATTTCCACCTGTCGCGTAACGCGACAGGGTTTCAGATAGCCTTCGCGATACGCGAAGGCTTTAGAAATCCAGATTTTTCTTTCTTCATTCTCAGATCCGTCTTCGTCCAACCGGGAGCTCGTTTTCTTGATCTTTTGCTAAAAATTGATATGTTTATTACCTGTGAGCATAAATTTGTAGAAATGTGAAGAACCAGCATCAATTGACTCTAAAGTTAAATAAAACTGTACAAAAACAATTAAAAGCAAATAGAAAAACAGGTGTGTTTTGCAACACATCAATTGGGAATGGAAATCAATAGTTGTATTGCAAGTAGTGTGGAGTTCTAGTAGTGATGTGGTGGGATGTTGGCTAGGGCTTAGTTCCCTTACATATGCCCTATATATAAGCATCACTACTAGGATGATATAATACTTGTAAATATAACTATTGAGAAGCCATTGGGTGAACAGGTAAACATACAACATATAACATAACATACATTGTGATAGTGCATGTGAATGAATCAAGGTTTTCAATTAACATACTTATGAACTCACCAACCTAGTGTTGACTTTGTTTAAATGCATGTTTTCTCAGGTGACGAACATGTTTAGTTACCATGATTACTGGGACATAGCTTGTGGACTTTTAGAAGACCTAGCTACTTTTGTGATTACATACTTTTGGATAACAAGAACATGAATCATCTTTTGTATATCTTGTACAGATACAAGATATAGTCTCATTGATTCTTTTGATAGATTTACTTGGTTAAATTATGAACGATACATTGTAATTTAATCTTGTAATTCTATATCATTGATGTGTTAGCATTTCTCATTTAATTATCATGTGCTATGTAAACAATCTGATTGTTCGATTATCACTCCCAATATCGCGCCCCAGGAACCTTCCGCCCGACGGGAAAACCCGATCCGTTCCCGCCGGCTCGGGGTGTGACAGATTGGTATCAGAACCATGGTTATAGAGAAATATAGGTCATATTACTTAAACGGTTCGACCTAGACTATAACCTAGGGAGCCTCATATAGAGATCATGTGACATAGGATTTTATTCGCATGTGCCTTCCTCTGCATCTGATCACTGCACTAACCGATTTCTTTTCGGTTATGATCAGAATGCCGCCGACAAGACCTCCACCTGCTATGCTGCCACCACCACAAGACTTGGCACCGCACTCATCTACACCTTCACCTACTGATTCTCCTACACAACTGTAACATCTGTGCCGGAACCGTCACCGGAACAGTAATTTGCACTGTAAAGTGCACAGTAACTCAGGTACACGTTACGTGAAACTATGTTGATACTGTTTACACATGTGGCTTAACATGAAACTATGATGCGATTGTCTGAAATCTGATTTAAAACCTGATGGTTTAACAGTCAGAAACATATCAGACAACACAAACCTGACACACAGATACTTGAGTTGATGCTAGTATGTATAAACGTATGCGAGGATAAACAGAACAAAGCTATGACAGTTGTTGTTACAGAATGCTAAACCGACGAATTATTCGTACAGGTGACGATCTGTATGAATAGATCTGAAAGTTTAACGATCTGAAATGATGACTGGAAAGTAGAAAACAAAATCAGAAAGTGAAACGTACGATCGTGTTCGTACACTTGGCGCTCTGTACGAAAACGCGCTTAAGTGACGTTTTCTTACGAAACGAAAACGAAAACGGCACGAACGATAATAAAATTAAGGAAATATAATATTTCCTGTTTTACAATTTTGAAACTCATCAGAAATAAATCAAACGGAAACTATTTTAATGAAAACGCGTAAAATAAATTCATTTTAATTATATTACGTAAAAATACGCGAAATAGTGACGCGAGTTAACGAAACGCTCAAAATAATTAATTACGATAAATAATTTAAGACAAATAAATTTTAAAGATTTATTTGGAATCACAGCCTTCGGAACGTAAACTAAAACTAATTTTTATTTAACGTCGTAAAAATACGCGCGTTACGTTCCGGAAACACGAAGGAAACGCGAACCGAGCAAACAAAACGAACCCGAACTCACTCGGGGTATAAAAACCCTCAATGAGTTCATCTTCTTCATAAAACACCCTTCTCTCTCTCTCTAAAAACCCTAATCCGGCCACCCTCTCTCTCTCTACCTTCTCTCTACCATAACTCACTCAAAACTCAACCAAATCACCTTATTCTTTCGCCAAATCGAAGCTCTCGACATTCCCTACACAAAGGTACCAAGGATCTGCCCTATCTCCATCTTAAAGTCTCGAAATCTTATAGAGAAGTTTCGTTTTTAGGGTTTTCTACAAACCCGACAAAAAACGAATTTTAGTCGGTTTATAACACCTTTTTTTCGACCCATACACCTTCTAAATGATTTTACCCATCTAAACCCACTCAAAACGACTATATATACGACTATACCTTGAAATCATCTTCTCCCATGGCTGAAAACCCGTTCCGGCGAATGGCCCACGAGAATGAGCCATTCGGGCGAATGGCCGGAGTATGAGTCGAGAGTATGAGTCGGGAGTATGAGTCGGGAGTATGAGTAAGGAGTATGAGTCGGGAGAATGAGTGGAGAATGAGTCGGGAGAATGAGTGGAGAATGAGTCAGGAGAATGAGTGGTGAGTATGAGTCGGGAGTATGAGTCGGGAGTATGAGCCGGGAGAATGAGCCATTCGGGTCACTCATTCGGGCGAATGACTCATTCGGGAGACTCATTCGGAGGACTCACTCGGGAGACTCATTCGGCGACTGGCTCATTCGGGACTCATTCGGGAGAATGACTCATTCGGGTGAAAACTCATTAGCATGAGCCATTCTTATGAAAATCACAAGAATGAGTCATTTTCACTACACCAACTCAGTTAACAACTCAGATTTCAAAAAGAACAATCAAATAAGGGATCATAACTCAAATAATGTTTAATCAAACACAGGACTGTGAATACAACATCAGTACGACAACAGTGAGCGCGTGCATTTTTGAGTCTTAGTCAACCACTACAACAACAAGGTGAGTTCATTTGTCCTTTTTTTCTAAATATTTTGATTTTACTTCGGGACTGAGAAGCATGTTATACATTTTAAACCAATGTTTAAATGATTTATAAAAATGCTTTTACACAAATTCTTGATGCTTATGCTACAAACTTGAAGCTTAAACTAGATGCTTAATGCTTATGTTATAAACTCTATGCTTAAACCATACGCTTGATGCTTATGCTATAAACTATATGCTTAAACTACGTACTCGATACTAAAGCTTGAACACTTATACTAAATGCTACAATGCTACATGCTACATGCTAATGCTTAACACTAATACTACATACTAATGCTAAACACTAATGCTACATTCTAATGCTTAACACCAATGTTACATGCCAATGCTTAACACTAATGCTACAAGCTAATGCTTAACACTAATGCTACAGGATAATACTTAACACTAATGCTACATGCTAATGCTTAACACTAATGCTACATGCTAATGCTAAACACTAATGCTACATGCTAATGCATAACACAAATGCTACAATGCTACATGCTAATGCTTAACACTAATGCTACATGCTAATGCTAAACACTAATGTTACATGCTAATGCTACACACTAATGCTAAACACTCATGCTACAATGCTACAAGCTAATGCTAAACACTAATGCTACATGCTAAGTGCTAACGCTATTTGCTGATACTATATGCTTACTATGCTTGAATGCTCGAAATGCTTTAAGTGCTTGCCTTACCGGTTGTGAAACTATTTGAATGCTAAAACTATTGGCTATGGAAGAACAATAGTTGGTCTCTCAGTGCTTGCCTTCAGGTGTTCTTCCTAGTCAGGACTTGAAGAACAATAGTTGGTCTCTCAGTGCTTGCCTTCAGGTTGTGACAATCCAACTTTTCGGATTAACTTTGTTAACTGAAGAGAGTGAGATCACGGGCCCAACAAGACAAGTTAGGCCCAATGAATCAAAGACAGGCCCAATAAGGTCAGTGTAGGCCCATTGAGGTTTAGATAGGCCATTAAGGCCAAGGAAGGCCCAGTAAGACCAAGGAAGGCCCAATAAGGTTAAGGTAAGTCCAATAGAGCCAATTTAAGCCCAATGAAGCCAAGTAGGCCCACTAAGGCCAAAGTAGGCCCAAGGTAGGCCCAATGAGTCTAGGATAGGCCCAATTATAAATTAAGAGGTCCAATTAGGTTAAATTAGCTCAACAATGTTCTAAGTTATCCAATTAGTAATAATCCGGTATTTTTGGATAAATCCTGTTAACTGGAAGTTAACGAAATCAAATGAAATTATGCAATATTAAGTTAGAAGGAGTGAAATTAGACACATGATTTTATAGAACACTTGGATTGTGTGGATAATAGTTAAATGTATCAAGAATGTTAAATTTTGACTATTAAAGTCAAAATTCGAAGTGGCTAAGTGAGTGAAATTCGAGTTTTATAGTAAAAAGCAATTATGGGTCGAATTAATCATGTGAGTAACTGGCATTGATGAATAGCAAACGTTCCTATCAGTTATTAAGCTCTAAATCATGGTATTGAAGGCAATTAAACTCCTCAAATTCGTAACCGAATTGGTATATATCAAAATGGTATATTTCGGTTCAAATTCACACAATTGAATTCACATATTTGCTGATCGGTGGTATTAGAGACTAGTGCAAACAACAATTTCATCCAACAACTTGCGGGAGGAGGATGTTTTGATTGAAGGGGCGGCCGAATTTAGGGCTTGTAAGCGATCTACAACGATTCGACTTTGAATCAAGTAAGTAATCACTTCAAAACCTTCTAATATGGCCGATTAGGGTAAAACATAAGCCAATTTTGTGTAATAACATCGAATGCTTTGAATTCGACAACTAGGGTTCTTATTAGAAACGGTTTTGGGGGTTTTTAACCAAATGAGCTTTAAAATTAAATTAAACTACACCAATAGCTTCAGAAGGGTTCGATTTAACTAAACCATGTATCAATTTCATTAAGTTACAACGATTTGATGGATTTTAGTTCTAGGGTTCTTAATGGGAATCGGTTTTGGGGGTTTCTTGCCTAAACGGATTGATAGTCAAATTAAATCATGTAGAAAGTTTCAGAGTAATGTGGAAAAGGAAATACCTAGGTCAATTGCATCTAATGGTAGTGAATTCGATGATCTTGATAACTAGGGTTCTAAGTGGAAACGAAATTGGGGATGTTGCTTCAAACAAGTTTAATATTCGAATTAAACATGTAGGCAGGTGCGAAATATCTATGTTAATGAAAACCCTATGGTATTGATGTTGATCGGGTTCGATTTATGGATCAATTGGAACAAAAGTTGGTTCGGTTTGTTGGATAAGGGGAAACCCGACTGTTGAAGGATAAAACTATTTAAAATGGGTTAGGTTAACAAAAGTTGAAGCAGACTAGATGGTAGGCAGTGTGTGCGGTGGATGGGGGGTCGCGGGTTCGATCCCGGTTCCAACCAATTTTTGGGTTTTAATGTTATTTTAGTGTTTTACTCATATCTCACTCGTTTTAACCCCGATTCGAGCCATTCGAATTGCGTTAGAACCAGAATTCAATTCCGGACGAATTAGAATAATAAAATTTGTATTTTAATCAGAAAAACGAAATCACGTATAATTACGATTATTTAAATAAAATCAAATGTGATTTTATTTAAACGATTTTTAAGTCACGCGTATATACGTTTACACATTCTTAACATTTTAGCATACGTGTGTTGACACGTATGTGATGTCAAGCACAAAACGACATTCTGAATAACACTAGGTTATTGTTTAAACACAGATTCTTCGTAGGAGGATTTCTTACACGAGCTTTTAGTGTGTGATCATTCTGCTAAACTCAAAGGTGCGTACACGGCCCCTTTCTTATTTTAAACTGTTTTGGGGGAGAAAACATGTGCAACAAACTATTTTTAGATACATATCACTTGCATGAGTTAGCTGTTTACATTATGTGACAACATATCAACTTGAAAGTCCTTACACACCTCGAACCGTTTAGTTTGCTGTAATGCAAAGCGTGGTAGTTGGAAATAGATCTATTAGGTTTGACAAACCTCACCTGGTAGATGGGATCTACGCAGGTGTTTGACTGACCAAACACAATTTTACTATTGTTGTGATAGACAATAGTGGCAAGGCGAAAACATGCTATAGCATGGCAATCCGTCAGCTTCGGTGTCGAACACTTATGTAAATAGTTTATATGACTAGCTATCATGACTGTGCATGTGTGATTATGTTATCTACAATCTTGTTATTCAAACTGTTGTTTTGAACATTGTGAATACTTAAAACCTGTGTTATGCACCAACCTTTGTGTTGACTTGATTTACATGTTTTCTCAGGACGCTAAGGCGCGTATTAAAGCTGGCATGGACTAGGAGATAGAGTCGCATGCATTTTAAACATTTTGGATATTTGAATTTGAACATTTGAGGATTTTGTTTTGTAATTTACATATTACAACTGTTATTGGTTTTTAAACGCTTCCGCAATTTTTGAAAACTCTGATGTTACGTTTTTAAGACTAAAGTATGATTTGAAATTCATATAGAGGTCTTCGTTATGTCTAATGATCTGAGATCCTGGTTTGTCACGTTCCCAAATGGTATGATTCCGTTAGTTGAAAATTGGGGGTGTGACAGATTGGTATCAGAGCCATTGGTTATAGCGAACTAGGTTTGCATTTGTAGGCCTAGACTATAACTGTTAGACATTAGACACACATGTTTACACATACTGCTTAGGAATTACATATGACATTATGTAATTGATTTGCTTACGCATTGCACTTACATATGATATTATGTAACAGGCATGGCATCATCATCGGTACCTTATATTATTATTGATGATTCCGAGGACGAGGAGCCGATAGTTCCGGCACCACCGTCATCACCACCACCACCTATTCCATCACCTCCACCATATGAGCAGGATGACTCAGATCCGGAGGAGGATCCGGACGAGGACCCGGAGGAGGATCCAGACGAGGATCCAGACGAGGATCCAGAGGAGGATCCAGACGAGGATCCGGATGAGGATCCGGAAGAGGAGCCAGAGGAGGACACTCAGCAGATCCCTGCTGAGGGACCTTCTACACACTCACCACCGGTACTAGATGCTCCTGAGCCTAAGAGGCAAAGGACGGACGCCGAGGAGATCGCCAAATTGCGCGAGGATCTGGATGTAGCAGAAGATAGGATCATACAGAGATCTCAGGAACTATGGGATGCTATTGAGAGGCAAGAGGAACTTGCCCATTTGGTTCATGATATGCGGGATGAGATGATCAATTTGATTGGTCGTCTAGAAGAGTCAGAGAACCGAGAGGAGATTTTGGCGGGCAGGGTTGAAGCCTTGGAGGATTTAGTGGCCTCTGAGAATGAGGAACAGGATGAGGAGGAGGAGGAGGAACCAGCACCAGTTGTTGAGTCCGATCCTGAATCCACTGTTGAGGATGATTGATTGTTTTTCTTTTCTTTCTTGTTTTGTTTAAACTTATTAGGAACGGGTTGTGTTCCTACATTAGTAGTTTGAAAAGTATGTTTGATTTCAAAAGTATTGTACTCAAAGAAAATTTCTATCTATTGAAGAATTATTATTTATTTCCAACAGTTGCGTTGATTCATATTATATGTTGTATTTGTTGTTTTACTTACACATGTCACATTGGGTTTTGATTACGCGCTAACATTTCTTGTAAATAGGAAACTAATGGTTGAGGGAAACGTTCAGATGACAGTTGCTGAGCTCAACGAGCTAATTAACAATAGAGTCGCAGAGGCTATTGCACAGTATGCTCAGACACATAACACAGGACCACATGGTCCAGCTGGGGGATTGGTTAACCCACAAGTCTGCACGTTCAAGATGTTTTTGGACTGCAAACCACACAATTTCAAAGGGTCGGAGGGGGCCATTGGACTCCTTCGGTGGATTGAAAAGGCTGAGTCAGTGTTTGAAATGTGCAACTGCCCTAACGAAAGCAAGGTGAAATTTGCTACGGGAACATTGGAGGGTCCAGCACTAACTTGGTGGAACTCAAATGTCCAGACTCTGGGGTTGGGAGAGGCAAATGCCTTAACATGGAATGACTTCAAAACTTTACTGGGAGAGGAGTACTGTCCTCGCAGTGAAATGCAGAAGTTGGAAGAGGAATACTGGCACCTCAAGATGGAGGGGTCAAACATTGAAGAGTACACAACCAGGTCACACGAGTTGGCCAGACTGCTACCACACATGGCTACTCCAGCCAGTAAGTGGATTGAAAGGTACATTGGAGGACTAGTGCCTCAGATTCAGGGGTTGGTGACTTCAGCAAATCCCACCACCATCCAACAAGCTGTTCGTTTAGCGCATCAGCTTACTGATCAGGCAGTGTTACAGGGGACTCTGCCTAAACGAAAATCTGCTACCAAGGTGGGAGATCATAAGAGAAAGTGGGAAGGTAACAATTCCAAGGGTAACAACCAACAATCGTATCAGCAAAACCGGAAGCAAGACTCAAACAAGTCTTACCAAAATTCAAACAGCGGTCAGCAATCATCATCATCGGGGGGTTATATTGGTAAACACCCCAAGTGCAACAGGTGTGGGTTTCATCATGCCGGTAATCAGTGTGACAGAGCTAGGTGCCAAAGGTGTGGCAAGATTGGACATGCGGCTAAGGATTGTCGCGGGGAGCTACAAAACAACCACAACAACCAGAACAATAATCAGAACAACGCACAGAAGGGTTGTTTTGAGTGTGGCAAGATGGGGCACTTTAAGAAGGATTTCCCACAACTCAAGAAAGGCGGGGAGAATAATAATACAAATGGCAATGGCAACGACAATGGTAATGGTAATGGCACCAACAACAACAATAACAATAACAACAACAACAATGGTGCTAGAGGCAGGGCGTTTGTGATTGGAGGACGTCAAGCGCGGGAGGATCCCAACATTGTTACGGGTACGTTCCTCTTAAATAATCACTATGCCTCTATGTTATTTGACACTGGTGCCGATCAGAGTTTTATATCTAATTCACTTGCTAAGTTGCTAAATGTTAGTCCCACTGCCTTAGATAGTCCATACACTGTGGAATTAGCTGATGGTAAGTTGATTGTAGTGGAAAATATTTTTAAGGGATGTATCCTTGATTTGATGGGTCAAACATTAGAAATTGATCTTATGCCTATTGCCTTAGGCAGTTTTGATGTAGTCATTGGCATGGACTGGTTGTCCAAAAACCAGGCTGAAATAGTATGCCATGAAAAGATTGTTCGTATACCTCTTACAAATGGAGAGACACTGTATGTACAAGGTGAAAAGATCAGTACGCCACTGCGTCTCATATCTTGTATGAAAGCACACAAATGTCTGCGTAAAGGTCATACAGCAGTTATAGCCCTTATAACTGAAAAACCGGTAGCTGAGAAGAAGATTGAAAATATACCAGTAGTTTGTGAATTTCCGGAGGTATTTCCAGAAGACTTGCCGGGATTACCGCCTATCAGACAGGTGGAATTCCGAATCGATCTTACACCAGATGCAGCACCGATAGCTAGGGCGCCTTATCGACTTGCACCGTCTGAGATGCAAGAGTTATCCACACAATTGCAAGAGTTGTTGGATAAGGGTTTCATACGACCTGGTTTTTCACCGTGGGGAGCTCCAGTTTTGTTTGTAAAGAAGAAGGACGGGACTTTTCGTATGTGTATCGATTACCGGGAATTGAATAAGGTTACTATCAAGAACCGGTATCCGTTACCCAGAATCGACGATCTGTTCGATCAGTTGCAAGGTTCGAGTTACTACTCGAAGATTGATCTCAGGTCGGGTTATCATCAATTAAGAGTCCAGGAGGAGGATATTCCGAAGACAGCATTCAGGACACGCTATGGCCATTATGAGTTCTTGGTCATGCCATTTGGGTTGACAAACGCTCCAGCTGTATTCATGGATCTCATGAATCGTGTTTGTAAACCTTATCTTGATAAGTTTGTCATTGTATTCATTGATGACATTCTCATCTATTCAAAATCTGAGGAGGAACACGCTGAACATCTTCGACTATTATTGGAATTATTGAAACAGGAACAACTGCACGCTAAGTTCTCGAAATGTGATTTCTGGATGCGAGAAGTACAATTCTTGGGACATATAGTTAATGAAAAGGGTATACATGTTGATCCAGCGAAGATTGAAGCGATTAAGAATTGGGAAGCACCAAAGACCCCTACCGAGGTACGACAATTCCTTGGTTTGGCGGGATATTATCGACGATTCATTGAAGGTTTCTCAAAGATCGCTCAACCACTTACAGCTCTTACGCATAAGGGAACGAAGTATAGCTGGACGGATAAACAGGAAACTGCATTCCAGTTATTGAAACAGAAACTCTGCAGTGCACCGATTCTGTCCTTACCGGAAGGGACGGAAGACTTTGTGGTGTATTGTGATGCATCTGCACAAGGTTTGGGATGTGTATTGATGCAACGTGATAAAGTGATTGCGTATGCTTCCAGACAACTACGACCACACGAAAAGAATTACACTACTCATGACTTGGAGTTAGGAGCAGTGGTTTTTGCTTTGAAGATTTGGAGGCATTACTTGTATGGAACTAAGTGTACTATTTACACTGATCATAAGAGTTTGCAACATATCTTTGATCAGAAGGAGCTTAATATGAGGCAACGACGATGGGTTGAGTTGTTGAACGATTATGAGTGTGCGATTAAGTATCACCCGGGAAAGGCTAATGTAGTAGCTGATGCTTTAAGCAGAAAGGATACTTCAACAAGACGGGTTCGTGCACTTATGATGACAATACATACTGACTTACCTGACAAGGTACGCAGTGCTCAGATCGAGGCTTTGAAAAAGGAAAATTTGGTACAGGAATCTTTACGGGGAATGGAAGAACAGTTGGATACGAATGCTGATGGAATTCGTTATTTCATAAATCGAATGTGGATACCTTTGTATGGAGGTTTAAGGGAACTCGTGATGGACGAAGCACACAAGTCCAGATATTCAGTCCATCCAGGATCAGACAAGATGTATCATGATTTGAAGGCACTGTATTGGTGGCCTCACATGAAAGCTGATATTGCTAAGTATGTTAGCAAATGTTTGACTTGTTCTAAAGTCAAAGTTGAATATCAGAAACCATCTGGTTTACTGCAACAACCAGAGATACCGATGTGGAAATGGGAACAGATTTCGATGGACTTCATTACTAAGTTACCCCGTACACCGAGTGGTTGTGATACGATATGGGTAATTGTCGATCGGTTAACGAAATCTGCACATTTCTTAGCAATCAAGGAAACCGATAAGATGGAGAAACTGACTCGCATTTACATTAAGGAAGTGGTAGCACGGCATGGCGTGCAATCTCTATCATATCAGATCGGGATGCTCGATTTACTTCCAACTTTTGGAAATCTCTTCATAAGTCATTAGGGACTCGTTTGGATATGAGTACCGCTTATCATCCACAGACAGACGGTCAAAGTGAACGAACGATTCAAACGCTCGAGGATATGTTACGAGCTTGCGTAATTGACTTTGGTGATAGCTGGGAGAATCATTTACCGTTAGTGGAATTCTCTTACAATAATAGTTATCATACGAGTATTCAAGCAGCACCGTTTGAAGCTTTGTATGGTCGTAAATGTCGTTCACCAGTTTGCTGGGCTGAAATTGGTGACAGTCAGATAACAGGTCCTGAACTGGTGCACAAGACGACAGAGAAGATAGTTCAAATCCGGAACCGTATGGCAGCGGCCCGAGATCGACAGAAGAGTTATGCTGACAAGCGTCGTAAACCATTGGAATTTCAGGTAGGAGACCGAGTTCTTCTAAAGGTATCACCTTGGAAAGGTGTGATACGATTCGGCAAGCGCGGGAAGCTTAGTCCACGTTACGTAGGACCTTTTGAGATTCTGAAAAGGATTGGTCCGGTTGCGTATCAACTCAAACTACCGGATGAACTCAGTGGAGTTCATGATGTGTTTCATGTGTCGAACTTAAAGAAATGTCTATCTGATGAGACATTGATTGTACCGTTGGAAGAAATACAAGTAGATGAACAGTTGCGATTCATTGAAGAACCGGCAGAAATCATGGACTGAGAGGTCAAACAACTTAAGCAAAGCAAGATTCCGATAGTCAAAGTCCGATGGAATTCAAGACGTGGTCCTGAATTCACATGGGAACGGGAAGACCAAATGATGAAGAAATATCCTCATCTATTCAAAACAACTACTGCTAACACTGAGAGCGCACATTAAATTTCGGGACGAAATTTCCTGCAACAAGGGGATGACGTGATGCTTCACACATCAACACTGCAAATTTCAAACTGTAAGCACAAACATTTTAAACATTTGATTTATTAAATTGATTTTGTTACAAACATTTGTGCTACATTACATTCTATATATTTTATGTGCTACATTTCATATGTTACATGTTATGGTAGTACATACATGATTGCTTACACACATTTTGCTATGTGCGGGGTTGCATAGTACAAACGGTTATAGACACTCACTATATGTGAGGTTACACAACAACACATTTTGCTATGTGCGGGGTTGCATAGTACAAACGTCACTATGTGTAAGGTTACACAACACAGTATGATCAAACACAAACAGTCACAGTTAGGTGAACTAACTAGTGTACACGCAAACAGTCATATTGAACGATCACATTTGAGTTGTGATGTTGCAAGCATTAGACTTTGTGTGTGAGTACACACAAGCACACGGAATGATCAAATCACACTAACACGCACAATCTGAACTCGTAAATAGTTTCCTAACTATTCCTAACACTTATTAATTTTCGGGACGAAAATTCCTTCAACAAGGGGATGATGTGACAATCCAACTTTTCGGATTAACTTTGTTAACTGAAGAGAGTGAGATCACGGGCCCAACAAGACAAGTTAGGCCCAATGAATCAAAGACAGGCCCAATAAGGCCAGTGTAGGCCCATTGAGGTTTAGATAGGCCATTAAGGCCAAGGAAGGCCTAGTAAGACCAAGGAAGGCCCAATAAGGTTAAGGTAAGTCCAATAGAGCCAATTTAAGCCCAATGAAGCCAAGTAGGCCCACTAAGGCCAAAGTAGGCCCAAGGTAGGCCCAATGAGTCTAGGATAGGCCCAATTATAAATTAAGAGGTCCAATTAGGTTAAATTAGCTCAACAATGTTCTAAGTTATCCAATTAGTAATAATCCGGTATTTTTGGATAAATCCTGTTAACTGGAAGTTAACGAAATCAAATGAAATTATGCAATATTAAGTTAGAAGGAGTGAAATTAGACACATGATTTTATAGAACACTTGGATTGTGTGGATAATAGTTAAATGTATCAAGAATGTTAAATTTTGACTATTAAAGTCAAAATTCGAAGTGGCTAAGTGAGTGAAATTCGAGTTTTATAGTAAAAAGCAATTATGGGTCGAATTAATCATGTGAGTAACTGGCATTGATGAATAGCAAACGTTCCTATCAGTTATTAAGCTCTAAATCATGGTATTGAAGGCAATTAAACTCCTCAAATTCGTAACCGAATTGGTATATATCAAAATGGTATATTTCGGTTCAAATTCACACAATTGAATTCACATATTTGCTGATCGGTGGTATTAGAGACTAGTGCAAACAACAATTTCATCCAACAACTTGCGGGAGAAGGATTCGATTGAAGGGGCGGCCGAATTTAGGGCTTGTAAGCGATCTACAACGATTCGACTTTGAATCAAGTAAGTAATCACTTCAAAACCTTCTAATATGGCCGATTAGGGTAAAACATAAGCCAATTTTGTGTAATAACATCGAATGCTTTGAATTCGACAACTAGGGTTCTTATTAGAAACGGTTTTGGGGGTTTTTAACCAAATGAGCTTTAAAATTAAATTAAACTACACCAATAGCTTCAGAAGGGTTCGATTTAACTAAACCATGTATCAATTTCATTAAGTTACAACGATTTGATGGATTTTAGTTCTAGGGTTCTTAATGGGAATCGGTTTTGGGGGTTTCTTGCCTAAACGGATTGATAGTCAAATTAAATCATGTAGAAAGTTTCAGAGTAATGTGGAAAAGGAAATACCTAGGTCAATTGCATCTAATGGTAGTGAATTCGATGATCTTGATAACTAGGGTTCTAAGTGGAAACGAAATTGGGGATGTTGCTTCAAACAAGTTTAATATTCGAATTAAACATGTAGGCAGGTGCGAAATATCTATGTTAATGAAAACCCTATGGTATTGATGTTGATCGGGTTCGATTTATGGATCAATTGGAACAAAAGTTGGTTCGGTTTGTTGGATAAGGGGAAACCCGACTGTTGAAGGATAAAACTATTTAAAATGGGTTAGGTTAACAAAAGTTGAAGCAGACTAGATGGTAGGCAGTGTGTGCGGTGGATGGGGGGTCGCGGGTTCGATCCCGGTTCCAACCAATTTTTGGGTTTTAATGTTATTTTAGTGTTTTACTCATATCTCACTCGTTTTAACCCCGATTCGAGCCATTCGAATTGCGTTAGAACCAGAATTCAATTTCGGACGAATTAGAATAATAAAATTTGTATTTTAATCAGAAAAACGAAATCACGTATAATTACGATTATTTAAATAAAATCAAATGTGATTTTATTTAAACGATTTTTAAGTCACGCGTATATACGTTTACACATTCTTAACATTTTAGCATACGTGTGTTGACACGTATGTGATGTCAAGCACAAAACGACATTCTGAATAACACTAGGTTATTGTTTAAACACAGATTCTTCGTAGGAGGATTTCTTACACGAGCTTTTAGTGTGTGATCATTCTGCTAAACTCAAAGGTGCGTACACGGCCCCTTTCTTATTTTAAACTGTTTTGGGGGAGAAAACATGTGCAACAAACTATTTTTAGATACATATCACTTGCATGAGTTAGCTGTTTACATTATGTGACAACATATCAACTTGAAAGTCCTTACACACCTCGAACCGTTTAATTTGCTGTAATGCAAAGCGTGGTAGTTGGAAATAGATCTATTAGGTTTGACAAACCTCACCTGGTAGATGGGATCTACGCAGGTGTTTGACTGACCAAACACAATTTTACTATTGTTGTGATAGACAATAGTGGCAAGGCGAAAACATGCTATAGCATGGCAATCCGTCAGCTTCGGTGTCGAACACTTATGTAAATAGTTTATATGACTAGCTATCATGACTGTGCATGTGTGATTATGTTATCTACAATCTTGTTATTCAAACTGTTGTTTTGAACATTGTGAATACTTAAAACCTGTGTTATGCACCAACCTTTGTGTTGACTTGATTTACATGTTTTCTCAGGACGCTAAGGCGCGTATTAAAGCTGGCATGGACTAGGAGATAGAGTCGCATGCATTTTAAACATTTTGGATATTTGAATTTGAACATTTGAGGATTTTGTTTTGTAATTTACATATTACAACTGTTATTGGTTTTTAAACGCTTCCGCAATTTTTGAAAACTCTGATGTTACGTTTTTAAGACTAAAGTATGATTTGAAATTCATATAGAGGTCTTCGTTATGTCTAATGATCTGAGATCCTGGTTTGTCACGTTCCCAAACGGTATGATTCCGTTAGTTGAAAATTGGGGGTGTGACATCAGGTGTTCTTCACGTTCGGGACTAGAAGGCACCTACTATGGTCTCTCAGTGCTTGCCATAGGGTGACCTTCATAGTCGGGACTTGAGGAGTAGACTGATGGTCTCTCAGTGCTTGCCATACAGTGATTCCTCAATGTTCACTAATGCTATAAACTTTGTATGCTCATATGCTTGCCATGCTAAAACAACGGTTTGGTCTCTCAGTGCTTGCCTTACCGGTTGTGAAACTATTTGAATGCTAAAACTATTGGCTATGGAAGAACAATAGTTGGTCTCTCAGTGCTTGCCTTCAGGTGTTCTTCCTAGTCAGGACTTGAAGAACAATAGTTGGTTTCTCAGTGCTTGCCATAGGGTGACCTTCATAGTCGGGACTTGAGGAGTAGACTGATGGTCTCTCAGTGCTTGCCATACAGTGATTCCTCAATGTTCACTCATGCTATAAACTAAAACATAATGCTAAAGCTATAAACGAAATAGAGGGTAGGTAAGACGCTTAATTATCATTAACAACAATGTCCTATGCGACTTAGTATGTGGTGGGACGGCGTCTGGGCGGGTCGTAGGCTCGACTCAGGGGTATGCCCTATATATAAGCATACCGAGTTGGATGATACAGGTGGTGTTAATGAGATTAAGGTTGTTACCGAGGGGATGCATGAATGCTTTTGGGTCAATATCATAAACTTTTAAACACGATGCTTGTTAAACTTATTGAAGCTATTACATACGAATGCTATAGACTGGTAAACTTTGAAGCAGTAGACTAAAGCTATGATGAAGGATGAATTGGATAGTAGGTAAAATGCTTAATTATCATTAACAACAATGTCCTATGCGACTTAGAATGTGGTGGGACGGCGTCTGGGCGGGTCGTAGGCTCGACTCAGGGGTATGCCCTATATATAAGCATACCGAGTTGGATGATACATGTGTTGTTAATGAGGTCAAGGTTTTACCTAGGAGGTTTGCAAAAGCTATTTTACAAATACTAAAACTACATGAACTCACCAACCATTGTGTTGACTTTGTTTTCTTACATGCTTTCTCAGGTGATGCGCAGGAATAGAATCAGACTTCAGGAATGCATACTAGGATACTCTGATAGAGGACCTAGTAGACTTTTGGAAAGCACAGATTTTGTTACAAAAGCAAATCACTTTTGATATCTTGTACATATACAAGATAGATACATATGATTCTTCTGATAGGTTTATTTAGTTAAATTACTAAACATGGTCAACTGTAATTTAACTTTGTAATCCTAGTTTGATGCTATTGTGCTTTAGTTATTCTTAACATTGATGCTATGTAAACAATCTGATCATCACGATTATCACTCACGATATCGCGCCCCGAGAACCTTCCGCCCGACGGGGACTTCGATCCAACCCCGCCGGCTCGGGGTGTGACAGATTGGTATCAGAGCTCAAGGTTATTGAGAATAATAGGTCATTTACTTAAACGGTTTGACCTAGACTATAACTTAGGGACCCTTCATGTAGAGAACATAGGAATTAGGAATATACTTGCATTATGTCTTCTGCATTCGATCATTGCACTAACTGATATCCTATTGGTTACGATTAGAATGTCACCAAGAAGACAACCATCGCCGTCTATTCCTTCACAAGAGATGGATCCAGCAGTCGATGCACTCGCAACTCTGATCACTGAAGAGTTGATGTCGGTTCTTCTTGGAATCATCACCCGGATCCGGAACAGTGAGGAGTTCGCTATGAACTTCCCACCCCTGTCTGCAGAGAAGAAGGAACCGGAAAAAGGAGGAACCAGCATGAAACCTAAACGTCATTCTGCAAAAAGGCGAAAGAGAACTGTGAACTACATTGACGCTACACCCATTAGTCAAATCCTGCCCGGTCCGATTTCAGGGATGCGTGCCCAATGCGAGGGAAAAACCCCTCACTGCTCAGTCTGTCATAATTATCATCGAGCTGAACTCCCATGTGTGCAGTGCATACGCTGTGGGAAAACAGGCCACTGGATGCAACAATGCAGAACGCCCATGACCCATATTCCCCGTCAATATTTTGGCACATCTCCTAAATGTACCAAATGTGGTTTTCACCATGACGAGAAGAAACCTTGTAGACACTGTCTGAATTGAGGGAAATACGGACACTGGATCCAACAATGTCGGTTTATTTCCACCAGGAAACAAGAACAAAGAGCAAGTACCTCTACTCCCTCTCAAGATAACCACAACTGCTACAAGTGCGGAATGCTCGGACATTTCGCGAGGGACTGCCCTAGGAGGATGCCTCCAGCTGACCCAGTAATCACAGAGGAATTACTTGCTTTACCAGCTCCTGGAGATCACTCGGAGTCCGATGACTCCATAGGTATGCAAATTTCATTATGATATGATGAATTGTTTATTGATGTATATGCTAGAAATGCATAATCTGTTGTGATTTTAGAAACAATAAATCTCAGGTAACTGTGAGCAAACTCGGTGCCGATAAAATAATCAGAATAGTAACCTAAGAAATTCTTAGGTCAAATAAGCATTAAACGACTAAGTAAAGGATAGGGTAATTCTTGATTATAGTTTAACTATTGTAACTAGAAAGTGAACCTTATCCAATTAGAACACTAAAAGCTATAGAAAGTCGAGATGCTAAAACTAATGTGTAAGCTGTCACTTTTCACCTAGACCTTATAAAACTCGAGTTACTTAATTTGGAGAACTTCAGTTCTAGGATGTTAAGGAAAGGATGAATGTTAAGAATATGCTGAAATCATGGTTAAACTAGATAAGTAGACCGGGAGAATCAGTTGCGAATACAAGACAAGGGTATGCCAAAGATGGGTAATGGTATGTGATATGCTCTAACCCGTAAGTGCTTGTTTCATTGTGATACTAGTATGCACCAGGAATGTATCTTGTTGATATTAGTATAACCACATAGGTATTCCATGGAAGCCTAGAAAATTCTGTCAGGTGGTAGAAACAATGAAGGAATCCTTAGTTAATGTATACAACATACTTAGGAAACCACAGCTAACACTAAAGTGGTGTAACAATTGATGCTCATAGCATCAATTAGTTTTGAACAATAAGATGTTAAAATGATGCAAAGATTACACAAGCAATAAGACGAGCAAAACTCTGAGGCAATACTTGACGAATCATACTTAAGGCAATTACACCAGGAGACGAAAACAAGATACATCTGACTCATGATGAATAAGTCAACATAAAAGACTCATCATACGTGGGACCAGATGGTATAAATGACATAGACCTAAGCATGATACGACTTAGAGGATAGATCACAAGAAATGATTGGCAGATTAACTCTCGATCAAATCGATCGAGGTGATGTGAAAGGCTTACACATGCATTTCATAGACAAATCAATAGGTACTACGGAAGTCCGAAGTCAAGCACGGAACGAAACCGTATTTCAACTACTAAACTTAGTGGGAATTTCAACTACTAAACTTAATGGGAATTCCAAAAGCAACCCAGAGCTCATTTGGGAGCGTAGGGACATCACGCCAAACAAAGTCACCCCCCAGTTGTTACAAAGAAAGTTGTAACTAATAATAACTTTTAAATTTCGGGACGAAATTTCTTTAACAAGGGGAGACTGTAACATCTGTGCCGGAACCGTCACCGGAACAGTAATTTGCACAGTAAAGTGCACAGTAACTCAGGTACACGTTACGTGAAACTATGTTGATACTATTTACACATGTGGCTTAACATGAAACTATGATGCGATTGTCTGAAATCTGATTTAAAACCTGATGGTTTAACAGTCAGAAACATATCAGACAACACAAACCTGACACACAGATACTTGACTTGATGCTAGTATGTATAAACGTATGCGAGGATAAACAGAACAAAGCTATGACAGTTGTTGTTAAAGAATGCTAAACCGACGAATTATTCGTACAGGTGACGATCTGTACGAATAGATCTGAAAGTTCAACGATCTGAAATTATGACTGGAAAGTAGAAAACAAAATCAGAAAGTGAAACGTACGATCGTGTTCGTACAGTTGGCGCTCTGTACGAAAACGCGCGTAAGTGACGTTTTCGGACGAAATGAAAACGAAAACGACACGAACGATAATAAAATTAAGGAAATATAATATTTCCTGTTTTACAATTTTGAAACTCATCAGAAATAAATTAAACGGAAACTATTTTAATGAAAACGCGTAAAATAAATTCATTTTAATTATATTACGTAAAAATACGCGAAATAGTGACGCGAGTTAACGAAACGCTCAAAATAATTAATTACGATAAATAATTTAAGACAAATAAATTTTAAAGATTTATTTGGAATCACAGCCTTCGGAACGTAAACTAAAACTAATTTTTATTTAAAGTCGTAAAAATACGCGCGTTACGTTCCGGAAACACGAAGGAAACGCGAACCGAGCAAACAAAACGAACCCGAACTCACTCGGGGTTTAAAAACCCTCAATGAGTTCATCTTCTTCATAAAACACCCTTCTCTCTCTCTCTAAAATCCCTAATCCGGCCACCCTCTCTCTCTACCTTCTCTCTACCATAACTCACTCAAAACTCAACCAAATCACCTCATTCTTTCACCAAATCGAAGCTCTCGAAATTCCCTACACAAAGGTACCAAGGATCGGCCCTATCTCCATCTCAAAGTCTCGAAATCTTAGAGAGAAGTTTCGTTTTTAGGGTTTTCTACAAAGCCGACAAAAAACGAATTTTAGTCGGTTTAAAACACCCTTTTTTCGACCCATACACCTTCTAAATGAGTTTACCCATCTAAACCCACTCAAAACGACTATATATACGACTATACCTCGAAATCAACTTCTCCCATGGCTGAAAACCCGTTCCAGCGAATGGCCCACGAGAATGAGCCATTCGGGCGAATGGCCGGAGTATGAGTCGAGAGTACGAGTCGGGAGTATGAGTCGGAAGTATGAGTTGGGAGTATGAGTAAGGAGTATGAGTCGGGAGAATGAGTGGAGAATGAGTCGGGAGAATGAGTGGAGAATGAGTCAGGAGAATGAGTGGTGAGTATGAGTCGGGAGTATGAGCCGGGAGAATGAGCCATTCGGGTGACTCATTCGGAGGACTCATTCGGGAGACTCATTCGGCGACTGGCTCATTCGGGACTCATTAGGGACTCATTCGGGAGAATGACTCATTCGGGTGAAAACTCATTAGCATGAGCCATTCTTATGAAAATCACAAGAATGAGTCATTTTCACTACACCAACTCAGTTAACAACTCAGATTTCAAAAAGAACAATCAAATAAGGGATCATAACTCAAATAATGTTTAATCAAACACAGGACTGTGAATACAACATCAGTACGACAACAGTGAGCGCGTGCATTTTTTAGTCTTAGTCAACCACTACAACAACAAGGTGAGTTCATTTGTCCTTTTTTCTAAATATTTTGATTTTACTTCGGGACTGAGAAGCATGTTATACATTTTAAACCAATGTTTAAATGATTTATAAAAATGCTTTTACACAAATTCTTGATGCTTATGCTACAAACTTGAAGCTTAAACTAGATGCTTAATGCTTATGTTATAAACTCTATGCTTAAACCATACGCTTGATGCTTATGCTATAAACTATATGCTCAAACTACGTACTCGATACTAAAGCTTGAACACTTATACTAAACGCTACAATGCTACATGCTAATGCTTAACACTAATACTACATACTAATGCTAAACACTAATGCTACATGCTAATGCTTAACACCAATGTTACATGCCAATGCTTAACACTAATGCTACATGCTAATGCTTAACACTAATGCTACATGCTAATGCTTAACACTAATGCTACATGCTAATGCATAACACAAATGCTACAATGATACATGCTAATGCTTAACACTAATGCTACATGCTAATGCTAACCATTAATGTTACATGCTAATGATACACACTAATGCTAAACACTAATGCTACAATGCTACAAGCTAATGCTAAACACTAATGCTACATGTTAAGTGCTAACGCTATTTGCTGATACTATATGCTTACTATGCTTGAATGCTCGAAATGCTTTAAGTGCTTGCCTTACCGGTTGTGAAACTATTTGAATGCTAAAACTATTGGCTATGGAAGAACAATAGTTCGTCTCTCAGTGCTTGCCTTCAGGTGTTCTTCCTAGTCAGGACTTGAAGAACAATAGTTGGTCTCTCAGTGCTTGCCTTCAGGTGTTCTTCACGTTCGGGACTAGAAGGCACCTACTATGGTCTCTCAGTGCTTGCCATAGGGTGACCTTCATAGTCGGGACTTGAGGAGTAGACTGATGGTCTCTCAGTGCTTGCCATACAGTGATTCCTCAATGTTCACTAATGCTATAAACTTTGTATGCTCATATGCTTGCCATGCTAAAACAACGGTTTGGTCTCTCAGTGCTTGCCTTACCGGTTGTGAAACTATTTGAATGCTAAAACTATTGGCTATGGAAAAACAATAGTTGGTCTCTCAGTGCTTGCCTTCAGGTGTTCTTCCTAGTCAGGACTTGAAGAACAATAGTTGGTCTCTCAGTGCTTGCCTTCAGGTGTTCTTCACGTTCGGGACTAGAAGGCACCTATTACGGTCTCTCAGTGCTTGCCATAGGGTGACCTTCATAGTCGGGACTTGAGGAGTAGACTGATGGTCTCTCAGTGCTTGCCATACAGTGATTCCTCAATGTTCACTCATGCTATAAACTAAAAAATAATGCTAAAGCTATAAACGAAATAGAGGGTAGGTAAGACGCTTAATTATCATTAACAACAATGTCCTATGCGACTTAGTATGTGGTGGGACGGCGTCTGGGCGGGTCGTAGGCTCGACTCAGGGGTATGCCCTATATATAAGCATACCGAGTTGGATGATACAGGTGGTGTTAATGAGATTAAGGTTGTTACCGAGGGGATGCATGAATGCTTTTGGGTCAATATCATAAACTTTTAAACACGATGCTTGTTAAACTTATTGAAGTTATTACATACGAATGCTATAGACTGGTAAACTTTGAAGCAGTAGACTAAAGCTATGATGAAGGATGAATTGGATAGTAGGTAAAATGCTTAATTATCATTAACAACAATGTCCTATGCGACTTAGTATGTGGTGGGACGGCGTCTGGGCGGGTCGTAGGCTCGACTCAGGGGTATGCCCTATATATAAGCATACCGAGTTGGCTGATACATGTGTTGTTAATGAGGTCAAGGTTTTACCTAGGAGGTTTGCAAAAGATATTTTACAAATACTAAAACTACATGAACTCACCAGCCATTGTGTTGACTTTGTTTTCTTACATGCTTTCTCAGGTGATGCACAGGAATAGGATCAGACTTCAGGAATGCATACTAGGATACTCTGATAGAGGACCTAGTAGACTTTTGGAAAGCACAGATTTTGTTACAAAAGCAAATCACTTTTGATATCTTGTACATATACAAGATAGATACATATGATTCTTCTGATAGGTTTATTTAGTTAAATTACTAAACATGGTCAACTGTAATTTAACTTTGTAATCCTAGTTTGATGCTATTGTGCTTTAGTTATTCTTAACATTGATGCTATGTAAACAATCTGATCATCACGATTATCACTCACGATATCGCGCCCCGAGAACCTTCCGCCCGACGGGGACTTCGATCCAACCCCGCCGGCTCGGGGTGTGACAGATTGGTATCAGAGCTCAAGGTTATTGAGAATAATAGGTCATTTACTTAAACGGTTTGACCTAGACTATAACTTAGGGACCCTTCATGTAGAGAACATAGGAATTAGGAATATACTTGCATTATGTCTTCTGCATTCGATCATTGCACTAACTGATATCCTATTGGTTACGATTAGAATGTCACCAAGAAGACAACCATCGCCGTCTATTCCTTCACAAGAGATGGATCCAGCAGTCGATGCACTCGCAACTCTGATCACTGAAGAGTTGATGTCGGTTCTTCCTGGAATCATCACCCGGATCCGGAACAGTGAGGAGTTCGCTATGAACTTCCCACCCCTGTCTGCAGAGAAGAAGGAACCGGAAAAAGGAGGAACCAGCAAGAAACCTAAACGTCATTCTGCAAAAAGGCGAAAGAGAACTGTGAACTACATTGACGCTACACCCATCAGTCAAATCCTGCCCGGTCCGATTTCAGGGATGCGTGCCCAATGCGAGGGAAAAACCCCTCACTGCTCAGTCTGTCATAATTATCATCGAGCTGAACTCCCATGTGTGCAGTGCATACGCTGTGGGAAAACAGGCCACTGGATGCAACAATGCAGAACGCCCATGACCCATATTCCCCGTCAATATTTTGGCACATCTCCTAAATGTACCAAATGTGGTTTTCACCATGACGAGAAGAAACCTTGTAGACACTGTCTGAATTGAGGGAAATACGGACACTGGATCCAACAATGTCGGTTTATTTCCACCAGGAAACAAGAACAAAGAGCAAATACCTCTACTCCCTCTCAAGATAACCACAACTGCTACAAGTGCGGAATGCTCGGACATTTCGCGAGGGACTGCCCTAGGAGGATGCCTCCAGCTGACCCAGTAATCACTGAGGTCAGCAACACTGGAGATCAGCAACTGTCCGGAACAGTATAGGGTGAAGTATGCTGCGGGGTCATTTCACAAGCGAGCGTTAACTTGGTGGAACGCTCAGGTTAATACCAGAGGCAGGGATGAAGCCCTGTAAATGCCTTGGGATGACTTCAAGGCATTACTGCGGGCAGAGTTTTGCCCAAGGAATGAAATTAAAAGGGTTGAGACTGAATTACTCAATCTTGTTATGATTGGTGCTGGGCATATGGCCTACACCACAAGATTTCATGAGCTGGCATCATTGGCACCGGATATAGTGCCAACACTGGAAAAGAGAATTAAACGGTATATCGGGGGATTACCGGCCTGTATGCAAGGTTTTATCCTTGCTGCTCATCCAACAACCATGGAAATGGCTGTTACTCTGTCATCAACAATGACAGATGTGATGGTTGCCTCTGGGGCAATCAAGAAAGAGGCTGACTCAGCCAAGGCTGGAACTTCCAGGAAGTCGGACAAACGTCCGGCTAAGAAACAAAAGGTGGCTAGAAACTTTGCTGCCACCACTCAAGCCCCAATGCTCAACCAGCCTCCACCACTACAGATCAGAAAGCCATACACTGGCACTGCACCTTTGTGCAACTCATGCCAGTATCATCTACCAAACATCCCGTGCAGACACTGCACCAACTGTGGGAGATTTGGTCACACGGTAACTCACTGCAGGAGCCCGAGGGCTCCGAACAGAAACAACAATGCAGCCACTGCTGCTGCTGCTGACAACAGGTCCTGCTACACGTGTGGCGAACCTGGCCATTTCTCGAAGGATTGTCCCAAGAGAGCTCAACCAAGGGCTCAAGCAGCACGAGGAAGAGCCTTTCAGATAGGAGCTGCTGATGCACGATAGGACCCGAATGTTATCACGGGTACATTTCTCCTATCTGATTTGTATGCATCCATATTATTTGACACTGGGGCGGATCAGAGTTTTATCTCATCCGACTTTGCATTCCATCTTAATTATGTTGAGGAATTGTTAGACTCCCCTTACACTATTGAGATAGCAAACGGCAAACAGATCAAAGTAGATACAATACTTAGGAATTGCCCACTAACACTTGGCGATCACACATTTTCCATTGACTTGATACCGATGGAGCTGGGCAGTTTTGACATCATTGTCGGAATGGATTGGCTATCTCTTAACCGAGTCGAGTTCATCTGTTCCGATAAACTATTACGCATTCCAGTGTAGAACAATGAGATCTTGGAGATTCGTGGAGACCAAGCGAAACGCAGTGTCAAGATAATATCGTGTATGAAGGCCCGCAAGTACTTACGAAAGCAATGTGTCGCATTTCTAGCTCACGTGATCGAGAAAGACAAGAAAGCAATCAAGATTCAAGACGTGCCAATTGTGAGAGACTATGCGGACGTGTTTCCGGATGACTTGCCGGGACTGCCGCCTGGGAGATCGGTGCAGTTCCGAATCGATCTGATTCCGGGAGCGACTCCTGTAGCCAAGTCTCCTTACAGACTCGCACCATCAGAAATGCAGGAGTTGTCCAATCAATTACAAGAGCTACTCGACAAGGGATTCATCCGACCGAGCTTTTCCCCGTGGGGAGCTCCGGTTCTTTTTGTTAAGAAGAAAGATGGATCTTTCAGGATGTGCATTGATTACTGAGAGCTCAACAAGCTCACCATCAAGAATCGGTACCCGTTACCGAGGATTGATGATTTGTTTGATCAGTTACAAGGAGCTCAGTACTTTTCAAAGATAGACCTGAGATCAGGTTATCACCAGCTTCGGATTCAAGAGGAGGACATACCAAAGACGGCCTTTCGTACCCGATATGGTCACTACGAGTTCATGGTGATGCCATTCGGACTAACGAACTCACCGGCAGTGTTCATGGATTTGATGAACCGGGTGTGCAAGCTGTACCTAGATTAGTTTGTTATCGTCTTCATTGATGATATACTGATTTATTCAAAGAACGAGAAGGAACATGAGCAACACCTCAAAACAGTCTTAGAACTCCTGAAGGAAGAACGACTCTATGCCAAATTCTCCAAGTGTGAATTCTAGTTAAGAGAAGTTCAGTTCTTGGGCCACGTGATTAACAATAATGGGATTCACGTGGATCCTGCCAAGATTGAAGTGATCAAGAACTCGGATGTGCCTACAACACCGACAGAGATCCGATCATTTTTGGGATTGGCAGGTTATTACAGGAGATTCATTTCGAATTTCTTTAAGATAGCCTTACCTTTCACCAAACTCACACAGAAGTCTGAACCATTTGTGTGGACTCATAAACAAGAAGAGGCATTCCAGACACTAAAACAAAGATTGTGCAATGCTCCAATCTTAACACTCCCAGAAGGCAATGATGACTTTGTAGTTTACTGTGGTGCTTCCCATCAGGGACTCGGATGTGTTTTGATGCAACGAGACAAAGTCATTGCTTATGCCTCAAGACAGCTGAAGATACATGAGAAGAATTACACGACACATGACTTAGAACTGGGAGCTGTTGTCTTTGCCTTAAAGATTTGGAGACACTACCTTTATGGTACCAAGTGCACTATCTTCATAGATCACAAGAGTTTACAGCACATATTTGATCAGAAGGAGCTTAACATGAGACAGAGACGTTGGGTTGAGCTCCTGAACGATTACGATTGTGTGATCAAATACCATCCGGGCAAAGCAAATGTTGTTGCAGATACTTTGAGTCGGAAGGAAAGAGTCAAACCCTTGCGCGTTCGAGCAATGGGAATGACCGTGCAAAAAAGTTTGAGAGAGCACATCATACAGGCACAACATGAAGCAGTGGCAAGAGACAACCTGAAACGCGAGCTCGATTGTGGAGCCGAGAAACACTTCAAGACAAAACAAGACGGGGTTGTCTATTATCTGGATCGTGTTTGGATTCCAGCAGTAGATGAACTCCGAACACTCATACTTGACGAGGCACACAAGACACGTTATTCAGTTCACCCCGGTGTCGATAAGATGTACCAATATCTTAGGTCGTTTTATTGGTGGCCCGGGATGAAGAAAGATATTGCCACTTATGTTGGCAAATGCATCACATGTGCCAAAGTCAAAGCTGAACACCAGAAACCTTCGGGTTTGCTGGAACAACCGGAGATACCACAATGGAAGTGGGAACAAATAGCTATGGATTTCATTACCAAGCTACCCCGCACTTCCAGCGGATACGATTCTATTTGGGTCATCATTGATAGATTGACCAAGTCCGCACACTTCTTGCCGAACAGAGAAACTTACAAGATGGAGAAGCTAACAAGACTATACGTTGATGAAATAGTAGTGAGGCACGGGGTGCCATTGTCTATTATTTTAGACTGGGACGGTCGATTTACTTCGCGGTTCTGGCAATCATTGCAACAATCCTTACGGAAAAGTGTTAACTTGAGCACTGCTTACCATCCACAAACGGATGGACAAAGCGAGCGCACCATTCAAACCCTAGAGGATATGTTGAGAACATGCATCCTAGACTTCGGTGGAAGTTGGGATACACACTTACCACTCATTGAGTTCTCCTACAACAATAGCTACCACAGTAGCATCGGATGTGCTCCGTTTGAAGAACTTTATGGTAGAAAATGTCGGTCTCCAATTTGTTGGACCAAAGTGGGAGACAACAGAATCACTGGGCCTGAACTTATTCAGGAAACCACTGATAAGATAGCTCAGATACAACAGAGATTACAAGCATCACGTAGCCGCCAAAAGAGTTACGCCGACAAATGGCGCAAGCCTTTGGAATTCGATGTGGGTGACCGAGTCATGTTGGAAGTGTCCCCATGGAAAGGCGTAGTTCAGTTTGGGGCTAAAGGCACGCTATCACCTAGGTATGTCGGACCATTTGAGATTACTCAACGCATAGGTCCTGTGGCATACAGACTCAGACTCCCTGATGAACTCAGTGGAGTACACGATGTGTTTCATGTATCAAATCTCAAGAGGTGCTTAGCAAACGAAACATTGATCATACCATTAGAAGAGATACAAGTTGATGAGCAACTACATTTCATTGAAGAACCTGTAGAGATTATGGAATGTGAAGTTAAGAAACTGAAACGAAGCCGTATCCCTATTGTAAAGGTTCGATGGAACTCCAAGCGTGGACCAGAATTTACTTGGGAGACTAAGGACAACATGAAAACAAAGTATCCCCACCTGTTCGAGAAGTAAAGCCCGACTTTTATGCTTAAATTTCGGGACGAAATTTCTTTAACAAGGGGAGACTGTGACAACTAGTACCTGACCGGCCGGCAAGTCCTTACTGTATGCGTACTTTCAACAGTTTCTATGTGTAAATACATGTGTGTAAACAGTACTTGTATTAACAGAATTCTAAATACAAGAAACAGTTGTACGTATTTTCGTGTAAACTTAAATATTGTAAGTACAACATACATTTAAAACATTAGTTGTGTGTATTTAAGTGAAAACCTAAGTACAGTTAACACAACAGATCATGAGAAACAACAGTGTTCATGTGAATAACAGAAACAAATCGGTTGCGATCTGATATCCATAGATGACAGGAATTAGATGGCCGACATTTCAGTGTGAAAACAATGTGAAAACAGGGTGTTTAGTTGAGTCCAACAGTGAGGAAACACAATTCAAACATAATTTACAGTGTTGTTTCAGAATAACGAACTGACAGTGTGTTTGCGTGGGTGACGATTCACACAAATATATCTGTGAGTTTAACGTTCTGAAATAATGACTGGAAAGTAGAAAACAAAAGTCGGAAAGCAAAACCATCGACGTGTTCGTTCGAGTGACGATTCGAACGAATACGCGCGATGGTGACGCGATTTGACGAAACGAAAACGAAAAACGACACGAACGAAATTAAATTAATAGAATTAAATAAATAACATTTTACAATTTTCAAACTCATCAAAATAATTAAATTAACATATTCTTATTTATTACAAATAAATTACGCGTAAAATTCCGAAAACGCGACGAAAACGCGAACCGAGCAACCGAAACGAACCCGAACACCCCGGAGTACATAAACACCAAATGAGGATGTTTTCCCTCATTTAGTGCAGCCAACCTCTCTCTAAAAACCCCTTTCCCGAACCTTTTACCTCTCTCTAGAAAACAACCTTTCAAAGCTTCGTATCTCTCTCGTTTGTGGACGAAATCGGGCGTTCTTGGTGTCCACGCGTAGCTCTTGACTTCCTCTACCTAGAAGTACAGTAGATCGGAGCTTTTATCCGGCCAAATTTGAGGTATGATGCGTGAAAAAGATGAGAAAAATAGGGTTTTCATCATTTTGCTCAACCCAACCAGTAACTGGTTTAAGAACCTGTGTAAAACAACCACTACACCCTTGAAAACCTTGTTCTGGTTCACCACTGTTGTGAGAGCACCACCATGGATCGAGCCTTTCAACAGCCGCGCGATGAGGATGCAACTCAGCTACAGGTTCGTGGGTGAGGCTGGCCGAACCTTCGACCAGCCGAACCATCATGGGCTCTCAAGCAGGCGAACCTTCTACCTTGTACAGCCGAACCCCCACGTGCCACGAACCATTACCAGCGAACCATGTCAAACCCTACGAATCACCTGCCGAACCTTTGAGTCTTAGGCGAACCCACGCACGAACCTTTATCAACCAGAAGTTGGCCGAACCTTTCACAAACCTTGGGGTTCTCCAGCTAACAACATTTCCATAGTCACGAACTTGCTATCAACAACAAGTTGCCGAACCCATTTCATGGACTCACGAACCTGCACATGCGGATCCTGCGAACCTTTGACTCCCACGAACTCAATCCCTTGGCGACCCTTGATGTCGCCGAACCTCATATTGCCAAACCATGAACTCATCTGAACCTGGCCGAACCCCTGGACACGATGGCCGAACCTATACCCAAACGAACCCAAAGGCTCGCTGGGTCTGGGACATGGTAACCATGCAGCAACTTCGGCCACCTTCTTTTAATCGAGTTTTGACAACCCGATCCATTTCACTTCATTTGAGTTAATTGCTTAGGCCCAGACAGCACATAGGTTTCCCAATCGTGAAACCAAATTAGAACGGCCCAAATTCCCTTGTGAAGCCCAAATCAACAACCCTCTCGGCCCAACACTATTGGTTTAGCCCCTTTTACATCTAATTCGGCCCAAATGACAATTTGCATGGCCCAATTGGCCATGTACATCACACATACGACCCAAAGGCCCATCTATATTCGGCCCACGTGATTTTCGGTTCATATGAACTAAATTGAGATAAACACTAGAGTTAATTAATTTTAGTGGAAATGGCATGGGAAATCAATCAAGGTTTATACAAAGATGAATAATATTAGTTGAATGAGATTTACAAACTTAAAACACTAAGTTACTAAGATAATTGCGAAATTATTAATTAATTTTGTGATAAAGTATTTATTCTAACAAGATCAAAGCATGGGATCTTAAACCATAAACCTAAGATAACCTTTAGGTTGGTTTGCAAAGTTCTAAAATTACAAGGAATGGACGTGTAATGACAAAGTTTTGAGATTTCAAGAATAACCTTGGGCCGAATAAAGACCGCGACTCACGGGTGTTAGCCAATTTTCAGGCTAACACATACACGTGCACAAATCTATACAAATGGTATTTATAAGTTAAATACAACGTGAAATCAATACAGGATCGTGAAAACTACCACAAGTACAGACAAGAGCGCGTGCATTCCTTATTTAAGCTAAGTCAACCCTACAACAACAAGGTGAGTTCATATGCCCCTTTTACTTAATCTTACTGATTTTAAACTCTCGGGGCTGAGAAACATACTTACTTTTACTTGTTTAAAAGTTTTGCTTAACATATTGCTTATGCTTTGATTTAGATAATATTAAATTGTTTATTATCGCCTATCATTGCATCCTTGTATGATCATGAGATAACAGGGAAACTCAGATGAATATGATAAAATAATTTCATAGTTCATCAACACACTAGAATAACATAGTTGTAAGATTTTATCTCACAACACTTAGTTATTCCTACATGAGCAAACAATGAGACAATTCATACACAAACAAACAATGAGAACAATTACAGTGAAACATGATGACACTACACAACACATGGATGATTAGAAGATAAATATCTTCTAAATATCATTCCACATTATAATTGATTAAGTGTGATAAGTCAAGTACTTATAACACTTAGTTACAACTTAAAAACATACTATGCGATAGTATGAACGCATTTATCAATCCACCACCTGAGCGGATTAAAGGTGGCATGACTAGTTCTTACCACGGCTTAATGGCAACATGGTGAACATATGGATCATTTAGAATGATAATCATGATAACGTATCTTCATGATAACAATATCATTTTCACATCGGTTGACATAATGTAATAAGACATGTTCTTATTCAACTTTGTTAATCACATGAGAACATCCCACATTGTGAACAATAACAATATCGATGTACATCATCCATCGTTACCTGTGGACTAGTAGACTGAAAAATTTATTTTCTCACATGTCATATTATTAGTAACAGTTCCGATGAAGGCTATGGGATCACACGGCGGGATAGAGGTGAATCGGGTGCATTGTAATCTGATTACGTGAGGATCACAATGGACTCCTTTTGGCCTCTATACGTTGCATTTGAGAATACATTACAAATAGTTAACTAATACTTTTAATATCTAAAAGTGAAACAACAGTTAACCCCACAATTATAGATTAATACAAGGAACAGATTGAGAATCTAATATCCTTAACACATATATTGATTATCAATACTTCGGTTTGATAACTACAACGCTGTCATCATATTATTCTATACATGAGAACACAGGTGATCAAGAATGAGATGAACCTGTGAAATTGGGAATGGAAATCAATAGTTGTATTGCAAGTAGTGTGGAGTTCTAGTAGTGATGTGGTGGGATGTTGGCTAGGGCTTAGTTCCCTTACATATGCCCTATATATAAGCATCACTACTAGGATGATATAATACTTGTAAATATAACTATTGAGAAGCCATTGGGTGAACAGGTAAACATACAACATACAAGTAACAAAACATACATTGTGATAGTGCATGTGAATGAATCAAGGTTTTTAATTAACATACTTATGAACTCACCAACCTAGTGTTGACTTTGTTTAAATGCATGTTTTCTCAGGTGACGAACAGGTTTAGTTACCATGATTACAGGGAAATAGCTAGTGGACTTTTAGAAGACCTAGCTACTTTTGTGATTACATACTTTTGGATAACAAGAACATGAATCATCTTTTGTATATCTTGTACAGATACAAGATATAGTCTCATTGATTCTTTTGATAGATTTACTTGGTTAAATTATGAACGATACATTGTAATTTAATCTTGTAATTCTATATCATTGATGTGTTAGCATTTCTCATTTATTTATCATGTGCTATGTAAACAATCTGATCGTTTGATTATCACTCCCGATATCGCGCCCCGGGAACCTTTCGCCCGACGCGAAAACCCGATCCGTTCCCACCGGCTCGGGGTGTGACAATAAGATTATATGGTATTTAAGATTAAAAAAATTGTTTAGAAAAAAATGTAATAGAAAAATTAATGTTGTCTATTTACTTAAATAGATATTCCTTTCAAATAAATTATTGGCTTAAGCAACGAAGTGCCCACAAGATAATGCCTTCGGGCCTTTAACATAGATGTCCTTTGTTGTTGTAGGTCGAATCTATGTCCAAGAATAGCTTGGGAGTGCGATATACCAGCTAAACATACAACAATGCTCTACTTGTATTTTGATATAGTGGCACAAATCTAGATTTTATGATCTGAATTGTAATTTTATTTTCTTTATAAGTTATTTGTTAGAATGACTATCGTATTTTAAAAAAGACAAAGAATGATCTAAAAAAGAAATAAAATATTATGATACAAGATTCGTATGACTATGGACCAATGTCGAGGAAAATAAGAAAGAGTAGATAACATGGTGAGGTGTGAGACCACTTTCCTGCCATCATAAACCACAAACCAAGCTTCATGGATTCTCCTCTATTTGTAATTTTATAATATAATTTTTATATTTATTTTTATCTCTAAAAATAATTTTTTTTATTCTTTATCTTTATCATAATCTTATATCTTTTTTTATTATAAAATTTAAAGTTTTATGAACTATGGCATTGTACATATTGAGATTTAAAATTTACCTTCTTTATAATTTATAATTTATGAGAGTGTCTAAGATATAGAAAAATTATAAAATAATTGTTTACTAAAACATAGAAATAGAGATGAAGAATGAGAGTGTTTCTAGTACAATCTCTATACTATATTTGATTATAAATTATAATGAATGACCTTCGATTTTTTGCTTAAATTATTAGAGACGGGGATTGAGATGTGATTATAAATTAAAAAAAAAAAACTAGACAATATATACTTAAATATCAGAGAATATGTCTTCGAACTATTAAGTTTTCTTTGAAATGATGGGCGGCCAGGTACCGGTGTTATCTGCGTTTTGTGGGCATGAATGACTTTTTATCATCAGGCATTTAGGTTTACTTGGGTGACGAAGCTTAAAATGTATTCGTTGGCTTTTAAGAAAGATATTAAGTTTCTATGTATAAAGATAGAAAATGTGATGAGAATACCATCGAACCACTTAAAATAATAGTATTTTAATTAATATAATAAAATATGATATGTGTTTTGTTCTGTTGGTCCACAACATGGATTTATTACTTTTGTTCTTATGTGTTTTGTTTTTGTTTTTTTTCTTTATATTTTAATTTCAGTTTTATGTTTAAGTTTTATAATTGTGCCGGTTTCTTTATAGTGTTCAATTTTCAGGCTTGTTTGTTTTTTTAACATGATATATATCGTTGCTTATTTTAATGGAATTTTTAATGTTTTAGCCTTCTTTGTTTGTGTTTAGGTTTTTGACATTTTTGACACTTTTTTGTTGCACGTCCTCCATCTTGGAACACAAAACTTTTGTGACATTTCTACTTTTACCTTTTCTTTACTAGATGATGTGGATTAAAATTATAAAAAAAATAAATTTATTAAGTCAAATCATTTAAAAGAAACAAGTCATTGAAAGGAGCAATAAAATTCTTATAATCGTTTTTCACATACCCAATCAAATTCTTGAACCCTAATCTCAAATTTTTTTGCAAGTAATATACAATACCTATCGATCAAATTCTTAACTTGAAAAAAGGGGTAATATCCTTTGTAATCCCTATCGTAAGCTTCTTAAATCCTTCGTAATCGATACAACAAGAAAATAAGGTTAGTATTTTGTCATTCTTTTCATGGTTTTTGGTTCTACTGGTTTTGTTTGTGGGTTTGCTTTTCTTTTTTATGAATTGAATTTGTATGTAAGAGCATGCAATTTGGTCATTTGTTGTCTGAAGTTAGATCCATTTTGTTAATTTGAAACATGCATGATTTGCTCTTCTTTCATTGCTAAAAAATGAAATTGTAGACTATGAGTAATTGAAGAACTCCAAGGTTTGATTAGGAAGAAAAATGATTTGTCAATTTGTCAAGGAATTGTTCACAATATCAAGTCTTGTAAGAACGGGAATGGAGACCCACAACCAAAAGAGAAGAGGCCAAAAAATAGACGTAAAAAGTTGATGGAACAAGTGTTACATGTGGTGAGAATATTGACTCGTATAACATTTTTTTGTTTGGAATTTTGTTTTGGTTTATGTTTCCAATTTTTTTGCGATATTTAGAATTTGTTACGTTCAAAATTAAGATACATTAATGTTGGGTTTATGATTTTTATTTTTATGTTTTCTTGGAAAAGTAGGTTTAAAGTGACGTTCATCTTTTATTGTAATAAACAAAAATCATTTTGCCACATGTCACATTCTTATGTTTTAATTGCCACTTGTCACCTTTTTACCATCCTATTTTATTATTTCTCCTATTAAATAACTATATTATCTATATTATTAAATAATTATAATATTAATAAATAATAATATTATTTGTCTTTTTTCATACAAGAAATTAGTTTTTGATATATTAAAAATCAAATATTTTCATTAAAAGAAAACTTTAAAACAAGTTTTTAATAATTTCTATAAATCAATTTTTTATAAAAAATAAATATTTTAAGTTAATATTGTTATAAACTAAAAGTTTTATAAAGAACAAGTTTTCTTAAAAAAATATTTTTTTAAAATATGAAGTAAATTATAAATTAAAGTTTTAATTAATAGGATTTTTATAAACAATTGATGTTATTTTAAAACAAAACGTCTTTTAAAACCCAAAAGTAAAATAAAAATAATAGGAAAAAATTAAAACTTTAGTTCTTTATGTTTAATGATATTTTCAAATGAGTCTTTTAACTTTAATAATTAAATAAATTGTTTATTATATTCTTGATTTGCAACAGTTAGTTTTTAAATTTTAAATAATAAGATCGGTTAACTTAAAAATCATTGTTGTTAGAAATCAAAAAACTCAAGTACATTTCTTTAGTTATTGAAAATTTTAAATATTTTTTTGTTAATTAAAATAAATATTAATACGTAATTTAATCAATGTCTATCAAAATATTATTTATAATTTTTAAATTTTTATTACTAATTATTTAATATTTTTTATGTAATCCGTGTAATACACGGGTAATAACCTAGTTTGTTTTATTTAAAAATTAAAATTTGTTTTATTATTTGATCCACATCATCAAGTAAAAAATAGAAAGAAAAAAAGAAAGAAAGAAATGCCACATATACATGATGACCTAATTTTATTACCTGTACTTTTAAATGATTCTAATTTAATAAATTTAATTTTTATAATATTAATTCACACCATCAAGTAAAAAAAGAAGAAATGCCACAAAAGTATGGTAACATGCATTTCAAGTAAATACATAGGATTAAAACATTTTTTAAAATAGAGTGTATATGTTCTTATAAAGAGTTAGAGAAACTTAATTGAAATAATTGTAAAAGTTGATTTTAATTAGGCAAGTTTTTTAAATAGTAGTTTTTCAAAATTAATTTATGATTATTAGAGGAAATGGCAAAATTTGTGATCTATACTAGACGTGCACAAAAAAACCGGTTACCCGAACCGAACTGTTATTGGACCGGTTAGAAACCGGTTTCTGGACCGGTTATAGTTACCGGTTTGAGTCAGTCGAATAAAGCGCCGCATCTGGACCGGTTTTTAGTTTTTTCGACAAAACCGGTTAGGAACCGGTTAAAGTAAAACCGATTTTTTAAATCGGGTTAAAACCGGTTAACCGGTTTTAGAATTTAAAAATATAGCCGTTGGGTGGAAAATAGCCGTTGGGGACCAGTTTAACGGGTTAACCAGTCGTGCAAAAATAAAAAAAAACTAGCCGTTTCTAGCCGTTTGAAACATTTTTGGACCATTTTGCCCCTAAACGAAAGTATAAATAGATGGGGAGTGTTTTGGTTTGATCACACAATATCTATTCTTCTCTTACGATCTTAAACGCTTGAAAATGATCATAAAACGCTCGAAAAACGATCACTCACTTCTCGATTCAATCTATTATTCTATTACGCTCTTAATTCAATCTCTATTACATGGCAAGCTCACGAGCTTCTCAAAGTTCCGTTGGTGTTGGTGCATCCACTTCAACCGAACCAACTGTTGTTAGAATCAAATTTACAACGAGAAACAAAGATCTATTTCAACATTTCGACTTATGCGAAATGTCAAACGGTGTCGATAAGGCACGGTGCAAAGGTTGCGGTACTTTCTTAAACTGGAATCTAATTCTACTTTAAGAAGCCATTTGACCAAGCATTGTGTTGTGGTTAAAAATAATCCGGCAAACGATCAAGCACAAATATCTATCGAGTGTGGGGTTTGGAATTTCGATCCCGACATGGTTTGTGAAATGATATGAAACTTAATAATTCAAGAAAATTTGCCTTTCAATCATGTTGACAACCCAAGATTGACGAGGATGATTCAAAAGACGCTACAACCACGATATCAACAAGTAAGTCGTTCCACTATTAGACGTGATTGTTTGAAATGATGGCATCAAGCGAAAAAAGAATTAATTTTGGGTTTCCAAAATTTTAAAACCGGGGTTAACTTAACAATGGATGTTTGGTCGGCACCACACGGTTTGCCTGAATCGTACTGTGACACCCCGTAAATTCCAGGTCAGTATCTCATTTTATTAAATGTTTATTTAATTGATATTGTACAAGTGGCACTAAAATTAGTTTAATTTAGTGTGACACGTGGCATGACAGTACGAACACTGACACAAACATGATAATTCGGTGAATTATCGCAACACGCACACACGTGTCAAAGAAAACACGAACGTTGGTGAACGTTTAGCACATCGTGTAACAAAACACTAGAAACCTCACTAAACGCTCAAACATTGAACATAGAAGTTCAAACGAGGTCGAACAATAGTCCGTAAGCGTGGAAATGGCGAAGAACGGATCAAACCATTTAAATTGGGCCTAATGGGCTCTTCCAGGACCCGTCGCGGTACACTAAGTACCCTGGAGAGGCCCATGGCGGTATGCGATAGGTGGGTGGGAGATTTTGAATCCCGAAATCCACCGTGGTACGCGAAGCATCTTTTTGCCCCTCTCGGCGGTACGCGATGACACCCAGTTGCCAAAATCTTTACAAAACCAAGAAAAATCATTTCCTTACCACCTCTACACACTTTCTCCGAAGCCTAGCCATCATACCTTGCTATTTTCGGTTCCAAAACTCCTGCTACACTCAAAAACCTCCATAGGAAGCCATTGTTGAAGGATTTGAAGGTCTTGAAGCAAGAAGGAACACTTGAGAAGACCCACCATCCTCACCACCACCATCTAACCATCGAAGCCACAACTTCAGCAGGTTCCAGGAGCTTGGAGGACTGAGATCATCTCCATTATCATCTTCTTGAAACCTTAGAAGGTAGCATTACATCTCTAGTAGCTTAAGAACACCACTATACACACATGCAAGAACCATAACCCACATGCAAGCTCTCTAGCTTGCATGCACGAGTTTTGAATCTGGGTTTGATATATTTGCAACCGATTTTAAACATCTATTATGATATTTGAATGTTTCGTGACGATCTATGATAATATGTATATGTAAAATGCATGATTTGGGCATAAGTGAATGAAATAGCTACATGCATGCATGATCTAGTGTGTTTTAGATAGATTTGAATATTGGTACTTGATTTTTGATGATATTGATGATTTGGAATTGTCAAAATGGTTAAAATGAGGATTTTTGATGAACTTACTATTTTTAGTAACTTTTAAGTTACAAAATGATGAGATGGATGGAATCATGATCATGCATGTGTGTATATTTGCTATTGGAATGATATTATGATGATTATGATGCTTAGAAATTGATTTGGGATTTGATTGTGGTCATATTTGGCCAAGTTACTATATTTAGTGACTTTTGTGGCCTAAATGTTGATAGATGATGATTTGATCTAGATTGGCATGTTTAGATGATGATAAATGGTATTATATGATGCTATTTGATATGAAAATGGATTAGATATGTTTAGAATGATCATTTGAGGGTTATTGGTCATAGTTACTATTTTTAGTAACTTTATTTCACGAAATATCGATTTATGAATACTATTGATGTTACATGCATGCTAAATGGCTTAACATGACTTGATATGGTTATTGTATGCTAAGATAGATGGTTTCCGATAAGAAGCATGCTAAAATTAGAAACTTTCCTTTTTAGGAAACTTTAATGTGTAAAAATGGCTTATGTGTTTATTTGACTACATATGACAATGTGCTATGTGTTAACATGATCACGTAGGACTAACGAGCATGCTAGAACCTTAAAAACGATATGTGTTATCGTACTTGCTATCAATGGGAACTTACTATACATAGTAAGTTGTCCATGAACGCGATTTGCGCGTTTTGCAACACGACGAGCACAAACACGAATGTTACACGAATCACAACCGACACTATGTTCACCAATGGGTCGTTGACTTGACACGGTCAATATGGACCAACACGAGCAAACATGGTCAATATGGACCAACACGAGCAAACATGGTCAATGTGGGCCAACATGGACAAACATAACAACCGAGGGTTGTTGAGCACAAACACGAGCACTAGCACGAACACAATTACGGTCACTTACACGAACTCACGTATGGTATACGATATAGGTAGCCGGTGACTGTCACGCTTTTCCAATAGGAGCTTACGCGTTTATTTCCGATCACTACAAAGGTGAGTTTACGGCCCCTCTTTACTCTTTTACAAGCTTTTCAAATATGGGGAGAATACTTGTTGAATCAAGTCAAACATTATTACTGTACAAACATTTTATGTGTGTGCTGGTTTATTAGACAAACATTAAGTGTTGTAATCGTAACAAGCCCTCACAAAGTCTTACCGTTAATGTACAAACAACGAGGTGAGTTTGAATAGATCTGTTTGGGTGTGACGAACCCTACGTGGCACAATACTGACTGGAGGTCGGGGCACGTAAATCTCGACCTATCTTGCTATGTTATTACGAGACATAGCGGAGACAAGGACTAACAAATCTAGTTCGGTAGTGACGCACTGATTGTAACCATATGTTTAATAATAAATCTATTTTTTAAAAAAAAATCTTTATACTTTCGTTTTTTCATTAGCACATCTTGTTAGCTAGACAACAGGTTGTGTCTTGCCAAATTTTACGATTTTAGAATTCAAAGTTATTGTTACAATGGGGAATATATGAAAGTATTATAAGAAATCAAGAAACTCTTACCCATATTTATATATTAAAAGGACAATTTATCAGTTAATGTTTAATATAATAAAACTTTTCCTAACTAGAAGATATGATTCTATTTGGTTTTCTTTGAAAGCATGTTCATTGTACTTCTATATATTAATTAATGATAAATATATCTTGGAAGATTTTTATTATTTTATATATATACACACACAAATGTTTGGGTGTAAGGATGTAAACATACTAAACGTTCAGCAAACATTAAGCGGACAATTCGTGAACTGTTTGATGGTAACTTTGTTTATGTTTGTTCATTTTATAAATGAATGAAGATGAACAAAAAATTTTGTTTGTTTAGTTAAATGAACATATATAAAGATATGTCATGTTCATATTCTTAATTTTTATTTTTCATTTAATACCATAACATTTTAAATTAAAAATCTAGTCATATGGAATTTGTATTTTGTTAAAAACATAGTATAATTTGAAACTCATATATTTGCAACATAATTTGTTTAAAATAATTTAATTTACTATTTTTATTTCTAACTTTTACTTTGTTTTAAGGAATTTATTTTTTTTATTATTATATTAAGTGTTTAATTTAAAATGATTATGTCTGTTATTTCAGATTGAGATTGTCGATTTCTATTTTTTTAAATAATATATTTTCGTTTATGTTCATTAATCATTCGTTAACAAGTTCAATTCATTAATGAATGATCACAAACAAGATTTTTCGTTTGATAAGTGTTCGTTAACTATTCGTAAACAAGATAAATATTAAACAAATGAACACGAACAATAGCCCGTTTGTGTTCATTAGGTTCGTTTATAACCCTATACCAAACAATCAATCTTACCCAGTATATTTCCACTTTTTAGCAGGGTCTGTGGGTAAGAATGAACACAAACCTTACCTATATCTCAGTTTTCATAAAGAGGCTGCTCTGAAGGGTACCTAACTCAAAGTTATCATTTAAAGTCGACAATCTCAACACTTTTAACGTTATTTTCACAAAATAAGTAAAATAACGTTAAAATTAACACAATTTTACTTTTGCCCTTGAGGACCCATATTATATATGTATTATATGCATGCACCACAAATGAGACGCCGTTTATAACCCTATAACTCACTTAAAATAAAAACCAACACTAATTTATTGCACATCAATTAGATTGGCACCACTTCGTTGATCGACCAAGAAACAAATTCAACACTTGTAAATTACTATGGACAGTCTAAAAACTTTGAAAGATGATCACCTGGTACATCTACTTAGTGGTTATAAACTGAAATTTTGTGTGCTAACCTAATTTGCAAATTTGGATGTCATTAAACAACTTTCAAAAGCCAAAAATAGTTTATATTTGGTGGAAAAAGTACAAACCAACTTTAAAATGAAAGATAAGGTGTACTTAAACACTCTATTATGCAACTTTCAAAACCTTGCAACAATGGGACTAGTGGTGCACAAACCGGTCCTTTTCTTTTTCTTTTTCTTTTCGTTTAGTTTTTGGAAACTGGGTCAAGTTTAGAACAAGTTTTCTTGAGGTCATTTACATCGGGTAGAATCGGAACTGATTCTTAGATTAAAATACCTTATCCGAAAAACAAGACTGAGAGTAGAGTATGTACATTCTGGTTTGAATTTAGGAACCAGTTCCAACTGGATCTGGCTATTTTTTATTTTTTTATTTAATCAATTATAATGACATAAAAATTATAAAATAAACAACGTAAATGTATTATTTATTTATTTTTAGTAGTTTTTCAAACAAAATAAATACATTTGTTAAGAATAACACAATCTTATTGCTTTATTTTATTCGTCAAATCGCTAGAAGTCTTTTGCGAACGAATTTTGCCATCACATGCAAGTTCTATGCCTTATATCAGTTATGAATGGAATTTATCGATTATTAGAGCGTGACCGTGTCAATTATGAATGGAATTTAATAATTTATAAAGATTAAAACATGTTGCAATGACATATATGAAGTTTATACAAAAACTATAAAACGGTATAAGAAAAAAACATAAAACGTAAAACAATATATATTTATTTAAGTATTTAAAAGGAATTTAAAATTTTGCATGCGTGCAAACGTAAAAAGTATACATGACAACTTGAAAGCAAATGGTGAACGTCACCATTAGACGTCTCACAACGACCGATCCCACGGCCAACATGAGGGAGGTATATCGTGTGACCCGGGGAAAATGGGTGGTGCCAATATATCCCACCATTTGCATAGCTAAGGTAGGGTCTGAGGATGGTAAAATATAGACAACCTTACCTCTACCCTGTAGGAATAGAGAGGCTGCTTCCAATGAGACTCACGTATTATTCACACACCCACATTTTTTAATTCAACACCCCTACCAACCCTATACGCCTCGTATAGGTCTATACATGGCGTATAGCCCCGCGTATAGGTCTATACTCGTCGTATAGGTCCCCAATCATTGACACTGACACCCAATGATTGGTCACGTATAGAGCCGTGTATATGACCTATACAAGGCGTATAGATCTATACGCCTCGTATCGGTCCCCAATCATTGATACTGACAAATTCTAACACCCAATAATTGTTCCTTATACGCCTCGTATATACATATACGAGGCATATAGGGATGTGGGATGGGTGCGCTGGATGTGTGAATAACACAACCCAAAAAGAGACTAGAATTTACAAGATGTACGTTATGTCCGGGTCATTGCAGTGACATGAAACACATTTTTTTTAGTTATATTGGGACATGTTACTCACAAAACATATTTAAAATATTAAAACTATAATAATAGGTAAATATACGACTAAGCATCGGTTGTCATCACAATCAATGAGTCAAAGATATATACATCTTGGATACAAAACATGACTCAAATCTATAGGAATGTAACAAAGAATGGATTCCGTCATGTCTGCAAAGTTGTTGCCCCTGTCAAGATACGAAACACCAAATATCTACTCAAACATACGTTACATAGTAGTCATCATAGTAAAAGAAAAAAACTTATTAGCAGCAAAGCAACAATATGTTGAGAGAGTGCAAATGATGAGTGGATATAGAAAATACAAACTAGAATTGATGAGTTGTATGTTAATTTATTCACAAAAAGAAAATCTTTTTTTAATATAATAATTATTTTAAAATTCTAAAATATTTACTGCAAAAAAATGCAAAATATTAACTAAAAATAGACTCTTTTTGTCATTTTGGATGGAAGACAAAGAATCTTATAGTCATTTGTGGTGAAAGCTAACTCCCATGTTTTCTTTTAACTCATTCGTCCTATTTCAACTCTTAGCAAAATCATTTCACACCTCAAATTTACGAATTTGTCCTTTTGTGTTACCTATCATTAATATTCCTCGTCTTGTTACGAAAACACCGAATTTTTTTACTTTTTATTTTTTTTATGTATATTTATCAAATCATTCACCACGTCCTGTTGAAAGACGACTTGTTATTTACAAACTGTGAGCAAATTTTTGTGCCAAAGTTGGGTGACACAACATATTTCTATGATGAAGAGAACATTGGCATTAATCAAATAAGAAGTCCCATTAATTGCAACTAAACACATTATCATAATTTTTAGTTTAAATTACCGATATGGTCCATGTACTTTACTACAATTTCACGTTTGGTTTTAGATTTCATAAATTACTTATATGATCCCAAATTTTCAATATTTGTAACGCATATAGTTTCTTTGTTAATCAAATTACCCTTACATTCTTAGCCACACTCTCACATAAGAAACAAAAGTAAAATAGTAGCAAACTAAAATAAATTAACTTAAATTTTATTTTTTTTGATTTGACCAATCAGAAAAGAACACTTCATAATCAAAAGTGAGGTTGTTTTAATTTTTTTTTATTCAATAAAAAATTAGAATAAGTTAAGTTATGAATGTTTGTAAAAAATTAAAATTAGTTGGTTTATATAAATTAAAAATAATTGTTTTTAACAAAACTAAATAAGAAAAGTGAGTTGAGTTGGATAACTAATCCAAACTAGGAACTGTGATTAAAACTGGTTTGATTTGATATCTCTGAATCACTCTCAGTTGAACCACTTAGATTAGTTGAACTACTTGGATTGACTGGCAAACTAAACAGTGGTCAGATTCAATTTTTTTTATTAAAATTATATATATATATATATATTAAAAGACATTGAAAAAGAATAGTAAAGTTTTGTTTTTTCGATTTTGGTCATTAAGATTTCGTTGAAATTGTTCGTTTGGAAGTTTCCCGAAAAGCTAATCATAGGTTCCTCTCTCCATCGGAACAATAGGGCCGTTATGCTCATTACTAAACTTGTTGAAGAGATGAAATATAACCAAGGTATATCTTTTTGATCAGAGGTTGAATCGATCATCAGAAGAAGAATTAGGCCAAAAATTAGGATACATTCTGGGAAAATCAAACTTCCATCGAAGAGAAGCAAATGAAAGGCTTTCATAAAAATTCTCGTAGAATCGAGAATGAAGTTTTCAGTATAGTTTTGTTTTTCAATTCTGGCCACAAAAACTATTAAAGTTTTGTTTTTTCGATTTTTGCCACTAAAACTTTTATATAATATAAAGTTTTGTTTTTTCAATTTTGGCCACTAAAGCTTTTATATAATATAAAGTTTTGTTTTTTCGATTTTGGCCTCTAAAACTTTTATATAATATAAAGTTTTGTTTTTTCGATTTTGGCCACTAAAACTTAATAGCAAAGTTTTGTTTTTTCGATTTTTGTCACTAAAACTTTTATATAATATAAAGTTTTGTTTTTTTTTTTATTTTGGCCACTAAAACTTTTAAAGTTTTGTTTTTCAATTTTGGTCACTAAAACTTTTATGTTAGTACAGTTTTGTTTTTTCGATTTTGGTCACTAAAACTTTTATATAATATAAAGTTTTGTTTTTTCGATTTTGGCCACTAAAACTTTTAAAGTTTTGTTTTTTTGATTTTTGCCACTAAAACTTTTATATAATATAAAGTTTTGTTTTTTGGTTTTGACCACTAAAACTTTATAAAGTTTTGTTTTTTATATTTTGGCCACTAAAACTTTTATATAATATAAAGTTTTGTTTTTTCGATTTTAGCCCCTAAAACTTAATAGTAAAGTTTTGTTTTTTCAATTTTGGTCACTAAAACTTTTATATAATATAAAGTTTTGTTTTTTTGATTTTGGCCACTAAAACTTTTATAGTTTTGTTTTTTCGATCTTGGCCACTAAAACTTTTATATAATATAAAGTTTTGTTTTTTCGATTTTGGCCACTAAAACTTTTTAAAGTTGCCTTTTAATATATATATATATATATATATATATATATATATATAATTCAAATGATTGGTTGTCGGTGAGAAAGATTTTGTAAGTAATTTTGTCTAATATTTTTGTAACATATTTGTCAGGATTTTGTAGAATTTTATGTTTTTATGAAAAATTGTATAGAGTTTGTGATGAGATATTTGATTTTGCTGTGTAACTTATACTTTTGCAAATGATATATAACACCCGTTCTCTGGAGTGTAATGTGATAACCCGCCGTAACGCGCGGATGAGATTAAACCTAGTTCAAAAGATAAAACATTATATCCAAACTTTATATTTTTTTAAGTATGATTATGTTTTATGTTTATTTAAATATTTTTATGATTTTCTTAGATATTTATGTTTATGATTTTATCCGTTTAGTAAATCCAGTCTGACATGTAAATCAATAAAATGTCTGATTCAACATCGTATTCAGATATCTTTGCAAAAAGGTGATTTAGCAATGCTCCTAATATTCATACATCATATATATCACGCTTAAATAAACTGTAATTTGCTAGTATTTTCACTTTTACCCCTTATGGTTTACGGTAATTTACTCTAAAATCAATCACCCGATATTCAGTTATTCACTAACTCTTGTACTTTTTAAATATTTTAGTAAATGTAACTTGTTTCCCTAATTTAGAAAATATATATTCTTTGTTTCTTTCTTCTTCTCCACCTTCTTCCTCTCTCTTCATAAATTTCTTTCATCTTCAATGGCTGCTTACCCTCAGCAACAGGGTCATTGAACAAGGGGTCCTCTTTATCATCATCATCATCATCATCATCATCATCATCATCATCATCATCATCATCATCATCACCTTCATCATTACCATTTCCCTACCCCAATTCTTCTCAAAAGGTACCATCTGTCTCTCTCTAGCTTCCGCCATTTTTGAATTCATCTTCACATTAACAGATTCTGCTTACATAAGTTATCAAGTTTTTTTCTCTCTCATTTTAACACTCATTCATCTCAATTGTAGTTTATCAGTCATGGGTCTGTTTCAAATTCCCACTATCGGCTGTAATTTGGTGTCGTTGTTGCTTATTTTAACTGATTTCCCGTCTAATTTTACTGAATTTTCTGGGTTCTTTACTCCAATTCCTCTGTTATATGAATGCCTTTTGCTGTAATTAATCTAGGCTTCAATTGTTTTTACTAGGTTTTCGAGTGGGTTCTTGCCAATTTCTTGAAAAAAATCTTGTTTTAATCTTCAATCGATCCTAATTACAGTTTCTCATGTCCTTAATTCTGTACAATCAAAATTTTTTACTCAAATTGGTTTTAAACATTGTTTATATTAATCTTTTTGTTAGTTTTTATCATTTAAATTTGCAAAATCAAGTTGGGTTTTAAATGTATTCAATTCTAGGGAAAAAAGGTGTGTTCTTTGGACTCACTTACACTTTTTCAATATATATGTCTCTAAGATCAACAAAAGATCAAAATTTCAAGTCATAGAATTCAGGGGTCTGATTAGAACCAGCAAATTTAAGAATTTTTAAGTCAAAACTGCTATGAATGATTGAATTCTGCTCAGATTCATAGTTTCTTGAATGCTTTCAGTTTCCCTTTCAATCAAGTAGATACAATTGCAGTTGGAGTTTTTGATTGTAAGCATAATCAGTTTTACCATCAATGGCAAGAAAATCTGCAAAATGTCCTCCTGCAGTTGAACCGAATTGTGTGTGGAACTTTGGTCGTATGTTTGACCACCACCACCATCACCAAAAGTTGCGGCCGGATGATCGCCGTTGGGTTAAAAGTCATCCCAGTAAGTTCAATTTATCTGCATAATCTTTACTTACTCCTTGACCTGCATAATGGGAATTAACTCATGCTGCTAATTTGGTAAGCATGCATTCTCAGAAAACCATTTTGACTATAGAGTTCAAACTGACAGATTTAAGACCTCAAATTTATATAAGTAATCAAGTTGTTTTGAGAAAATCTTGATAACCTAACTGATGCTTGTATGGGTTGTTCCAAATTGAAATTTTCTATGCTCAATTTGTATACAAATCCTTAAACGTCTTTGAATTTTGAAAATTCATATGTTGACCTCAAAAGTCAAACTGAATGTTGTGATTTGCTGATTTCCAATGTTTTAGGAGCTGGACATGAAGGGGGGCAAGTACAAATGTTGACCTTTGATGAACAACTTAGAAACATTAATGTAAGTACATTATTTTAGTTTTATTCTTTAAAACAATGAATTAGATTCTGATAATAAAATTCAATTTGTTCAGATTCAATCGAAGAAGAAAACCGCAAGTGTGAGCCGATCTCTAAAGAAAACACTGGATAAATCTTTTTGGAAAAATATAAAATCCCGATATACAAATGCAAACAAAAAAAAGAAAAACACAAAAACTGTAGATAGAATTGTGGTTTTGAAGCCTATTGAACGGGTTGTAGAATGTCCAGTTGATATATGGTGTCGATGCTTGCATTTGCACCCTCATCAAAGCCCGACAAGTAAGAGCCACATAGTTAAACGCACTCATGTTTCGTTCAATGATGTCAGAAAAAAAGTTAAAAATTCAAAGAACTTGAAGAGCTTTAGAAAGATGAAATCTTGTGGTGAAAATAATGACCATGGTTCTGCAACGGTTAATCTAAAGTTGGTGCCATACTCTAAGCATCAGGAACCAGAAGTCTTTGTAGAAGCCAGAAGACACCTAGCCAAAAGGCTAAGGCTAGTAGCTATGGGTGCAGGTGTGGGTTTGGATGTGGATGAGCCTTCGGGTTCTTCATGTAAACAAGTGTCAAGAACCTTGGAGAGGATACTGTTATTGTCACCTATACACGAGTCAACGGCTGCTTTCTGGTGTGAGTCGGAAGGAGCCCATGGTCAGAAAAGTTTGCAAAAGATATGGAGTGGCTCGACCCCATTGAACCAGAGTGAACATTCAAGTGCTAGGGGTAAGTGTTTCAATATAGGGGTTCAAGTGCATTGAAGCAGTTTGCGTTAATTAAAAACACTTTGTGTTCCAGGTTTTGTGGAGATAACAGATGCAAGCGATTTTCTTAGCCATGGCTCGAAGGTTTCAAAAACGGGCTTGGACCCAAACAACATTGGTCCATCACAACCAGGAACATATGGGTGCATTGAGAGACCCCAACTGGTAAATTTAACATCTTTTTACTAGATAGAAACAAAATTCAGTCACTAATCTTTGTAATACAGGACTTTTTGTTGGATGTTTCTTCTCCAAAAGTGGGTTGTAAATCAAGAAACATGGATAATGAACAGTTCAGAGAGAACCCAAGCCCAGTTTCGGTTTTTGATTCATTTTTTACAGATAATATCAGCAGTCCCACGAGCACCATCGAATCTGGTACGTATAGATACAAAATTACAATATTTTTTTTCATTATTTTGACAAATCGTTTAATGTTTATTACTTCGTGAGTGACACCAGTTGAACATCATATTCAACCACGTCGGCTTGATTTTGAGGAACCGCTATCAGAAACTTCATCTCCACCACGGGAAAATGGTTTAAGTTCATACACTGAAGACCATGGATTCATTTCTTCATATGTTAGTGAGATGTACCAAGCTGCTTTGTCAAACTGGGAGGACTTTTTAGCGACTCATTCATCGTGTGACCATCAAGTCCTACATGATTACGTCAAAGAAGTGTTGGTTAGCCTACATTCAAGGATCACACTGATTGGCTCACGAGTTCAGTCTTTTTCATTGGAAAAAAACGTGATCAACAAGGTCATTGACCAAGTTGACTGGCATAACGGCCAACCCATGGGTCCGAGGACACTAGACCATCTTGTCAGGAGGGACATGGCAAGATGTGAACCATGGTTAGATACTTTTTTAGAAAGAAATGATATTGTGGTTGAATTTGAAGATGAAATTTTTCAAGAATTGGTCATAGAAGCTATTCATGATGTTTATGTTTGAGCCCGGGTGACTTTTGGTTTAACTTGTTGGTCTGGCTTCACGTCTCATGGTTCATGACTCGCATATTCGAGTGCAGTCTCATCTGGGCTCAACCGCATGTTGACTAGTGGTTTATGTGTTAGTATTATGGAGAAAGCTTCTAGCTATTGTAGCTGTATGGTCATTTTTTTGTGGATATAAAACGTGTATGTTTAAATCAAATGATAGGGTAATAACATCTATTGAAAAAGGGCTTAACGAGTTGTTGTGTATATAACATCTGTTGAACCGGGTCGAGCAAACAGCTGGCTCGGGTTGTAATTTTATGTCAAGCTGGAAAGCGAACTCGAAATCGTGTCCACTCGTGGGTTGGTGAGTTTTTAATGATTGGTTGTTCATTATGTTTTTTTTTATATAAATCTCAACAAATGAACCGAATAAACTCTTGTTCGCATTCATCTATTTAATTTTTAATTTGTTCATGAATGGTTCACGAACATTAACTCTAACAAAAGTTCTTATTCTTTATCATTTATCAAGGAATTGAATTTGTTTTAAAATCAATGTTTTAAATCTTAATTATTATATATAATCATTTTACGTAAATAAAAAGTTAAACACTTGATATAAAATAAGGGTCCTAATATTCGTACACCACCCCCATCATCTACAAACCATACTTAGGTCAAATCAATCATATCATACATACATAACTTTTACTTATACATATTTTTTAAATATTTTTTAATATTAAAAAATTCAAAAAGTGTTACTATTCGTACACCGGTGTACCAATATCTCAACCCTTAAATAAAAGAAATTCATAAAACAATGCAACATATACGATCGAAATATCTTGTTCGTTTTGATTCATTTATTATACTAACGAACATATATGAAATTCCAGTCGAACGGTTTACGAAATGTTTGTTGAACATTTGATTCGTTTAAAACCCTAATCTCAAATTAACAATAGTTTTAAATTTTAATACTATAATAACAGATTAACAAATCTTGATAAAAAAAATATCAAACTACATATATACAAGATAATATCAAAGTAAAAACTAGAATAGTAGCCCGCGCGTTGCGTGGGATAAACTAACATTAGCTAAAGATAGATACAAACACATTACCTATTAACCAAGTGTTTTTTTTTAACTACAACTTATATTTAGTGCCCTCAATTACAAAAATAAAATAGTCATTATAGGGCATCATTTGTTAATACCATGATAGATTTACAAAAGATGGGTTAACAAAAGTTGGATTCACAAAAGATATTATAGGTTGTTGTAGTTCTACAAAAGATAGGGCTTCTTCAACGCATCGATTGACACATGGTTCAGCTTGATCTGTCCGCCTTAAGCTCATCTTTGGTTTTGGTGTTGTTGGAGGAATGGTGGTTGTTATGGCAGCGTTGTTCATTGCTACTGAGCTGTCGCACCCCGAGAAATCCCGTCCCTTCCGGGGCGCGAGCGGTGGCAGATTGTCAGGATCGCAGTCTCCGGTCACACAACATGCGAGACCTATATGTCTGATTTCGTACGTACATCCAATAATTTGGATAAAACAGTTTAGTAATATCAGAGTTGCGGAAGTAAAATATAAGTTAACAAAACAGTTTAACATTCATAGGTAGCGGAAGCGTTAATTTAAAACAGTTTTCAAAATGTTAAGTAACAATAGTTGCGGAAGCGATTAAAGTTGTTTAACATTACACAACACATCAAATGATAATCAATGTTTAGTAAACTACGACACTTAAACAGATGCATGCGACTCCAGCCTAGCATCATATTCCTTGTGCGCGTGCCTTAGTTACCTGAGAAAACATGCGAGTAAAAGGTCAACACAAAGGTTGGTGAGAGCACAGGTTTGTAATCAGCAGTAAACATCAAAATGTTTAAACTAAGTGTAAGTAGGTCTACTTTTCAATACAATGCAATATCAATTGATAGCTATTCAATATGTGTTATATCATATGCGGGTTCGCAACCGAAGCTAACATGCTGCCTCCCGCCATATCCATCCAAGATATGGCAAATGTTGTTTGGTCAATTATGCACTGTTCCGACCTCCAGTCGGGGTGGCCATACGGCTCGCAACAGTGGGGCTTGTCAGGCCCAAATAGTACTATTCAGAATTACCACGCTAAGCGCCACGCGCTACTAACGGTTCGAGGTGTGTTTAATGAGGACTTATCAGTTTGTGGATGAATGCCACACATATGCATATACGATATTAGCATGTACAAAAGAAACCAAAAATGTGTAAGTTGTTCAAAAGTAGTTTGTATGCAATGTTTTCTCCCCCAAAGGTAGAAAATGTAAAAAGGGGCCGTGAACTCACCTGATTAGTAGTCCCGGTGTGTTTGTGTGTTCGCGTCTGCGAATGCTAGCAATCCTGCTAGTAGGCACCTATAACCATATAGGTGTGAGTATGTGTTTTGTGGTGTGTTGTATCCCATACAACTCCAAGTGTCGGTGTGCTCAACCGAGTGTGTGTGTTGACTTGTGTTGTCTCGACGAATCGTTGGTGACACGATTGTTGTGTTTACGTGCCTCAATGCACATAAGACACCAAAATGCATCCTATGACTCTAATCACATAAGTTACCATTTTTAGAAAGTTTCCAATTTAGGAAAGTGTGGTTGTGAAATCCCATTTCATAAAACCAATAACTTCCAATATGTTTATAAAATCATGTTTTAACACTTAGAACGCATGGTCGGCGCATAAATCATCATATACGCCGTTTTGCCCAAATAAAGTTTCCTTATTTGGAAAGTATCCGTTTAAAACTCATTTTCACCAATCAAGGTTTCCAATATGCTTAGAAATCAATTCTAATCATATTTCAAAAATCAAAGTTCATCAAAAGCCTTTAAAACATCAAAAGTCCTCTTTTGATTTTTAAAAGTTTCCATTTTTAGCAAGTTTCTACAAAACCAAGTTTTTGACAAAATCAAATATCCCAATGTGTTTCTAAACACTCCAATACATATTTAACAACATCTAGACATGTCTAACATGTCTAGATCATTACGAATCCAAGACTTGCAACATAAAAGTTTCCTTTTATGGCAAGTGTACTAAAACATCATCAAATCAACCAATAACTCAATCAAACCCAAATCTAACACATCTAAACACTAAATCAATAAATCTAGATCAAATATACATCAAATCACCAACACATTCGAGCACAATAACTACACGGAGTTGCATGTGGGTTTTTAGCCCTTGCATGTACGATCTAACACTATGTAAACATTTAAAACTACCTTAGAGCTACAGATTCAAGCTCGAACAGCTTCTGATGGCGGCAAGCTACTGGCTTGATGGTCGTTTCGAACTTCTTGACGGTTCTGGACACTCTCCTTGATCTCCAAAGGCTTCCAACACCAAGGAATAGCTTCCCAAATGATTCCAGAGATTGAAGCTTGCTCCAGATGGGTTTTGGTCGAGAATTTGGGTGGGAGTTCGAGTGAATTGCAAAGGAGCCGGATAGAAATGAGATGGGGTTGATTATAAAGAAATTTTGATCTGCATGGCCTTCGCGTACCGCGGAGGCCGATCAAAAGTTTTCATCGCGTACCGCGATAGGATTCGGGAGTCTCGACTCCCGGTTTTCTTCGCGTATCGTGAAGCCTTTCGCCGAGGGACCATCGCGTACCACGATGAGTCCACTTGTTTTTCGATTGCGTTGATACAATTTCGCTCGTACTCGATTCCTAATATTTATCCAAAGCATCTAATGGTCGTTCAAGCACACAAATACATGTAGCACATAAGTTTGATTGATCACCAACGTTCGTGAGACTCGTGTGTGTTTCGATAATTCCTCGAATTATCTTTGATAGTTTGTGTTCGTGTGTAACGAAGTGTTTGCACGCTTGATTAATCCTAATCAACGTGTAATGCACAATTCAATAACTCCTCGAATTATTGTCTTGTGTTAGTGTTGTGTTTGCCACACTTGGTTTCCAAAACCAATGTGCAATGCAATGTACGATTCGATAGTTCCTCGAACTATCGTTTCGTAGTCGTTTGTGTTCGACTCATCTAATTAACAAAATTAAATGAAATGCAACAAGTATGAATGTGAAATGTAAAGAAAGTAAGAGTTGCAATTTACCTGAAATTGCCGGGTGTTAGGCCGATCAAAAGTTTTCATCGCGTACCGCGATAGGATTCGGGAGTCTCGACTCCCGGTTTTCCTCGCGTACCGCGAAGCCTTTCGCCGAGGGACCATCGCGTACCGCGATGAGTCCACTTCCTTGTTTTTCGATTGCGTTGATACAATTTCGCTCGTACTCGATTCCTAACATTTATCCAAAGCATCTAATGCTCGTTCAAGCACACAAATACATGTAGCACATAAGTTTGATTGATCACCAACGTTCGTGAGACTCGTGTGTGTTTCGATAATTCCTCGAATTATCTTTGATAGTTTGTGTTCGTGTGTAACGAAGTGTTTGCACGCTTGATTAATCCTAATCAACGTGTAATGCACAATTCAATAACTCCTCGAATTATTGTCTTGTGTTAGTGTTGTGTTTGCCACACTTGGTTTCCAAAACCAATGTGCAATGCAATGTACGATTCGATAGTTCCTCGAACTATCGTTGCGTAGTCGTTTGTGTTCGACTCATCTAATTAACAAAATTAAATGAAATGCAACAAGTATGAATGTGAAATGTAAAGAAAGTAAGAGTTGCAATTTACCTGAAATTGCCGGGTGTTAGGCCGATCAAAAGTTTTCATCGCGTACCGCGATAGGATTCGGGAGTCTCGACTCCCGGTTTTCCTCGCGTACCGCGAAGCCTTTCGCCGAGGGACCATCGCGTACCGCGATGAGTCCACTTCCTTGTTTTTCGATTGCGTTGATACAATTTCGCTCGTACTCGATTCCTAACATTTATCCAAAGCATCTAATGCTCGTTCAAGCACACAAATACATGTAGCACATAAGTTTGATTGATCACCAACGTTCGTGAGACTCGTGTGTGTTTCGATAATTCCTCGAATTATCTTTGATAGTTTGTGTTCGTGTGTAACGAAGTGTTTGCACGCTTGATTAATCCTAATCAACGTGTAATGCACAATTCAATAACTCCTCGAATTATTGTCTTGTGTTAGTGTTGTGTTTGCCACACTTGGTTTCCAAAACCAATGTGCAATGCAATGTACGATTCGATAGTTCCTCGAACTATCGTTTCGTAGTCGTTTGTGTTCGACTCATCTAATTAACAAAATTAAATGAAATGCAACAAGTATGAATGTGAAATGTAAAGAAAGTAAGAGTTGCAATTTACCTGAAATTGCCGGGTGTTAGGCCGATCAAAAGTTTTCATCGCGTACCGCGATAGGATTCGGGAGTCTCGACTCCCGGTTTCCTCGCGTACCGCGAAGCCTTTCGCCGAGGGACCATCGCGTACCGCGATGAGTCCACTTCCTTGTTTTTCGATTGCGTTGATACAATTTCGCTCGTACTCGATTCCTAACATTTATCCAAAGCATCTAATGCTCGTTCAAGCACACAAATACATGTAGCACATAAGTTTGATTGATCACCAACGTTCGTGAGACTCGTGTGTGTTTCGATAATTCCTCGAATTATCTTTGATAGTTTGTGTTCGTGTGTAACGAAGTGTTTGCACGCTTGATTAATCCTAATCAACGTGTAATGCACAATTCAATAACTCCTCGAATTATTGTCTTGTGTTAGTGTTGTGTTTGCCACACTTGGTTTCCAAAACCAATGTGCAATGCAATGTACGATTCGATAGTTCCTCGAACTATCGTTTCGTAGTCGTTTGTGTTCGACTCATCTAATTAACAAAATTAAATGAAATGCAACAAGTATGAATGTGAAATGTAAAGAAAGTAAGAGTTGCAATTTACCTGAAATTGCCGGGTGTCACATCATCCCCTTGTTGAAAGAAATTTCGTCCCGAAATTTGGTTGTTTTTGGTAGTGTTTGAGAAACAAAAATTTTCTGGTTGTCACATCATCCCCTTGTTGAAAGAAATTTCGTCCCGAAATTTATTTGTTGGTGTCGGTGTTCGACGTTGTTTGCTTGAAGAGATGGGGATATTTGCGCATCATCTGATCCTCACGTTCCCACGTGAATTCAGGTCCGCGTTTCGAGTTCCAACGAACTTTGACAATGGGTATCTTGCTCTGTTTGAGTTGTTTGACCTCACGGTCCATGATCTCTACTGGTTCTTCTACGAACCGTAGTTGTTCGTCCACCTGGATCTCATCCAGTGGAACTATAAGTGTTTCGTCAGATAGACACTTTTTCAAGTTCGAGACGTGAAATACATTGTGAACTCCGTCGAGTTCGGCTGGTAAGTTGAGTTGGTATGCCACTGGAGCAATCCTCTTCAGGATCTCGAAAGGCCCAATATACCGTGGGTTCAGTTTGCCTCATTTACCAAAACGAATGACGCCTTTCCATGGCGAAACCTTCAGAAGGACTTTGTCTCCTACCTGAAATTCCAGGGGTTTTCGACGTTTGTCGGCATAGCTCTTTTGACGATCGCGAGCTGCTGCCATGCGGTTTCTAATTTGCACGATTTTCTCGGTCGTTTCATGCACAAGTTCTGGGCCAGTGAGCTGACTGTCGCCCACCTCCGCCCAACAAATCGGTGATCGGCATTTCCTGCCATAGAGTGCCTCAAAAGGCGCTGCTTTGATGCTTGTATGGTAACTGTTGTTGTAGGAGAACTCCACCAATGGTAAGTGGGTTTCCCAGCTGTTGCCGAAGTCCACTACGCACACTCGTAGCATATCTTCAAGGGTTTGTGTCGTGCGTTCGCTCTGGCCATCAGTTTGTGGGTGGTATGCTGTACTCATATCCAACCGTGTGCCAAGCGATTTTTGTAATGATTTCCAGAAGTTAGAAGTGAATCTGGCGTCTCGATCTGAAATAATGGAGATTGGCACTCCATGTCGCGAGACTACTTCCTTGACATAGATTCTGGCTAGCCTTTCCATTTTGTCATTCTCCTTGATCGCAAGGAAATGTGCTGACTTAGTCAGTCGGTCCACAATTACCCAGATAGTGTCACGTCCACTAGGAGTACGAGGTAATTTGGTGATGAAATCCATGGATATCTGTTCCCATTTCCACATGGGGATCTCGGGTTGTGTGAGTAATCCAGAGGGTTTCTGGTACTCGACCTTGACTTTGGCACAAGTCAAGCACTTGCCCACGTAGGTGGCGATGTCGGCTTTCATGTGTGGCCACCAGTAAAGTACCTTCAGATCGTGATACATCTTATCTGATCCTGGGTGAATGGAATACCGGGATTTGTGAGCCTCGTCCATCACAAGGTCTCGTAGGTTCCCGTGATGTGGAACCCAGACGCGTTCCATGAAATACTGTAAGCCATCGGCTTTTTCCGTAAGTTGTTGTTCCATTCCCCTTAGTGATTCAGCTGCTAAATTTTCAGGCTTAAGTGCCTCCACCTGGGCATTACGTATCTGTTCAGGGAGATTGGGAAGGATTGTGAGCTGTAAAGCTCGTACCCTCTTGGGTTTCGAAGTGTTTTTCCGGCTTAAAGCATCGGCCACCACATTGGCCTTCCCCGGGTGATACTTGATAGCACACTCTATAGTCGTTTAGGAGTTCGAGCCAGCGACGTTGTCGCATGTTCAGTTCCTTCTGCTCGAATATGTGTTGGAGACTCTTATGATCAGTGTATATCGTACACTTTGTACCATACAGGTAGTGTCTCCAGATCTTGAGTGCAAATACCACGGCTCCAAGTTCCAAGTCGTGGGTGGTGTAGTTCTTCTCGTGGACTTTCAGTTGTCGAGAAGCATATGCGATCACCTTTTCTCGCTGCATCAGCACACAGCCGAGTCCTTGTATCGAGGCGTCGCAATATACTATGAAGTCGTCCGTCCCATCAGGAAGAGATAAAATAGGTGCACTACAGAGCTTCTGCTTGAGAAGTTGAAATGCATCCTCCTGTTTGTCAGTCCAGAGATACTTCTTGTCCTTATGGGTTAAAGCTGTAAGGGGTTGTGCTATCTTTGAAAATCCTTCGATAAATCGTCGATAATAGCCTGCCAAGCCTAGGAATTGTCGCACCTCAGTTGGGGTCTTTGGTGCTTCCCAGTTCTTGATTGCCTCTATCTTAGATTTATCCACATGTATTCCTTGTTCATTCACAACATGACCTAAGAATTGGACTTCTCGAATCCAGAAGTCGCATTTTGAGAGTTTAGCGTACAGCTTCTCTTGTCGTAGCAATTCAAGAGCCAATTGAAGATGCTCTTTGTGTTCTTCCTGGGTTTTGGAGTAGATGAGAATGTCATCTATAAAGACAATGATGAACTTGTCGAGGTATGGTTTGCACACTCTATTCATGAGATCCATGAATACTGCGGGTGCGTTTGTCAGTCCAAACGGCATAACCAAAAACTCGTAATGGCCATGCCGAGTGCGAAATGCAGTTTTGGGGATATCTTCCTCCTGAATCCTCAACTGATGGTACCCAGATCGCAGATCGATCTTAGAATAATAACTCGATCCTTGAAGTTGATCAAACAAATCGTCAATGCGGGGTAAGGGGTAACGGTTCTTGATTGTCACTTTGTTCAACTCACGGTAGTTGATGCACATACGGAACGTGCCATCCTTCTTCTTTACAAATAAGACCGGAGCTCCCCAGGGTGAGAAGCTTGGTCTGATGAAACCCTTGTCCAGCAACTCCTGCAGTTGATTGGACAGTTCCTGCATCTCCGAAGGTGCCAGTCGATATGGCGCTCGTGCAATAGGCGCTGCTCCTGGAACAAGGTCTATGCGGAACTCCACTTGTCGAGGTGGTGGTAGTCCTGGTAGATCCTCAGGGAATACGTCGGGATAGTCGCATACGACTGGGATGTCTTCTATTTTCTTCTCCTCTCCAGTCTTGTCGGTGATAAGCGCCAGAATGGCTGTGTATCCCTTTCGTAAGCATTTGTGAGCTTTCATGCACGAGATGATGTTCAGAGGAGTGTCACTCCTTTCGCCCTTGATTTCTAGAGTTTCACCGCCAGGGAGAGGTATGCGCACAACCTTGTCGTGGCAAATGATTTCAGCCTGGTTTTCGGACAACCAATCCATGCCTACTACAACATCAAAACTGCCTAGTGTAACTGGCATAAGGTCAATCTTAAATTTATGGCCTGCTAGCTCTAAAGAGCATTCTTTAAGAATGTGCTTAGTCACAATCAATTTACCATCAGCTAGCTCTATTGTATACTCAAACTCTAAGGGCGTTGGGGTAATGGCAAGTATCTCATTAAAGTCCTTAGATATAAAGCTTTTCTCAGCTCCAGTATCAAACAATACAGAAGCATAATTATCGTTCAAGAGATACGTACCGGTTGCAAGGTTTGGATCCCTCCTGGCCTCCTTGGCCCCAATCATGAAGGCTCGTCCCCTCGTGCCATTGTTCCCATTATTGTTGTTCTGTTGGTTGTTGTTGTTGTTTTTCAGGTGTGGGCAGTCCTTCTTGAAGTGCCCTGGATTTCCACATTCGAAGCAGCCCTTTGGTGCTTCAAGTTGTTGTTGTTGTTGTTGTTGGGGTTGTGGAGTCTTTGCAAGTAGTTCACCCCTGCAGTCTTTAGCTGCATGTCCCCCTTTTCCACAGCGCTGACATTGGAAACGGCCACACTGACCCTGTGCATGATGGAAGTTGCACTTGTGGCATTTGGGGTGTTTTCCTGCATAGCCCCCTTGGTTTTGAGTGGTGGGGATGGGTGGTGCATAAGCTTGGGTCGATCCAAACTTACGCTGCTGTGGTGGTGGTTGAAGAGTGGTTGGTTTATTCAGGGCGTCATCCCATTTTCGTTTGCCCTTGTCGTTGGTTGTGGTTACAGCACCGCGGGGTGGTAAGAGTCCTTGTGCGACAGCTGAATCGGTGAGCTTGTGAGTTAGTCGCACGGCTTGTTGCATAGTTATGGGGTCAGCAGAGAGCACCATGCCCTGAATTTGAGGTGGCAGTCCATCAATGTACTTCTCTATATGTTTGAAGGGTGGAGTTGCCATTTCCGGGCACAGATTTGCTAACTCATAAGATCGAGCCGTGTAAGCCTCGACCTCGGAACCAACCATCTTGTGGTTCCAAAACTCAGTCTCAAGTTTCTGCACCTCACCACGAGGGCAGTATTCGCGGTTCAACATTTGCTTAAATTTATCCCAACGCAGAGCATTGGCTGCATCAAGCCCTAGGTTCTGAACGTTGGCATTCCACCAAGTGAGGGCAGCTCCCTCGAATGTCCCTGCAGCGAACTTGACCCTGTCTTCGTTCCTGCAGTTGCTCATGGCGAAAGCTGATTCCGCCTTCTCAATCCAACGCAATAGTCCAACGGCTCCCTCAGTGCCGCTGAATGAGTGGGGTTTGCAATCCAGGAACATCTTGAACGTGCAGAGAGGAGGGTTAGGATTTGCTCCTGAGATATGCAAAGAGTAGAGTTGGGTTAAGTATCGGGTAAACGTGTTGAATTGGGGACAAGTGATTGTGGTGCAAGGTGAATATGAACAGATTCATCACCTTGATTCAGGGGGTTTTGATTACGGGCAGCTTCCCGTGCAGCAAGTACCTCCTCAACTCGCTCGTTGATGAGTGCGTTCAGTTCAGCTAGAGTCAGGTTGATGTTTCCACGTCCACCCGCATTCCTGCGTCCTCCACGTCTTCCAGCCATGATCTTCATAGCGAGAATAAGTGTTAGTGTTTGCCCAATGACTAATGTAGGGTGTGCGGTAGGTACTGAAGAAAAAAACATGTAGAGCCATCGGCTATCCCCGTCATGGGTAGTCACGTGCGGTGGTGAACGTAATGCATAAAAGATGTGTCATGTGCGCAAGTATCACACTACTAAGCACTAAGTGTTGTGTGGAGACTAGTGGTTATAGACTAAGTTCATTAAATGCAAACCTAATTCGCAATAACCGGAGGCTCTGATACCAATCTGTCGCACCCCGAGAAATCCCGTCCCTTCCGGGGCGCGGGCGGCGGCGATTGTCAGGATCGCAGTCTCCGGTCACACAACATGCGAGACCTATATGTCTGATTTCGTACGTACATCCAATAATTTGGATAAAACAGTTTAGTAATATCAGAGTTGCGGAAGTAAAATATAAGTTAAGAAAACAGTTTAACATTCATAGGTAGCGGAAGCGTTAATTTAAAACAGTTTTCAAAATGTTAAGTAACAATAGTTGCGGAAGCGATTAAAGTTGTTTAACATTACACAACACATCAAATGATAATCAATGTTTAGTAAACTACGACACTTAAACAGATGCATGCGACTCCAGCCTAGCATCCTATTCCTTGTGCGCGTGCCTTAGTTACCTGAGAAAACATGCGAGTAAAAGGTCAACACAAAGGTTGGTGAGAGCACAGGTTTGTAATCAGCAGTAAACATCAAAATGTTTAAAGTAAGTGTAAGTAGGTCTACTTTTCAACACAATGCAATATCAATTGATAGCTATTCAATATGTGTTATATCATATGCGGGTTCGCAACCGAAGCTAACATGCTGCCTCCCGCCATATCCATCCAAGATATGGCAAATGTTGTTTGGTCAATTATGCACTGTTCCGACCTCCAGTCGGGGTGGCCATACGGCTCGCAACAGTGGGGCTTGTCAGGCCCAAATAGTACTATTCAGAATTACCACGCTAAGCGCCACGCGCTACTAACGGTTCGAGGTGTGTTTAATGAGGACTTATCAGTTTGTGGATGAATGCCACACATATGCATATACGATATTAGCATGTACAAAAGAAACCAAAAATGTGTAAGTTGTTCAAAAGTAGTTTGTATGCAATGTTTTCTCCCCCAAAGGTAGAAAATGTAAAAAGGGGCCGTGAACTCACCTGATTAGTAGTCCCGGTGTGTTTGTGTGTTCGCGTCTGCGAATGCTAGCAATCCTGCTAGTAGGCACCTATAACCATATAGGTGTGAGTATGTGTTTTGTGGTGTGTTGTATCCCATACAACTCCAAGTGTCGGTGTGCTCAACCGAGTGTGTGTGTTGACTTGTGTTGTCTCGACGAATCGTTGGTGACACGATTGTTGTGTTTACGTGCCTCAATGCACATAAGACACCAAAATGCATCCTATGACTCTAATCACATAAGTTACCATTTTTAGAAAGTTTCCAATTTAGGAAAGTGTGGTTGTGAAATCCCATTTCATAAAACCAATAACTTCCAATATGTTTATAAAATCATGTTTTAACACTTAGAACGCATGGTCGGCGCATAAATCATCATATACGCCGTTTTGCCCAAATAAAGTTTCCTTATTTGGAAAGTATCCGTTTAAAACTCATTTTCACCAATCAAGGTTTCCAATATGCTTAGAAATCAATTCTAATCATATTTCAAAAATCAAAGTTCATCAAAAGCCTTTAAAACATCAAAAGTCCTCTTTTGATTTTTAAAAGTTTCCATTTTTAGCAAGTTTCTACAAAACCAAGTTTTTGACAAAATCAAATATCCCAATGTGTTTCTAAACACTCCAATACATATTTAACAACATCTAGACATGTCTAACATGTCTAGATCATTACGAATCCAAGACTTGCAACATAAAAGTTTCCTTTTATGGCAAGTGTACTAAAACATCATCAAATCAACCAATAACTCAATCAAACCCAAATCTAACACATCTAAACACTAAATCAATAAATCTAGATCAAATATACATCAAATCACCAACACATTCGAGCACAATAACTACACGGAGTTGCATGTGGGTTTTTAGCCCTTGCATGTACGATCTAACACTATGTAAACATTTAAAACTACCTTAGAGCTACAGATTCAAGCTCGAACAGCTTCTGATGGCGGCAAGCTACTGGCTTGATGGTCGTTTCGAACTTCTTGACGGTTCTCGACACTCTCCTTGATCTCCAAAGGCTTCCAACACCAAGGAATAGCTTCCCAAATGATTCCAGAGATTGAAGCTTGCTCCAGATGGGTTTTGGTCGAGAATTTGGGTGGGAGTTCGAGTGAATTGCAAAGGAGCCGGATAGAAATGCGATGGGGTTGATTATAAAGAAATTTTGATCTGCATGGCCTCGCGTACCGCGGAGGCCGATCAAAAGTTTTCATCGCGTACCGCGATAGGATTCGGGAGTCTCGACTCCCGGTTTTCTTCGCGTATCGTGAAGCCTTTCGCCGAGGGACCATCGCGTACCGCGATGAGTCCACTTGTTTTTCGATTGCGTTGATACAATTTCGCTCGTACTCGATTCCTAATATTTATCCAAAGCATCTAATGGTCGTTCAAGCACACAAATACATGTAGCACATAAGTTTGATTGATCACCAACGTTCGTGAGACTCGTGTGTGTTTCGATAATTCCTCGAATTATCTTTGATAGTTTGTGTTCGTGTGTAACGAAGTGTTTGCACGCTTGATTAATCCTAATCAACGTGTAATGCACAATTCAATAACTCCTCGAATTATTGTCTTGTGTTAGTGTTGTGTTTGCCACACTTGGTTTCCAAAACCAATGTGCAATGCAATGTACGATTCGATAGTTCCTCGAACTATCGTTTCGTAGTCGTTTGTGTTCGACTCATCTAATTAACAAAATTAAATGAAATGCAACAAGTATGAATGTGAAATGTAAAGAAAGTAAGAGTTGCAATTTACCTGAAATTGCCGGGTGTTAGGCCGATCAAAAGTTTTCATCGCGTACCGCGATAGGATTCGGGAGTCTCGACTCCCGGTTTTCCTCGCGTACCGCGAAGCCTTTCGCCGAGGGACCATCGCGTACCGCGATGAGTCCACTTCCTTGTTTTTCGATTGCGTTGATACAATTTCGCTCGTACTCGATTCCTAACATTTATCCAAAGCATCTAATGCTCGTTCAAGCACACAAATACATGTAGCACATAAGTTTGATTGATCACCAACGTTCGTGAGACTCGTGTGTGTTTCGATAATTCCTCGAATTATCTTTGATAGTTTGTGTTCGTGTGTAACGAAGTGTTTGCACGCTTGATTAATCCTAATCAACGTGTAATGCACAATTCAATAACTCCTCGAATTATTGTCTTGTGTTAGTGTTGTGTTTGCCACACTTGGTTTCCAAAACCAATGTGCAATGCAATGTACGATTCGATAGTTCCTCGAACTATCGTTTCGTAGTCGTTTGTGTTCGACTCATCTAATTAACAAAATTAAATGAAATGCAACAAGTATGAATGTGAAATGTAAAGAAAGTAAGAGTTGCAATTTACCTGAAATTGCCGGGTGTCACATCATCCCCTTGTTGAAAGAAATTTCGTCCCGAAATTTGGTTGTTTTTGGTAGTGTTTGAGAAACAAAAATTTTCTGGTTGTCACATCATCCCCTTGTTGAAAGAAATTTCGTCCCGAAATTTATTTGTTGGTGTCGGTGTTCGACGTTGTTTGCTTGAAGAGATGGGGATATTTGCGCATCATCTGATCCTCACGTTCCCACGTGAATTCAGGTCCGCGTTTCGAGTTCCAACGAACTTTGACAATGGGTATCTTGCTCTGTTTGAGTTGTTTGACCTCACGGTCCATGATCTCTACCGGTTCTTCTACGAACCGTAGTTGTTCGTCCACCTGGATCTCATCCAGTGGAACTATAAGTGTTTCGTCAGATAGACACTTTTTCAAGTTCGAGACGTGAAATACATTGTGAACTCCGTCGAGTTCGGCTGGTAAGTTGAGTTGGTATGCCACTGGACCAATCCTCTTCAGGATCTCGAAAGGCCCAATATACCGTGGGTTCAGTTTGCCTCGTTTACCAAAACGAATGACGCCTTTCCATGGCGAAACCTTCAGAAGGACTTTGTCTCCTACCTGAAATTCCAGGGGTTTTCGACGTTTGTCGGCATAGCTCTTTTGACGATCGCGAGCTGCTGCCATGCGGTTTCTAATTTGCACGATTTTCTCGGTCGTTTCATGCACAAGTTCTGGGCCAGTGAGCTGACTGTCGCCCACCTCCGCCCAACAAATCGGTGATCGGCATTTCCTGCCATAGAGTGCCTCAAAAGGCGCTGCTTTGATGCTTGTATGGTAACTGTTGTTGTAGGAGAACTCCACCAATGGTAAGTGGGTTTCCCAGCTGTTGCCGAAGTCCACTACGCACACTCGTAGCATATCTTCAAGGGTTTGTGTCGTGCGTTCGCTCTGGCCATCAGTTTGTGGGTGGTATGCTGTACTCATATCCAACCGTGTGCCAAGCGATTTTTGTAATGATTTCCAGAAGTTAGAAGTGAATCTGGCGTCTCGATCTGAAATAATGGAGATTGGCACTCCATGTCGCGAGACTACTTCCTTGACATAGATTCTGGCTAGCCTTTCCATTTTGTCATTCTCCTTGATCGCAAGGAAATGTGCTGACTTAGTCAGTCGGTCCACAATTACCCAGATAGTGTCACGTCCACTAGGAGTACGAGGTAATTTGGTGATGAAATCCATGGATATCTGTTCCCATTTCCACATGGGGATCTCGGGTTGTGTGAGTAATCCAGAGGGTTTCTGGTACTCGACCTTGACTTTGGCACAAGTCAAGCACTTGCCCACGTAGGTGGCGATGTCGGCTTTCATGTGTGGCCACCAGTAAAGTACCTTCAGATCGTGATACATCTTATCTGATCCTGGGTGAATGGAATACCGGGATTTGTGAGCCTCGTCCATCACAAGGTCTCGTAGGTTCCCGTGATGTGGAACCCAGACGCGTTCCATGAAATACTGTAAGCCATCGGCTTTTTCCGTAAGTTGTTGTTCCATTCCCCTTAGTGATTCAGCTGCTAAATTTTCAGGCTTAAGTGCCTCCACCTGGGCATTACGTATCTGTTCAGGGAGATTGGGAAGGATTGTGAGCTGTAAAGCTCGTACCCTCTTGGGTTTCGAAGTGTTTTTCCGGCTTAAAGCATCGGCCACCACATTGGCCTTCCCCGGGTGATACTTGATAGCACACTCTATAGTCGTTTAGGAGTTCGAGCCAGCGACGTTGTCGCATGTTCAGTTCCTTCTGCTCAAATATGTGTTGGAGACTCTTATGATCAGTGTATATCGTACACTTTGTACCATACAGGTAGTGTCTCCAGATCTTGAGTGCAAATACCACGGCTCCAAGTTCCAAGTCGTGGGTGGTGTAGTTCTTCTCGTGGACTTTCAGTTGTCGAGAAGCATATGCGATCACCTTTTCTCGCTGCATCAGCACACAGCCGAGTCCTTGTATCGAGGCGTCGCAATATACTACGAAGTCGTCCGTCCCATCAGGAAGAGATAAGATAGGTGCACTACAGAGCTTCTGCTTGAGAAGTTGAAATGCATCCTCCTGTTTGTCAGTCCAGAGATACTTCTTGTCCTTATGGGTTAAAGCTGTAAGGGGTTGTGCTATCTTTGAAAATCCTTCGATAAATCGTCGATAATAGCCTGCCAAGCCTAGGAATTGTCGCACCTCAGTTGGGGTCTTTGGTGCTTCCCAGTTCTTGATTGCCTCTATCTTAGATTTATCCACATGTATTCCTTGTTCATTCACAACATGACCTAAGAATTGGACTTCTCGAATCCAGAAGTCGCATTTTGAGAGTTTAGCGTACAGCTTCTCTTGTCGTAGCAATTCAAGAGCCAATTGAAGATGCTCTTTGTGTTCTTCCTGGGTTTTGGAGTAGATGAGAATGTCATCTATAAAGACAATGATGAACTTGTCGAGGTATGGTTTGCACACTCTATTCATGAGATCCATGAATACTGCGGGTGCGTTTGTCAGTCCAAACGGCATAACCAAAAACTCGTAATGGCCATGCCGAGTGCGAAATGCAGTTTTGGGGATATCTTCCTCCTGAATCCTCAACTGATGGTACCCAGATCGCAGATCGATCTTAGAATAATAACTCGATCCTTGAAGTTGATCAAACAAATCGTCAATGCGGGGTAAGGGGTAACGGTTCTTGATTGTCACTTTGTTCAACTCACGGTAGTTGATGCACATACGGAACGTGCCATCCTTCTTCTTTACAAATAAGACCGGAGCTCCCCAGGGTGAGAAGCTTGGTCTGATGAAACCCTTGTCCAGCAACTCCTGCAGTTGATTGGACAGTTCCTGCATCTCCGAAGGTGCCAGTCGATATGGCGCTCGTGCAATAGGCGCTGCTCCTGGAACAAGGTCTATGCGGAACTCCACTTGTCGAGGTGGTGGTAGTCCTGGTAGATCCTCAGGGAATACGTCGGGATAGTCGCATACGACTGGGATGTCTTCTATTTTCTTCTCCTCTCCAGTCTTGTCGGTGATAAGCGCCAGAATGGCTGTGTATCCCTTTCGTAAGCATTTGTGAGCTTTCATGCACGAGATGATGTTCAGAGGAGTGTCACTCCTTTCGCCCTTGATTTCTAGAGTTTCACCGCCAGGGAGAGGTATGCGCACAACCTTGTCGTGGCAAATGATTTCAGCCTGGTTTTCGGACAACCAATCCATGCCTACTACAACATCAAAACTGCCTAGTGTAACTGGCATAAGGTCAATCTTAAATTTATGGCCTGCTAGCTCTAAAGAGCATTCTTTAAGAATGTGCTTAGTCACAATCAATTTACCATCAGCTAGCTCTATTGTATACTCAAACTCTAAGGGCGTTGGGGTAATGGCAAGTATCTCATTAAAGTCCTTAGATATAAAGCTTTTCTCAGCTCCAGTATCAAACAATACAGAAGCATAATTATCGTTCAAGAGATACGTACCGGTTGCAAGGTTTGGATCCCTCCTGGCCTCCTTGGCCCCAATCATGAAGGCTCGTCCCCTCGTGCCATTGTTCCCATTATTGTTGTTCTGTTGGTTGTTGTTGTTGTTTTTCAGGTGTGGGCAGTCCTTCTTGAAGTGCCCTGGATTTCCACATTCGAAGCAGCCCTTTGGTGCTTCAAGTTGTTGTTGTTGTTGTTGTTGGGGTTGTGGAGTCTTTGCAAGTAGTTCACCCCTGCAGTCTTTAGCTGCATGTCCCCCTTTTCCACAGCGCTGACATTGGAAACGGCCACACTGACCCTGTGCATGATGGAAGTTGCACTTGTGGCATTTGGGGTGTTTTCCTGCATAGCCCCCTTGGTTTTGAGTGGTGGGGATGGGTGGTGCATAAGCTTGGGTCGATCCAAACTTACGCTGCTGTGGTGGTGGTTGAAGAGTGGTTGGTTTATTCAGGGCGTCATCCCATTTTCGTTTGCCCTTGTCGTTGGTTGTGGTTACAGCACCGCGGGGTGGTAAGAGTCCTTGTGCGACAGCTGAATCGGTGAGCTTGTGAGTTAGTCGCACGGCTTGTTGCATAGTTATGGGGTCAGCAGAGAGCACCATGCCCTGAATTTGAGGTGGCAGTCCATCAATGTACTTCTCTATATGTTTGAAGGGTGGAGTTGCCATTTCCGGGCACAGATTTGCTAACTCATAAGATCGAGCCGTGTAAGCCTCGACCTCGGAACCAACCATCTTGTGGTTCCAAAACTCAGTCTCAAGTTTCTGCACCTCACCACGAGGGCAGTATTCGCGGTTCAACATTTGCTTAAATTTATCCCAACGCAGAGCATTGGCTGCATCAAGCCCTAGGTTCTGAACGTTGGCATTCCACCAAGTGAGGGCAGCTCCCTCGAATGTCCCTGCAGCGAACTTGACCCTGTCTTCGTTCCTGCAGTTGCTCATGGCGAAAGCTGATTCCGCCTTCTCAATCCAACGCAATAGTCCAACGGCTCCCTCAGTGCCGCTGAATGAGTGGGGTTTGCAATCCAGGAACATCTTGAACGTGCAGAGAGGAGGGTTAGGATTTGCTCCTGAGATATGCAAAGAGTAGAGTTGGGTTAAGTATCGGGTAAACGTGTTGAATTGGGGACAAGTGATTGTGGTGCAAGGTGAATATGAACAGATTCATCACCTTGATTCAGGGGGTTTTGATTACGGGCAGCTTCCCGTGCAGCAAGTACCTCCTCAACTCGCTCGTTGATGAGTGCGTTCAGTTCAGCTAGAGTCAGGTTGATGTTTCCACGTCCACCCGCATTCCTGCGTCCTCCACGTCTTCCAGCCATGATCTTCATAGCGAGAATAAGTGTTAGTGTTTGCCCAATGACTAATGTAGGGTGTGCGGTAGGTACTGAAGAAAAAAACATGTAGAGCCATCGGCTATCCCCGTCATGGGTAGTCACGTGCGGTGGTGAACGTAATGCATAAAAGATGTGTCATGTGCGCAAGTATCACACTACTAAGCACTAAGTGTTGTGTGGAGACTAGTGGTTATAGACTAAGTTCATTAAATGCAAACCTAATTCGCAATAACCGGAGGCTCTGATACCAATCTGTCGCACCCCGAGAAATCCCGTCCCTTCCGGGGCGCGGGCGGCGGCGATTGTCAGGATCGCAGTCTCCGGTCACACAACATGCGAGACCTATATGTCTGATTTCGTACGTACATCCAATAATTTGGATAAAACAGTTTAGTAATATCAGAGTTGCGGAAGTAAAATATAAGTTAAGAAAACAGTTTAACATTCATAGGTAGCGGAAGCGTTAATTTAAAACAGTTTTCAAAATGTTAAGTAACAATAGTTGCGGAAGCGATTAAAGTTGTTTAACATTACACAACACATCAAATGATAATCAATGTTTAGTAAACTACGACACTTAAACAGATGCATGCGACTCCAGCCTAGCATCCTATTCCTTGTGCGCGTGCCTTAGTTACCTGAGAAAACATGCGAGTAAAAGGTCAACACAAAGGTTGGTGAGAGCACAGGTTTGTAATCAGCAGTAAACATCAAAATGTTTAAAGTAAGTGTAAGTAGGTCTACTTTTCAACACAATGCAATATCAATTGATAGCTATTCAATATGTGTTATATCATATGCGGGTTCGCAACCGAAGCTAACATGCTGCCTCCCGCCATATCCATCCAAGATATGGCAAATGTTGTTTGGTCAATTATGCACTGTTCCGACCTCCAGTCGGGGTGGCCATACGGCTCGCAACAGTGGGGCTTGTCAGGCCCAAATAGTACTATTCAGAATTACCACGCTAAGCGCCACGCGCTACTAACGGTTCGAGGTGTGTTTAATGAGGACTTATCAGTTTGTGGATGAATGCCACACATATGCATATACGATATTAGCATGTACAAAAGAAACCAAAAATGTGTAAGTTGTTCAAAAGTAGTTTGTATGCAATGTTTTCTCCCCCAAAGGTAGAAAATGTAAAAAGGGGCCGTGAACTCACCTGATTAGTAGTCCCGGTGTGTTTGTGTGTTCGCGTCTGCGAATGCTAGCAATCCTGCTAGTAGGCACCTATAACCATATAGGTGTGAGTATGTGTTTTGTGGTGTGTTGTATCCCATACAACTCCAAGTGTCGGTGTGCTCAACCGAGTGTGTGTGTTGACTTGTGTTGTCTCGACGAATCGTTGGTGACACGATTGTTGTGTTTACGTGCCTCAATGCACATAAGACACCAAAATGCATCCTATGACTCTAATCACATAAGTTACCATTTTTAGAAAGTTTCCAATTTAGGAAAGTGTGGTTGTGAAATCCCATTTCATAAAACCAATAACTTCCAATATGTTTATAAAATCATGTTTTAACACTTAGAACACATGGTCGGCGCATAAATCATCATATACGCCGTTTTGCCCAAATAAAGTTTCCTTATTTGGAAAGTATCCGTTTAAAACTCATTTTCACCAATCAAGGTTTCCAATATGCTTAGAAATCAATTCTAATCATATTTCAAAAATCAAAGTTCATCAAAAGCCTTTAAAACATCAAAAGTCCTCTTTTGATTTTTAAAAGTTTCCATTTTTAGCAAGTTTCTACAAAACCAAGTTTTTGACAAAATCAAATATCCCAATGTGTTTCTAAACACTCCAATACATATTTAACAACATCTAGACATGTCTAACATGTCTAGATCATTACGAATCCAAGACTTGCAACATAAAAGTTTCCTTTTATGGCAAGTGTACTAAAACATCATCAAATCAACCAATAACTCAATCAAACCCAAATCTAACACATCTAAACACTAAATCAATAAATCTAGATCAAATATACATCAAATCACCAACACATTCGAGCACAATAACTACACGGAGTTGCATGTGGGTTTTTAGCCCTTGCATGTACGATCTAACACTATGTAAACATTTAAAACTACCTTAGAGCTACAGATTCAAGCTCGAACAGCTTCTGATGGCGGCAAGCTACTGGCTTGATGGTCGTTTCGAACTTCTTGACGGTTCTCGACACTCTCCTTGATCTCCAAAGGCTTCCAACACCAAGGAATAGCTTCCCAAATGATTCCAGAGATTGAAGCTTGCTCCAGATGGGTTTTGGTCGAGAATTTGGGTGGGAGTTCGAGTGAATTGCAAAGGAGCCGGATAGAAATGCGATGGGGTTGATTATAAAGAAATTTTGATCTGCATGGCCTCGCGTACCGCGGAGGCCGATCAAAAGTTTTCATCGCGTACCGCGATAGGATTCGGGAGTCTCGACTCCCGGTTTTCTTCGCGTATCGTGAAGCCTTTCGCCGAGGGACCATCGCGTACCGCGATGAGTCCACTTGTTTTTCGATTGCGTTGATACAATTTCGCTCGTACTCGATTCCTAATATTTATCCAAAGCATCTAATGGTCGTTCAAGCACACAAATACATGTAGCACATAAGTTTGATTGATCACCAACGTTCGTGAGACTCGTGTGTGTTTCGATAATTCCTCGAATTATCTTTGATAGTTTGTGTTCGTGTGTAACGAAGTGTTTGCACGCTTGATTAATCCTAATCAACGTGTAATGCACAATTCAATAACTCCTCGAATTATTGTCTTGTGTTAGTGTTGTGTTTGCCACACTTGGTTTCCAAAACCAATGTGCAATGCAATGTACGATTCGATAGTTCCTCGAACTATCGTTTCGTAGTAGTTTGTGTTCGACTCATCTAATTAACAAAATTAAATGAAATGCAACAAGTATGAATGTGAAATGTAAAGAAAGTAAGAGTTGCAATTTACCTGAAATTGCCGGGTGTTAGGCCGATCAAAAGTTTTCATCGCGTACCGCGATAGGATTCGGGAGTCTCGACTCCCGGTTTTCCTCGCGTACCGCGAAGCCTTTCGCCGAGGGACCATCGCGTACCGCGATGAGTCCACTTCCTTGTTTTTCGATTGCGTTGATACAATTTCGCTCGTACTCGATTCCTAACATTTATCCAAAGCATCTAATGCTCGTTCAAGCACACAAATACATGTAGCACATAAGTTTGATTGATCACCAACGTTCGTGAGACTCGTGTGTGTTTCGATAATTCCTCGAATTATCTTTGATAGTTTGTGTTCGTGTGTAACGAAGTGTTTGCACGCTTGATTAATCCTAATCAACGTGTAATGCACAATTCAATAACTCCTCGAATTATTGTCTTGTGTTAGTGTTGTGTTTGCCACACTTGGTTTCCAAAACCAATGTGCAATGCAATGTACGATTCGATAGTTCCTCGAACTATCGTTTCGTAGTCGTTTGTGTTCGACTCATCTAATTAACAAAATTAAATGAAATGCAACAAGTATGAATGTGAAATGTAAAGAAAGTAAGAGTTGCAATTTACCTGAAATTGCCGGGTGTCACATCATCCCCTTGTTGAAAGAAATTTCGTCCCGAAATTTGGTTGTTTTTGGTAGTGTTTGAGAAACAAAAATTTTCTGGTTGTCACATCATCCCCTTGTTGAAAGAAATTTCGTCCCGAAATTTATTTGTTGGTGTCGGTGTTCGACGTTGTTTGCTTGAAGAGATGGGGATATTTGCGCATCATCTGATCCTCACGTTCCCACGTGAATTCAGGTCCGCGTTTCGAGTTCCAACGAACTTTGACAATGGGTATCTTGCTCTGTTTGAGTTGTTTGACCTCACGGTCCATGATCTCTACCGGTTCTTCTACGAACCGTAGTTGTTCGTCCACCTGGATCTCATCCAGTGGAACTATAAGTGTTTCGTCAGATAGACACTTTTTCAAGTTCGAGACGTGAAATACATTGTGAACTCCGTCGAGTTCGGCTGGTAAGTTGAGTTGGTATGCCACTGGACCAATCCTCTTCAGGATCTCGAAAGGCCCAATATACCGTGGGTTCAGTTTGCCTCGTTTACCAAAACGAATGACGCCTTTCCATGGCGAAACCTTCAGAAGGACTTTGTCTCCTACCTGAAATTCCAGGGGTTTTCTACGTTTGTCGGCATAGCTCTTTTGACGATCGCGAGCTGCTGCCATGCGGTTTCTAATTTGCACGATTTTCTCGGTCGTTTCATGCACAAGTTCTGGGCCAGTGAGCTGACTGTCGCCCACCTCCGCCCAACAAATCGGTGATCGGCATTTCCTGCCATAGAGTGCCTCAAAAGGCGCTGCTTTGATGCTTGTATGGTAACTGTTGTTGTAGGAGAACTCCACCAATGGTAAGTGGGTTTCCCAGCTGTTGCCGAAGTCCACTACGCACGCTCGTAGCATATCCTCAAGGGTTTGTATCGTGCGTTCGCTCTGGCCATCAGTTTGTGGGTGGTATGCTGTACTCATATCCAACCGTGTGCCAAGCGATTTTTGTAATGATTTCCAGAAGTTAGAAGTGAATCTGGCGTCTCGATCTGAAATAATGGAGATTGGCACTCCATGTCGCGAGACTACTTCCTTGACATAGATTCTGGCTAGCCTTTCCATTTTGTCATTCTCCTTGATCGTAAGGAAATGTGCTGACTTAGTCAGTCGGTCCACAATTACCCAGATAGTGTCACGTCCACTAGGAGTACGAGGTAATTTGGTGATGAAATCCATGGATATCTGTTCCCATTTCCACATGGGGATCTCGGGTTGTGTGAGTAATCCAGAGGGTTTCTGGTACTCGACCTTGACTTTGGCACAAGTCAAGCACTTGCCCACGTAGGTGGCGATGTCGGCTTTCATGTGTGGCCACCAGTAAAGTACCTTCAGATCGTGATACATCTTATCAGATCCTGGGTGAATGGAATACCGGGATTTGTGAGCCTTATCCATCACAAGGTCTCGTAGGTTCCCGTGATGTGGAACCCAGACGCGTTCCATGAAATACTGTAAGCCATCGGCTTTTTCCGTAAGTTGTTGTTCCATTCCCCTTAGTGATTCAGCTGCTAAATTTTCAGGCTTAAGTGCCTCCACCTGGGCATTACGTATCTGTTCAGGGAGATTGGGAAGGATTGTGAGCTGTAAAGCTCGTACCCTCTTGGGTTTCGAAGTGTTTTTCCGGCTTAAAGCATCGGCCACCACATTGGCCTTCCCCGGGTGATACTTGATAGCACACTCTATAGTCGTTTAGGAGTTCGAGCCAGCGACGTTGTCGCATGTTCAGTTCCTTCTGCTCAAATATGTGTTGGAGACTCTTATGATCAGTGTATATCGTACACTTTGTACCATACAGGTAGTGTCTCCAGATCTTGAGTGCAAATACCACGGCTCCAAGTTCCAAGTCGTGGGTGGTGTAGTTCTTCTCGTGGACTTTCAGTTGTCGAGAAGCATATGCGATCACCTTTTCTCGCTGCATCAGCACACAGCCGAGTCCTTGTATCGAGGCGTCGCAATATACTACGAAGTCGTCCGTCCCATCAGGAAGAGATAAGATAGGTGCACTACAGAGCTTCTGCTTGAGAAGTTGAAATGCATCCTCCTGTTTGTCAGTCCAGAGATACTTCTTGTCCTTATGGGTTAAAGCTGTAAGGGGTTGTGCTATCTTTGAAAATCCTTCGATAAATCGTCGATAATAGCCTGCCAAGCCTAGGAATTGTCGCACCTCAGTTGGGGTCTTTGGTGCTTCCCAGTTCTTGATTGCCTCTATCTTAGATTTATCCACATGTATTCCTTGTTCATTCACAACATGACCTAAGAATTGGACTTCTCGAATCCAGAAGTCGCATTTTGAGAGTTTAGCGTACAGCTTCTCTTGTCGTAGCAATTCAAGAGCCAATTGAAGATGCTCTTTGTGTTCTTCCTGGGTTTTGGAGTAGATGAGAATGTCATCTATAAAGACAATGATGAACTTGTCGAGGTATGGTTTGCACACTCTATTCATGAGATCCATGAATACTGCGGGTGCGTTTGTCAGTCCAAACGGCATAACCAAAAACTCGTAATGGCCATGCCGAGTGCGAAATGCAGTTTTGGGGATATCTTCCTCCTGAATCCTCAACTGATGGTACCCAGATCGCAGATCGATCTTAGAATAATAACTCGATCCTTGAAGTTGATCAAACAAATCGTCAATGCGGGGTAAGGGGTAACGGTTCTTGATTGTCACTTTGTTCAACTCACGGTAGTTGATGCACATACGGAACGTGCCATCCTTCTTCTTTACAAATAAGACCGGAGCTCCCCAGGGTGAGAAGCTTGGTCTGATGAAACCCTTGTCCAGCAACTCCTGCAGTTGATTGGACAGTTCCTGCATCTCCGAAGGTGCCAGTCGATATGGCGCTCGTGCAATAGGCGCTGCTCCTGGAACAAGGTCTATGCGGAACTCCACTTGTCGAGGTGGTGGTAGTCCTGGTAGATCCTCAGGGAATACGTCGGGATAGTCGCATACGACTGGGATGTCTTCTATTTTCTTCTCCTCTCCAGTCTTGTCGGTGATAAGCGCCAGAATGGCTGTGTATCCCTTTCGTAAGCATTTGTGAGCTTTCATGCACGAGATGATGTTCAGAGGAGTGTCACTCCTTTCGCCCTTGATTTCTAGAGTTTCACCGCCAGGGAGAGGTATGCGCACAACCTTGTCGTGGCAAATGATTTCAGCCTGGTTTTCGGACAACCAATCCATGCCTACTACAACATCAAAACTGCCTAGTGTAACTGGCATAAGGTCAATCTTAAATTTATGGCCTGCTAGCTCTAAAGAGCATTCTTTAAGAATGTGCTTAGTCACAATCAATTTACCATCAGCTAGCTCTATTGTATACTCAAACTCTAAGGGCGTTGGGGTAATGGCAAGTATCTCATTAAAGTCCTTAGATATAAAGCTTTTCTCAGCTCCAGTATCAAACAATACAGAAGCATAATTATCGTTCAAGAGATACGTACCGGTTGCAAGGTTTGGATCCCTCCTGGCCTCCTTGGCCCCAATCATGAAGGCTCGTCCCCTCGTGCCATTGTTCCCATTATTGTTGTTCTGTTGGTTGTTGTTGTTGTTTTTCAGGTGTGGGCAGTCCTTCTTGAAGTGCCCTGGATTTCCACATTCGAAGCAGCCCTTTGGTGCTTCAAGTTGTTGTTGTTGTTGTTGTTGGGGTTGTGGAGTCTTTGCAAGTAGTTCACCCCTGCAGTCTTTAGCTGCATGTCCCCCTTTTCCACAGCGCTGACATTGGAAACGGCCACACTGACCCTGTGCATGATGGAAGTTGCACTTGTGGCATTTGGGGTGTTTTCCTGCATAGCCCCCTTGGTTTTGAGTGGTGGGGATGGGTGGTGCATAAGCTTGGGTCGATCCAAACTTACGCTGCTGTGGTGGTGGTTGAAGAGTGGTTGGTTTATTCAGGGCGTCATCCCATTTTCGTTTGCCCTTGTCGTTGGTTGTGGTTACAGCACCGCGGGGTGGTAAGAGTCCTTGTGCGACAGCTGAATCGGTGAGCTTGTGAGTTAGTCGCACGGCTTGTTGCATAGTTATGGGGTCAGCAGAGAGCACCATGCCCTGAATTTGAGGTGGCAGTCCATCAATGTACTTCTCTATATGTTTGAAGGGTGGAGTTGCCATTTCCGGGCACAGATTTGCTAACTCATAAGATCGAGCCGTGTAAGCCTCGACCTCGGAACCAACCATCTTGTGGTTCCAAAACTCAGTCTCAAGTTTCTGCACCACACCACGAGGGCAGTATTCGCGGTTCAACATTTGCTTAAATTTATCCCAACGCAGAGCATTGGCTGCATCAAGCCCTAGGTTCTGAACGTTGGCATTCCACCAAGTGAGGGCAGCTCCCTCGAATGTCCCTGCAGCAAACTTGACCCTGTCTTCGTTCCTGCAGTTGCTCATGGCGAAAGCTGATTCCGCCTTCTCAATCCAACGCAATAGTCCAACGGCTCCCTCAGTGCCGCTGAATGAGTGGGGTTTGCAATCCAGGAACATCTTGAACGTGCAGAGAGGAGGGTTAGGATTTGCTCCTGAGATATGCAAAGAGTAGAGTTGGGTTAAGTATCGGGTAAACGTGTTGAATTGGGGACAAGTGATTGTGGTGCAAGGTGAATATGAACAGATTCATCACCTTGATTCAGGGGGTTTTGATTACGGGCAGCTTCCCGTGCAGCAAGTACCTCCTCAACTCGCTCGTTGATGAGTGCGTTCAGTTCACCTTGAGTCAGGTTGATGTTTCCACGTCCACCCGCATTCCTGCGTCCTCCACGTCTTCCAGCCATGATCTTCATAGCGAGAATAAGTGTTAGTGTTTGCCCAATGACTAATGTAGGGTGTGCGGTAGGTACTGAAGAAAAAAACATGTAGAGCCATCGGCTATCCCCGTCATGGGTAGTCACGTGCGGTGGTGAACGTAATGCATAAAAGATGTGTCATGTGCGCAAGTATCACACTACTAAGCACTAAGTGTTGTGTGGAGACTAGTGGTTATAGACTAAGTTCATTAAATGCAAACCTAATTCGCAATAACCGGAGGCTCTGATACCAATCTGTCGCACCCCGAGAAATCCCGTCCCTTCCGGGGCGCGGGCGGCGGCGATTGTCAGGATCGCAGTCTCCGGTCACACAACATGCGAGACCTATATGTCTGATTTCGTACGTACATCCAATAATTTGGATAAAACAGTTTAGTAATATCAGAGTTGCGGAAGTAAAATATAAGTTAAGAAAACAGTTTAACATTCATAGGTAGCGGAAGCGTTAATTTAAAACAGTTTTCAAAATGTTAAGTAACAATAGTTGCGGAAGCGATTAAAGTTGTTTAACATTACACAACACATCAAATGATAATCAATGTTTAGTAAACTACGACACTTAAACAGATGCATGCGACTCCAGCCTAGCATCCTATTCCTTGTGCGCGTGCCTTAGTTACCTGAGAAAACATGCGAGTAAAAGGTCAACACAAAGGTTGGTGAGAGCACAGGTTTGTAATCAGCAGTAAACATCAAAATGTTTAAAGTAAGTGTAAGTAGGTCTACTTTTCAACACAATGCAATATCAATTGATAGCTATTCAATATGTGTTATATCATATGCGGGTTCGCAACCGAAGCTAACATGCTGCCTCCCGCCATATCCATCCAAGATATGGCAAATGTTGTTTGGTCAATTATGCACTGTTCCGACCTCCAGTCGGGGTGGCCATACGGCTCGCAACAGTGGGGCTTGTCAGGCCCAAATAGTACTATTCAGAATTACCACGCTAAGCGCCACGCGCTACTAACGGTTCGAGGTGTGTTTAATGAGGACTTATCAGTTTGTGGATGAATGCCACACATATGCATATACGATATTAGCATGTACAAAAGAAACCAAAAATGTGTAAGTTGTTCAAAAGTAGTTTGTATGCAATGTTTTCTCCCCCAAAGGTAGAAAATGTAAAAAGGGGCCGTGAACTCACCTGATTAGTAGTCCCGGTGTGTTTGTGTGTTCGCGTCTGCGAATGCTAGCAATCCTGCTAGTAGGCACCTATAACCATATAGGTGTGAGTATGTGTTTTGTGGTGTGTTGTATCCCATACAACTCCAAGTGTCGGTGTGCTCAACCGAGTGTGTGTGTTGACTTGTGTTGTCTCGACGAATCGTTGGTGACACGATTGTTGTGTTTACGTGCCTCAATGCACATAAGACACCAAAATGCATCTTATGACTCTAATCACATAAGTTACCATTTTAGAAAGTTTCCAATTTAGAAAAGTGTGGTTGTGAAATCCCATTTCATAAAACCAATAACTTCCAATATGTTTATAAAATCATGTTTTAACACTTAGAACGCATGGTCGGCGCATAAATCATCATATACGCCGTTTTGCCCAAATAAAGTTTCCTTATTTGGAAAGTATCCGTTTAAAACTCATTTTCACCAATCAAGGTTTCCAATATGCTTAGAAATCAATTCTAATCATATTTCAAAAATCAAAGTTCATCAAAAGCCTTTAAAACATCAAAAGTCCTCTTTTGATTTTTAAAAGTTTCCATTTTTAGCAAGTTTCTACAAAACCAAGTTTTTGACAAAATCAAATATCCCAATGTGTTTCTAAACACTCCAATACATATTTAACAACATCTAGACATGTCTAACATGTCTAGATCATTACGAATCCAAGACTTGCAACATAAAAGTTTCCTTTTATGGCAAGTGTACTAAAACATCATCAAATCAACCAATAACTCAATCAAACCCAAATCTAACACATCTAAACACTAAATCAATAAATCTAGATCAAATATACATCAAATCACCAACACATTCGAGCACAATAACTACACGGAGTTGCATGTGGGTTTTTAGCCCTTGCATGTACGATCTAACACTATGTAAACATTTAAAACTACCTTAGAGCTACAGATTCAAGCTCGAACAGCTTTTGATGGCGGCAAGCTACTGGCTTGATGGTCGTTTCGAACTTCTTGACGGTTCTCGACACTCTCCTTGATCTCCAAAGGCTTCCAACACCAAGGAATAGCTTCCCAAATGATTCCAGAGATTGAAGCTTGCTCCAGATGGGTTTTGGTCGAGAATTTGGGTGGGAGTTCGAGTGAATTGCAAAGGAGCCGGATAGAAATGAGATGGGGTTGATTATAAAGAAATTTTGATCTGCATGGCCTTCGCGTACCGCGGAGGCCGATCAAAAGTTTTCATCGCGTACCGCGATAGGATTCGGGAGTCTCGACTCCCGGTTTTCTTCGCGTATCGTGAAGCCTTTCGCCGAGGGACCATCGCGTACCGCGATGAGTCCACTTGTTTTTCGATTGCGTTGATACAATTTCGCTCGTACTCGATTCCTAACATTTATCCAAAGCATCTAATGGTCGTTCAAGCACACAAATACATGTAGCACATAAGTTTGATTGATCACCAACGTTCGTGAGACTCGTGTGTGTTTCGATAATTCCTCGAATTATCTTTGATAGTTTGTGTTCGTGTGTAGCGAAGTGTTTGCACGCTTGATTAATCCTAATCAACGTGTAATGCACAATTCAATAACTCCTCGAATTATTGTCTTGTGTTAGTGTTGTGTTTGCCACACTTGGTTTCCAAAACCAATGTGCAATGCAATGTACGATTCGATAGTTCCTCGAACTATCGTTTCGTAGTCGTTTGTGTTCGACTCATCTAATTAACAAAATTAAATGAAATGCAACAAGTATGAATGTGAAATGTAAAGAAAGTAAGAGTTGCAATTTACCTGAAATTGCCGGGTGTCACATCATCCCCTTGTTGAAAGAAATTTCGTCCCGAAATTTGGTTGTTGTTGGTAGTGTTTGAGAAACAAAAATTTTCTGGTTGTCACATGAGCCGTCCTTTTTCATGTTGAGCCTTATGGCTAAAAGAGTTCCAATGATGGCAGTAATATGTTCTGGCAGTATCCTGGGATTCCTATTGTTATCTGTAAGAACCAGAACTTTACAGCTGATTTTTAAGATTTGAGTCAGCGCGTCATTGAAGAACACAGTGCTTGCATTTCCAATGTCGTCAGCAACATCCGTATTCAAGCCATACCTATATGTTGATATAATTTTAAGTACATATAATATAGTGTTATTTTACTTGTATGTAGTATATGCAGCTACAAGAAATTATACATACATGAATCTTGGCTCTGGTATCAAACCGTCATCTTCGCAGACATAGTCATTTTGTCGAGGATATGCCCTTTTTCTGCATTTAAAACAGGTGACATAATACCATGTTCGATCTGGTTGTATTTCACCTATTGTTACATTGCATTGAAAATGCACATGTGCAAATTGACACATAAATTATGGACATTAGTTTTAAAGAACATAGATTTGAGATAAAAAGCTTGTATCTTCAAGGTAACAAAAGGTATATAAAAGTCATGTTTATAAGCTTCCCATCATATTTCCACTTTTATTCATCATCAGAACCCCTTATATTGATTTTTATATCTCATGCAATCTTTATAGGGATGGGGTTTTAGATTATAGCATTTTGGTGAACTAAGGTCATTTTGGAAGAATTAGGGGGCTTACTGTATAAGCTATGTAGACAATTGTAAAATATGAAGGGGTTAAATTGTGTTAGATCATTTATTTAGTTATTTTTCTCTTTTTGGTGACTAATATCCTATCTACTTCTGCTACTTTTCTAACCCCTTTCTCAGGTTAATTGGAAAGCCAGACCTGTAACATCACTGTATTTCCGGTCGTCCGTACGATTGTACTGATACGACCTGATATAATAATTAGTAATGATAATGAATTATTGGATGCATTATTTGATGATTATCACTGTTATTGGTATACATATTTAGAACATATTATACGCGTAAACCATGGAAAGTTTAGTTGTAATCCAACTGAACAGAACCAGAGAGTTTATCGCAGATAAATTCACAAATATGGATTGTTGGTTTGGAATGGAAAAGAGTTTGGAGTTGGTTGTTGAGTAGTTACTAAACATAGTCAAGGACACATGGTCATGGTTTATCGAAATAGCGGTGGGACGGTGGCTGGGGCAGTTGCGACTGACCCCTACATATGCCCTATACATATGCATATTTCGGTCTATCACGGATGTGTCAGTGACTTGGGTTTAGTGGATTTTGGTTTGGGATTTGATAATATTAAAGTTAATAAAATAATGAAAATAATATGGGAAATGAATATGCGAAGGTGAGGTTACGAACATGATTTAAACGAGAATGTTAATTCAGAAATATTAACTTAATAAGATATTCGCGTGGGTGACGATTCACACGAATATAATTAATAAGAATAATATTCTGAAATGATATTCCATAAATCGTAAATCAAATCGAAATACGATACGAGCGTCGGATTCGCTAAGGTGACGATTTTTACGAATACGTACGTAAGTAACGCGTTTCGACGAGATAATTAAATAATATCTAACGGTATTAAATTAATAAATGAAAACTAAAATATTTATTAGGCATCACAACCTAAAACAGATACGATCAAATTATTTTATTAAATAAATAATTTAGCGAAAATGAAATGAAACTGTTTTATGAAACAGCTTTATTCGAAATCGTTTTATGAAACAATATTAATTAAAAATCCTTTTATTTGAAATGAAATATAATTGGTTAAACACCTTGTGTTTTAAATATAATCACGAGCAAAACCGATCATTTAATTATTATATCGCGAAATAAACGAGATCGGACACATGGTGATAATGCGCGTTATAAGGAAGAAGATCACCATCTTCTTCCTCATTTCTACACACTACTTCTCTCTCTAAAACACACACTCACGCCTCATCTCTCTCTCTCTAACTTCTCTCTAGTTTTTCTCGCTCGTTTCTTGACGAAATCACAAGATCTTGGTGTCCAAACGACCGGGTGATCGAGGAGAACAAGATTCCACGAAGAAATCTAGCTTTTGGTCGATCATTCGAGGTAAATCTGAGGTTTTATATTCGGTTTTATTATAAATCACGAACCTTTAGTTTACTAAGTGTTATAACCGATCTTAGAACTTGTAAAACATTAAAACGAGTTGGTATGAGGGGGTAGGATTGCTTGGTTCGAACCTGTAACAGAAAACGCAAGAATGATGGTGATGAATAGTTGGAAGCTTCAGGTTCGTGGATGGCCTGCATGTCGGCCGAACCTTCACTCGTGAGAGGATAAGGTGGCGAACCTTAGGGGCAGGACAAACCTCCTGGATCTCACGAACCTAAACCCCACGAACCCCTCTCCAGCCGAACCTAGTATCACCGAGCCTCTCCTGGTTGCCGAACCTACCCTGGTTGCCGAACCCCTGAAGTGGCCGAACCTTAGGTGGCGGGTCTTGTTCAGCCGAACCCTTAGGGACGATCATGCAAGCCACGAACCTATGTACTAACCGAACCTTCTTTCCCTCAGGCGAACCTGTATCACCTGTTGCGAGCTAGCCGAACCTTACCATGATGGCCGAACCATTCAAGGGAAACAAACCTTAGAACCTTGAACGAACCTAGACCGCGAACCGTGTTCTTTTTGAGAGCCGAACCTAGGGTGAACCAATTAGGTTCGCTGGTTTTAGGGTGGGGGTTACCAAACCTGAATTTCATTAGGAATTTAGAATGGGAAACTATAAGAATGCATGCATGCAAGTCGAATGAAAGGATCACCACCTTTTTCTTAAAAACATAAGTTAGAAATTTATTTTAAGCATTTGATTTGAATGATTTAAAGGTAATTTCTTTAAATGTTACATTAAAGTTTTAATAACCTAAAATTGTGGTGGAAATAAATGGTTATCCATGCATGCAACGATGAACGTATCTATATAAGTTGTAAAGACAATACCTTTACAACCTATAAATATATGTAATGCTGTTTAATTATTTAAAAATCACTATATATATTAGATAATCAAACACTAACGAGTTCAAATTATCTTTATATGATAGTAAGGGATAAAATGTTAGGTGTAACGACTTAACTTAGAATATATATATAAACTAAGTTAACGGAACACTTGATCATCAAAAGAAAACACTTATAGACATTTGAATTAAATGAAAGACAAATAGTCATGAATGTGAAACATATGAAAAATACAGATTGTTGATTTGTTTTGGATTTCACCTACGTGAGCGCGCATTCTACTGAAACACTAATTCTAAGGACTCAGGTGAGTTCTCATAACCTCCCTTTTTAAACTGCTTTGTTTTTAAACTCGGAGGTGGAACATGTATACCAATATTTAAAATATTATTTTGATAACACATGGGTGACACCCTGTTTATCATTATGATATTCAGATTATTGAATTATCATTGATTATTGAGTGAGATGGATTATTACTTATCCGTGAATCATTGTTGATTGAGTTGACTTAGGTCCTCTGCGATGATTGAGTTACTGTTGGTGAGTTGACTAACGTCCTCCTCAGAGACTCCACTGTTGATTGAGTTGACTGCGGTCCTCCGTGGTGCACGTATTGACACTTATAGGAATATCGTTGATTGAGTTGACTGAAGTCCTCCGCGATGATTCCGCCGTTGATTGAGGTCCTCCGCGGTAACTATTATTGATATGATTGTGATGGTTGATGATTATTGAATTGATGAGATTAGTTGAATATACGTGGTTAAATAATTGTGATGATTGTGTATGCGATTACTTGGATTTGTTTGGATGTTGTGTTATGTTGAGATTTGGCAGAACTGGACTAACTTACAGGTGCACATGTGGAAATTCTCGGGGAAATTATAAACTTTTATAAATCCATTTATCAACTTTTATAAACATTTTATAAACATTTTTGATACATAAAATCTTATGATTTCTCACCAACTACTTCGTAGTTGACACTTGATTTTCTACATGTTTCAGGTAATGAAGGCAAATAGGTTGAGGAGGATGATCTCTTCTATTTTGGACATCATCACATAGGATTCTTGGACTTAGCTAATTAACTGAAATTCTGGCGATTAGAGTTTAGTTAGTTTAGCTAAATCTCTTTTGTAATTGATGTAACTAATTCATGATAGACATGATTTTTGTGCAATTAATTTGGTTGATTGAATGATATGTGATGATTTAATTTAGATGCCCACGAGCTTTTGAACAATCTACACATCCCTCATGGCATCCCGACGTTACCACTATCGGTCGGGGTGTTACAAGACCCCTAATAAGTTTGGAAACATTAAAGAGCTTATGTTGAATCTCATTAAAGGTGGAAAGTAAACCACAAGGTTTAGTAAGCTTAGATTTTTCAAAAATCACAAAATAAGACCACTTTTTTATTATTTTTTATTTTTCAAATACCTAAATTGCCTAAGGAATACATTGCTCATCTTGTTATGGATAGGTATGCTGTCAGCAATACATTGTTCATCTAGTATATTTAATTTTTATTTTTATATAGGAAATAAGTTCTAAAACTTGAGCTATATCTACGAGGGGGGCCTTCCAAACAGAAAAACCATAAAATTTTGTGTTACTGGCTAATTTTTAGGAAAAAACGATTAAATATTATAGATTGCATGGATTAAACTTGAATACACCTGTTTGGGTTCTAATTAACAATACTGAGATATTAATGGAACACATGTATTGATTATATTAATAGAATATAACCGGTTCTCCTAGGTTTATTTGCTTTATTTTATTGATATGATGGTGTTTCATAGATTTTTACAAGAGAATTGTATATATGAAAGTTATGTTTGTTGTCGAATGTTGTGGAGGGGGAGGGTCATTTAGCCATTTAGGGTAGGTTAGGAGTGTTTTTGTTTATTAAAGCATATTATGGTTGATTTATAATTTTAGTTGAAAAGAGAAGGATCCGATTGTTTGGTGTCTAGTAGAAAATTCTTGCTCGGGATCTTCTTCAACTGAATTTGTAGGGCTTTTTGCCACTTGTGAGTCTGAATTAAGGTAATACATAAGTCAAATGAAATTTAGCTTCTAAACAAGTTGTCGAACTGATTAAAATTTACGAATTATATAACCCAACTAAGGTTTTTTTTTAAATTAATGAGTTTGTAACTACTTTGATGTGAAAATTGTACCTTGTAGGTGAGTTGTATAATGATAATGTAGCTATGACAGCTAATGGAGCTCATGTTAGGTTTTGAAAATTAACAATAGCAATGAATTGAATATTACTAAAAATGCTAGAGATGAATAACAAACACCTATTTGTTGTTTGATCACTAATTAAAACGATTATTAAATGATTCTCTAACGGCAAGCACGAATGCTGAATTTTAACAATTTTTTTTGTCAGCTTAACTTGTACAAGATTTGATAAAGTGTTTTTTATATTTTCATAATGAAAGCTGTTAGCAAGAATTCATTTATGTTGGATAATTATTGTTTAAGGAATCTATAATTTTATCCCATAGTTTATCAAAGAAACTAAAGCTACCATAATAAGCCACTAAAACAAACAGTTCTACTTGTTGAAATGAAAACATCAAACATGGACTGTAGGATTAAAATCTTATAGATGAACTTGTTTCTACTTATTAGAGGGGCAGCCTTGAACTTTTGGACAGTGAAAAAAATTTTTACCTGCCTAATTTGATCAATTAAATACAAAATAATAAGTGAATCACACCTACAAAGGCACCTGTGTGATTCAATTACAACAACAAAATTGAACTGTATATGCGTGGATGCTGTAAAATCAGTTTGTTACCATCATTACTAACAATATTAAACAACCAAATTTAAATATACTACTACTAAAAACCTAATTAGAATAATGGCTTGAAATTTCAAATGGTATAACCGAAAATCTAAGAACCAAGAATGGCAGTTTGTTACCACTTTCACCCAAAAGTTCAAATAAACCAATTTTGGAACCCAAAAACCTAACTATAACTAACAGTGTAACAAATTAGTTGTTATAACCTAAAATTCATAGAACTAACAACTCTTGAGTCTATACCATTTTCACTGATAGCTTCAATCAACCAATTTTGACATAAACTACATAATCAGAACTAATGGCTTCAAATTTCGACTAATATAACCCAAAATCTAAGAACCAAAAATGGCAGTTTGTTACCACTTTCACTCAAGAGTTCAAATAAACCAATTTTGGGAGCCTCTTGCCCATAACATGAGCCCAAAAACCTAATTAGAACTAATGGACTAACAAATTAGTTGTTATAACCTAAAATCCTAGAACTAACAACTCTTGGGTCTGTACCATTTTTACTGATAGCTTCAATCAACCAATTTTGACATAATCTCAAAACCCCTATTATGTGTGGATGCTATAAAAGAAAAAATCATGGCCTGAGAACACATTCAAACAAAATCAATTGTGCATTAAGGAAGACCTAACCTTGAAGATAGAGGGATGAGCAGGGGCGAAAAGTAGATCCAAGAAGACAGAGAAAGGGAAACCACAAAAACCCTAGAGCAAACACCCAGACTGATGATGGAGCACGAAATCTGAAAGGAACAACTTCAAGAACCCAAATAAAAGAAGAAACGGAGGAGAGAAGACACGTGGGGGGAGGGGCAGCTGTAACACAATCGATGGACAACAATAATCGAGGCAGAGCTGCAAGCGAAGGTGAGACATGGGGAGAAGAGCACCGACTTTGGTTTTTAAGTAAGATAAGGAATATGCAAGAAAAATCAGGAATAAGAGTTCAGTGATTAGGAGGCACCAATTTTCTTTGTGTAATTTTTTCTATATCCATTTATTATTGCTTATAAGAATGTGTATAACTACCTAACATAAACATGTATATATAGTATTAATTGTGTTACACAAACATGATTGCATAAGTGAATTAAAATATGTAATTTGTCTCTCGTTTTATTTTATCTTGAATACAACATACACAGTGTTTATGCAACTTAATAATTTTTATAGCTAAAACTAGTTTTGTATTGGTTTCACAAACAATAAACTCAATCTGATTTTCATCATAACAACACTATCCACTCAAAACCAAGTATTAAAATGGATGAAAAAATAAATAAAAAAAGAATAACAATAGCAACTAATATTTTATATATAACTTGTAGGACCACCGTTCACATAATATTATAAATATTTTATTAATCTAATATTTAAAATTACAATACAATTTCAAATAGAATTACAATGAAAACTAAAAGATTAAAAAAATAACACAAAAAGAAAAGGTGTTGGCTGAATATTTATGTTCAACAGAGTTTCCTTAAAACAAATTCGGGCCACCAATGTGAATAACGTCTGTCTCCCAGGGTACAACAACCGAAACTTATATACTGCCGGAGTTAACCTACCACCTGAAATGATACCTGAAACAAGCGTATAGAACAAGATCGATTTTAGCAAATAAAAGTGTGTATTGCAGTAATTTTCAGAATTTTTCTCAGTGTTCTCAGTATGTTCAGTGTGTTTTTCAGTGTATTTCAGTATATTCAGTGTATCAACCAAAGTACACAACCTTGTATTTATAATGATACATCAGTACCTGAAACAGCAAGAATTAAAGCCTGCTCTTTAAACAACCAATTAATTTCTTTTAATAGTCATAAAATTGAATTAGACATTTGAAACTGAATATTCAACGCAATAACTGTTGTTTCTTTAACAGTTGGTAAGCAACCACTGTTCACAAGAATGGATAGCAACCACTGATAAAACCACTGATAACAACCATTGAACACAACCAGTAATCACAACCTCTGATAGCAACCACTGATCCATAACCATGGAATACAACGGATTCCTTTCAAAGGTTATAACAGCTGATTTGTTTCCAAGGTTACAACAACTGAATCCTTTCAGTGGTTAACAACCACTAATGTTTTAAACTACATACTTTTAAGCTTCGATATCTCATTCATCTTAGCTCCTCTTTGGACCCGGTTTAGTTCTTTGTGATCCTCTCATATCGTAGAATATAAACTTAGTTTTTAATAATTAAATACTTAACAAATACATATAGTTATTATGGTCGAAAGTTTAGTAAAAACTCATTTTACTAAAATTTCTAACAATACCCCACATGAAATGGGTATCGATCCTTACACTCAAGTGTCACGATATAGTTTCAGCGGTTAAGTCTTGCAAGAGAAGTAAATGGTCCCTTTGAACCCTCCTTTGTGAAATGTATTTTGTCTCCTAATGATTAGCATGCGTGATGTCCTTGAACCAATCCCCATTTGCGTAGACGTTTTAACATTTCACACAAGACTCTTCCTGGTCTGGTTAACGCCTCATTGTCGTGTCCGTTATGGTCATGGAACACTATCCTGGTTCAGTAAGAGCTCTAGGATTTGCGCACCCCACAAATTTATTCTAAGCGACCCCACTTTTCTCTCACTTAGGTGATCACCATAGACCATTAAAAACAACAGGTTCTTTATGATTCACATAGAATCGTTAACTACATTATGCTTATCCTCAATTGTTCTCACTGATTTGCTAAAGGAATGAACTAGGAAGTATGCAACTCCCTTGCTATATTTGAGGTACTCCCTCACAGTGACCTTCCTTATCCATACAATTAGGTTGTCCTATTGAGCCTAGATCATGAGATCTTCAATCTTCTAGGATAGGTTTTCCTTTGTACAAACTTATTCCAAGGGCTTTAGTCTCATTCCTCTCGACGACTTGTACACTAACTCTCTGCTTAAACCTTTTGTAAGCGGATCAGCTATGTTATCCTTTGACCTCACATAGTCAATTGAGATAACACCCATTGAGAGTAGTTGTCGTATTGTATTATGTCTACGTCGAATGTGCCTTGATTTGCCATTATACATTGCACTTTAAGCTCTACTAATACCTGATTGGCAATCACAATGTATGCAAATAGCCGACATAGGCTTTGGCTATCGTGGCATATCTTCCATAAATTGATGTAGCCATTATGTTTCTTCTCCAGCTTTATCAAATGCGATAAACTCAGATTCCATCGTATATCTAGCTATAAGAGTTTGCTTGGACGACTTCCAAGCTATAGCTGTTCCACCAAGGGTGAACACATAACCACTTGTGGATATGTAATCTTTCATATCGGATATCCAGTTCGCATCACTGTATCATTCTATCACAGCTGGATCTCGGCCATAATGCACCCCATAGTTCCTTGTGTATCTTAAGTACTTTAGTAATCTTGTCAAGCTCTTCCAATGTTCAGAGCTAGGATTACTAGTATATCTACTTAGCCTGCTCACAACATATGCTAAGTCTGGCCATGTACATGTCATCAGATACATCAGGCTGCCAATAACCCTTGAATACTCCAACTGAGCAACACCCTACCTCTATTTTTGATAGATTTTGGGTGGTATCTACAAGAGTTTGAGCCACACTCGTGTCCCCCGCATTAAAATTTTCAAAGATTTTGTCAACATAGTGGGATTGACTTAACTCAATACCATTTCGGGTTTTATTGATCTTTACACCAAGAATCACATCAGCTAGACCCATGTCTTTCATGTCAAATATCGCTTTCAACATGTATTTAGTAAATTTGATCATTAGATCATCACTCCCAATGACAAGTATATCATCTACATAAAGACATAATATGACATAACCTCCCTTCATGTTTTTCACATAAACACACTTGTCGTATTCATTAATTTTAAAACCATTGTCAAGCATAACTTGGTCAAACTTTTGATGCCATTGTTTTGGAGCTTGCTTCAAGCCATACAATGACTTGACTAATTTACATACTTTGACTTCTTGGCCTGGAGATGAGAAACCCTAAGGTTGCTCCATGTAACTTTCCTCTTTTAAATCCCCATTTAGAAAAGCGTTTTAAAATCCATTTGAATGACTTACAAATTTCTTAAAGCCACTGTTGCAAGAACCAACCTTATTGAGGTTACTCTAGTCACAGGCGAGTAAGTATCAAAGTAGTCTAATTCTTCCTTCTGTCTAAACCCTTTGATCACTAACCTTGCCTTGTACTTATCAATAGTACCATCAGCTTTCATCTTCATTTTGAATATCCATCGATATCCAAGTGGTTTACAACCTATTAGAAGATATAATAACTAATAAGTATGGTTTTGTAAGATCGAATCAATTCATTCTTGATTGCTTCTTTCCATTGAGGTCCTTCTAGAGAAGTGACTGCTTCACGGTATGTTTGAGGCTCACCCTCTACCATGTAAGTAAGAAAATCAGGACCAAAGGATTTTTCAATCCTTTGTCTCTTACTTCTTCTTGGCTCAACTTCTTCAGCCACTGATTGTTCTTGATCTTCACTGATTGTTCTTGATCTTCATCATGAACAATCTCATCAACAGGTGATGATGAACTTGTGTGTTCCTTTTCCAAACAAGGAAACACTTCTTCAAAGAATAATGCATTCCTTGATTCCATAATAGTATTCTTGTGTATATTGGGATTCTTTGAATCATGTACAAGAAACCAATATGCACTACTATGATGGGCATAACCAAGTAATACACAATCCATGATTTTGGGTCCTATTCTTTGAACCTTTGGTGGTGGAACCACCACTTTTGCTAGACACCCCCACACTTTCAAGTATTTGTAAGATGGTTTTCTTCCCATCCACTACTCATAAAAAGTTACATCCTTTTTCTTGAAAGGTATTTTGTTTAAAAGATAAGTAGCCGACAAAATGGCTTCCCCACATGTCCTGGCTCAACCCAGAATTTAACATGGCATTCATCATTTCTTTTAAGGTTCTATTTTTTCTTTTCAGCAATGTCATTTTGTTGTGGGGAATAAGGAGCATGACACTCATTGATAATTCTACTTTGTGCACAAATATTAGCAAATGGTGAAACATATTCACCTTCTCTATCACTCCTTAAAACTTTTATCTTTTTATTAAGTTGATTATGAACTTCAGTTTTGTACTAGACAAACCTATTAATTGCTTCATCCTTACTCTTGAGTTAGTATACATAGCAATATCTTGTACTATCATCAATAAATGTAATGAAGTACTTATTTCCACCTCTTGTGGGAATCGATCGTAAATCACACACATCCATGTGAATTATATCAAGGGGTTCATTTATTCTTTCAACAGATTTAAATGATGATCTCGTTTGTTTAGCTTCAACACATGTTTTACATTTTTATTTTGAGTCCATGGAAAGTTTTGGTATGCAATCTAATTTAATCAAACGACGCATCAAATTGAAATTAACATGACCAAGTCGACCATGCCAAACATTAGAAGACTCAATCAAGTAAATAGAAGTAGAAGCATATCATTCATGTTCTTAGCTATTACATTGAGTTCGAACATACCATTTTGGGCATATCCCTTACCAATAAACATTCCACGTTTAGTTAATACAAACTTATCATATTCAAAAACTAAACAAAAACCATGTTTAATTGAAAAACCATCCTGACACAAGACTCTTACGCATATCAAGAACATATAGCACATTGCTCAAAATGAGCTCTTTCCCCAAAGTCCACTTCAAGATCACATTGCCTTCACCCTTGATATTGGCAGTTGCTACATTCCCCATGAACAGCTTTTGATCACCAATGACCTCTTTAAACGTATTAAAGAGATTCCTATCAGGACAAACATGACAGGTCGCACCAGTGTCAACTTACCACTCATTAGTGTCATTAGTCACCAAGTTTAGCTCCTCCATCACGATAATGAAGTCAGAAACCATGGCAACAAGAGGCATATCATCCTTAACCAAATGTGCACGGTCCTGTTTAGGAGCCTTAAACTTATCAACACGTTGACGAAGATCACCACAATTGTAGCATTTCCCTTTAAAAGGGACATTATGCTTCTTTACAAGTCCTTTTCTAGGTTCAAGATCAACAGACTTGCCTTTGCCTTTGTTCTTGTTTTGACTTTTGCACCTACGAGAGGATTGACCATGTTCAACCAAGTTGACGTTTGGAACATGAACATCATGAGGTTGATTCTCTTTTAAAGCCAACCTATTGTCTTCCTCAATTCGAAGACGTACCACAAGGTCCTCCATGGTCATTTTCTACCATTTATGTTTTAGGTAGTTCTTAAAATCTACCCAACTAGTAGGCATTTTCTCAATCATAGCTGCAACATGAAATGTCTCACTAACAGTCATCCTAACAGTCATCCCCTCAGAATGAATGTCACTAAGTATAATATGTAATTCTTGGATTTGGCTTAACACTTTTTTAGAGTCAACCATTTTACAATCCAAAAACCGAGCTACTACAAATTTCTTTGTGCCAACATTTATCCAACGACTCCCATGATTCTTTGGCAGTTGTTGATTTACAGTACACATTATACAATGCATCCACAAGGCCATTCAACACATAGTTTTGGCACAAGTCTTCAGAGTGTTTCCATGCCTCCACGACACTAACGCTTTGAACATCTCCTTTAGTAGAAGTAGGAGGGGTTTCAGTCAGGAACCTCGCAAGGTACAAAGTTGTCAAATAAAACAACATATTTTGCTGCCATCTCTTGAAATTCAAATCAGCAAACTTTTCTGGTATTTCAGCATGATTTGCCATGGTTTGAGCAGCATGAGTACCAACTAATGGTATCACAGATGTTGAAGAAGAAGTTGGTACAATAGTCATTTCTGAAACAAGAGTACAAAACTCAATTAATCAGAAAATTGGTTTACACAAAACCAAAGTCAAGAACTAATCTTAACTTAAATAAATTCTGGTTTACACAAAACCAAAGTAAAGAACTGATATTTGCTTAAAAAAATTATGGTTTACACAAAACCAAAGTAAAGAACTGATCTTTGCTTAAATAAATTATGGTTTACACAAAACCAAAGTAAAGAACTGGTCTTTACTTAAATAAATTCTGGTTTACACAAAACCAAAATTTACTTAACCAAAATTTACTTAGCCAAAATAAAATTGCTAGTTTTAAGTGCTGAAGAAAATTCAGAACAGTTGTTATAAATAACTGATAAGATGTTAAGAAAGATTGATCAGTTGTTTGCAATCTGATTCAATTTCTTAAAACTATGAACGGTGATTTTAAGAAATCTGTTTTAATCTTGTAGGAGCATCATTCACAAAATAATATAAATATTTTATTATTTAATATTTCAAGATTACAATACAATTTCAAATAAAACTGAATGATCAAACACTTTCAATGAAAATAGAATTACAGCGAAAACTAAAATTTTAAAACAATAACAGAAAAAGAAAAGGTGTTGGATGAGGATTTCTATTCAACAGAGGTCCCTAAAAACAGATTTCGGGCCAAAATGTGAATCCCGTCTGTCTCCTAGGTTACAACAGCCGAAGCAGTATGTACTGCCAGAGTTAACCTTGCACCTGAAATGAAATTTGAAACAAGAGTTGATATGTGTTTCATTTTCAGGTGCTTTAACAGTTTAAAGTTGCGTCTTTATGTTTTTTTACGTGGAATAATGATACTTTTGAGATACAATTCTGAATTGCAGGTAAAAACACGTTAGATGGATGCACGGGGGTGATAACAAGGTGAAAAGACTTACAAATGGATCAGAAACAGTCGAGAAAAGCTCAGAACTTCGGAAGCGTATATCTTGAGCTAGAGGAAGAGTTATGGAATTCATAATATATGAAAATTGAGTTTCTCGACAAGACGAGACGAGACGAAGCTGTAGTTAAAGTTAGCTTGGGCATAGGCTACGCCCAAGTCACTGTAAGCTACGCCCAAAAATTCAGTGTTGGAAGAAATTTTCACCATTCAGATGGGCCCGACGTAGGCTACGCCCAGGGTGGGCGTATGCTACGCCAAAAACGCGGAAAACGGGTTTTTAACCCTATTTTGCCTATTTTCGAGCCACAATCCTTCTAAGTAAAAAATTAAGGTTTTTGGGGTCATTTGGGGACGAAAATTGAAGCTTTTTGGGTGGATCCAACTCTCCAAATCAAGATTCCATCCAAGAATTCATCAATGAAATCAACAATTGACGATCAAATTGCGATGAGGCAAGGCTAGTTTCTTTGTAATCGTTTCCGGGTGATTAGGGTTGTAAGTGAAACAATGTTTGAATGTTGAATCTAGTTTCTTGATTGTAAACTTGATACGATTTCTTTTTGATTGATTTAAACAATAGATTTATGTTTTTGTATTGATACGTTACCATTAGTGATTCAGTTTTCTTGCATTGTTTACTCATTGGTAATGGTGTGATGCTTTGCGTATGTCTATTGGTGATTGTGTGAATAAGCAAATCTTAAACGTTCATTCCATCATCACCATTTCAAGCAAATTGATTAACACAATCAATTTTTACATGATTTTGATCTAGGTTTAACTTACATTCATTGTGGATCTTGCAACCTAAAAATCGGAAGTGATTACCTTTTTCATTAATTATTTTCAAATCAAAATTTAAGTTTGTTTCTTAAAAACGGTTCTTTTAATTCAATTCAATCCAAATTTTTCGTTTTTCTTAGAATAATTAGTTTGTAGCAAAAATTAGCACTTTCCACTTATTCCCTATGGAGACGACATTACTTACCCTTGCTATAGTCAAAGATAGCTAAGTCCCTGTTTATAAATTGTTTTTGATTGACCTGCGGCACCTCGATCAAGAGTATAAAACAAGATCGATTGTAGAAAATAAAAGTGTGTATTGCAGTAATTTCAGAATTTTTCTCAGTGTTCTCAGTATGTTCAGTGTGTTTTTAAGTGTATTTCAATATATTCAATGTATCAACCAAGGTACACAGCCTTGTATTCATAATGATACATCAGTACCTGAAACAACAAGAATGAAAGTCTACTCTTTAAACAGCCAATTAATTTCTTCTAACATTCATAAAATTGAATTAGACATTTGAAACTCAATATTCAATGCAATAACTATTGTTTCTTTAACAGCTGGTAAGCAACCATTGTTCGCAACCATGGATAGCAATCACTGATAAAACCACTGATAACAACGATGGAACACAACAACTGATCACAACCTTGGATAGCAACCACTGATCCATAACCATGGAATACAACCACGGATTAGATAACCACGGATCAAATAACTACGGATCACATAACCACGGGTCAGATAAGCACGGATCAGATTGTAACATCACTGTATTTCAGGCACTTCATTACATAAATGTTTGTATTGTTAAAGCCTGATATGATAATTGATAATTACTATGGATTATTGGATGTTATTATTATTGGTATACATACTGAGAACATATAATTTGAACCATGGGGAGCCTAGTTGAAAAACAAGTAGACAGAACCAGAGAGTTTATTGTGATTGAATTAATATGATATGGACAGTTATTTGGAATGGTAGTGGTATGGGATTCTATAACCAAAAAATAGGCAAGAATATAATCATGGTCTTTCGAAGAGGTGGTGGGATGGCGGCTGAAGCAGTTGCGACTGACTTTAACGTATGCCCTATACATAAACCATCTTCGGTTTATTATGATTATATCAGTGTTGAGGCTTTGGTGAGGAGAATCCGAGGTTTTGGTTTGGAATGGAAAGGATTTATGAGTTGATATTAGTTGGTTACTAAACATAGTCAAGGACCCATGGTCATGGTTTATCGAAATGGTGGTGGGATGGTGGCTGGATGGGTTGCGATCTACTCCTACATATGTCCTATACATAAACTTATTTAGGTCTATCATGGATGTGCCAGTGATATGGTTTAGTGGGATTTGGATTTGGAAATTATAATATTCAATGTAATAAGATAATGAAAGAATTACTGAAAATAAATACGCGTTGGTGAGGTTACGAATATAGGTTAAACGCGAATGTTATTTCAGAAATATTAACTTAATAATGTATCCGCGTGGGTGACGATTCACACGAATATGATTATTTGGAATAATATCCTGAAACGATATTCCATAAATCGTAAATCGAATCGAAATACGATACGAGCATTGGATTCGAAAAGGTGACGATCTTTACGAATACGTACGTGAGTAACACGTTTCGACGAGATAACGAAATAATATCTAACGATATTAAAATAAGAAAAGGAATTTAAAAACGTTTATTAGGAATCACAACCTAAGACGGATCCAAACAAATCGTTTTATAAAATAAATAATTTAATGAAAGAAAACGGAAACATTTTACAAAACAACTTAATTAAAATCACTTTAGTAAAACGAAACATGATTGTTTAAAAGTTTTATGTTTTAATAAAATTACGAGAAGAACCGAGCGTTTTATAATGTTTAACGCGAAATAATCGAGACCGAGCACGCGGGGACGAAACGGGGTTTAAGAAAGAAGATTTCCTTCTTTCTTCTTCATTTTCACCTCCCCACTCTCTCTCTCTAAACCGCCAAATTCGTCACCCCACTCTCTCTATAACTTCTCTCTACGATTTCTCCTTCATTTCTCAACCATTTCGAGAGATCTTGGTGCCAAATTGTTTGTGTGATCGAGGAGAACAAGAATCTGTGGAAAAATCTAGCATTTTGATCGAGTTTAAGAGGTAAAACATGAATTTTACGTTTTGTTTTCTCATTTTGAAACAACCGGTTATGGTTACCACATTTAAACGATTTCTATACATTGGAAACCTTAAAATGAGTTAGTATGAACATGGGGGAAACCGTAGATGATCCTGTATTTTGAAGAACTCAAAGATGATGATGATGATGATGATGAATAGCCATGGCTGACTGGTTCGCGAAAAGGAGAAGGCTGGTGGCCGAACCATCCTGCAGCCACGAACCTCATGGGCCACGAAGCTATGACCTAACCGAACCTATGAACCTTGGGCGAACCAGCTGGCCACGAACCTTGCACGGCCGAACCCTAGCTGTAACACCCCGACCGATGGCGGAAACGTCGAGATGCCACGAGGGATGTGTAGATTGTTCAAAAGCTCGTGGGCATCTAAATCAAATCATCATATATCATTCAATCAACCAAAATAATTACACACAAAAATCATGTCTATCATGAATTAGTTACATCAAATACAAAAGAGATTTAGCTATCTAACTAAATTCTATTCGCCAGAAATTTAGTTATTTAGCTAAGTCCAAGATCCTATATGATGATGTCCAAAAGTGTGAGTTCTTCTTCCACAACCTACTTAGCATCATTACCTGAAACATGTGAAAATCAAGTGTCAACTACGAAGTAGTTGGTGAGTAATCATAAGTTTTTATACTTAACAGTATTTTATAAAATGAGTATAAAAGTTTGTGTTTGAAAAGGGCTTTATAAAAAGTTTAGATAAAAATCAGTATAAAAGCTTATGGTTTATCCGAGAAAATCCACAAGAGTACCTACGTGAAAATCCAACACATCTCCCAACTCAACAACCAAACATACAAACAAACACATAGGCACATATCAATTAAGTCATAGTTATTCATAGATAATCATAGACAATAATAGATAATCAACCACATAACCAATCAACCAATCTCAACAATCAACATTCTCAATTAGTATATGTGACAATACATGGACTTTATGTAATTAACTTAAGTTAAAGACATGATCCATGGAGTGGTGGCTAACCACGTGACAATACATGAAATCCGATGCAACTAACCGAAGTGAAAGGCAATGATTCATGGAGTTGTGATAATCCAAGTGGCAATACATGTAATCTTTGTTATTGACTGAAGTCAATGACAATGTTACACGGATGTATAATAATCAGTGATAATCCATAATGATAATCCATAATATGAATATCATATTGATAAACGGGTATCATCCATGTGTTATCAAAATAATATTTAAATTGGTATACATGCTTCACCTCCGAGTTTTAAAACAAAACAGTTTAAAAGGGAGGGTATGAGAACTCACCTGAGTCCTTAGGTTCAGTGTTCTTGTAGTATGCACGCTCGCGTAAAAGAAATCAAAATAACTCAACGACCTGTAGTTATCGTGTGTTTCATAACCATAAGTATATGTGTTTGTTTCCATTAACATCCATAAGTATCTATTTTCATATCTTTAACATTTTGTTAACTTAGTTCATTTATTACAAGTTAACTTGTTACACCTAAAATTTCATTGTTTATTTTCTTGCAACAATAAGTCAATCTTGTTAGTGCTACTCTTCCAATACATGATAATTCTTTACATCATATATATATATATATATATATATATATATATATATATATATATATAAAATATGTATGAATTGTAACTGTTTTGTCCCTATTAAATTATGTGTATACATTCCTAATTGCATGCATGAATATCCCATTAGGGAACCATTACAACTTAATTTGTAAAATTTATTTAAGTTTCATAAAGAAAACCTTAAGTCTTCTTCACAACTTACCCGTTTTCATAAATTATTAATTTAAAAACTTTGTTCATATTAGAAAAGGTGGTAACCCTAATTCCTCATGCATGCATTAGTATGTGTATATCCATATGCAATCTTGTTTCTCCCCTTTATCCTTAATTCGAAATTTAGGTTTTTCTAACCAAGGAGCAGCGAACCTAAGGCTTAAGTACCCTTAGGTTCGGCCACATGTTAGAGGGTTCGGCTGATTAGGCTTAACCATGCAAGGTTCGTGACACTTTAATGGTTCGGCCAGAAATATATGGGTTACAAACTAGAGGTTCGGCCAGAGGAGCTTTAACAGTCATAGGTTCGCCGTATCTATCCTTAAGGTTCGTTCATGGTAGCGAGGTTCATTTGGCAGCCAAGGTTCGGCCACCCTATGGGGTTCGGCCGTGAAGGTTCGCATGTTAGGTTTTAGGTTCGTCCTCCTCAGAGGAGGGTTCGGCTAATGAAAAGGGTTCGCTGCCATGCTAGGGTTCGTGGCTAATGTGAGGAGCAGGGTTCGGCTGCTTTTGTTTTCCAGCCCAAGAGGGTTCGCGAGTTCAACACCAAGGTTCGGCCAACCTTGAAATGGTTCGGCCATGGCGGCTGTCCCATGCGAACCAGCCTTCCTCACGGCTCTTCATCTTTATTCTAGTGCTCAAAGCTTTGCAGGTTCAAACTCTTGTTACTACTAAGTCACGTAGGTCCAATTTAACACATATAACTTTAAAAGTCGGTTAAAGAAATAGTTGCAATGTTCCACTAAGTTCCTAACAAAACCAGAAAATAAAAGCCTCGGATTTACCTCTAAATGTCGACCAAAATGAGATTTCGTCGCGTCCTCTTGTTCCCTCTCACACGGTCGTTTAGGCTCCAAGATCTCGTGATTTCGTTAAGGAATAAGAAGATAATGTAGAGAGAAGTTGTAGAGAGAGAAAGTGGCGTTTTTTGGTGTTGAGAGAGAGAAGAAGAAAATGAGAAATGAGGAAGAAGAAGAGAAAACTCTTCCTTTTTATCGCGTATACTCCCCGCGTGCCCGGTCTCATTTATCTCGCGATGACATAATTAAATGATCGGTTTTTAACGTAAAACACTTTTAAGACATAAACATTTAAATAAATGAGTTTCTTATTAAATGAATAAAATAATTTTTAAAAAAATCGTTTAAAGAATTATGTCCCAGTTTACTTTCGTTAAATTAATTATTTCATATAACAATTTGTCCAGATTCGTTTTAAGTTGTGATTCATAATAAATATTTTTAGTTTTCATTTATTAACTTAATATCGTTGAATATTATTTTGTTATCTCGTCGAAACGCGTTACTCGCGTACGTATTCATAAAGATCGTCACATTTACGAATCCAACGCTCGTATCGTATTTCGATTCAATTTACGATTTATGAAATATCGTTTCTGAATATTATTCTCAGTAATTATATTCGTGTGAATCGTCACGCACACGAATACATTTATCAAGTTAATATTTCTGAATTAATATTCGCGTTTTAGTTATGTTCGTAACCTCACCATCGCGTAATTGTTTTTATTAAAACTCCCATTATTTTATTAACTTTAATATCGTCAATCCCAATCCAAAACCCACTAAACCATATCACTGACACATCCATGATAGACCGAAATATGCATATGTATAGGGCATATGCAGGGGTAGATCGCAACCTCCCCTACACCGTCCCACCGCTATTTCGATAAACAATGACCATGTGTCCTTGACTACGTTTAGTAACCAAACCATAACCAACTCCCAATCCCATTCCATTCCATACCATTATCCATAATCATCAGAAATGTAATTGCGATAAACTCTCTGGTTCTGTTTAGTTGGGTTCCAAATAAACTTCCCATGCTTTACGCGTATAATATATATTCTAAATATGTATACCAATAACAGTGATAATCATCAAATAATGCATCTAATAATTCATTATCATTAATAATTATTATATCAGGTCATAACAGTAAAATCGTACGGATGTACGGACTCCCTGAAGTACAGTGATGTTACAGTCTCCCCTAGTTAAGGGAATTTCGTCCCGAAATTCAACTTGGAGTAACTGTAGTTAATAAGTGTGGGTACTTAAGCTTCATCTGATCTTCTCGCTCCCATGTGAATTCTGGACCCCACTTAGATTCCCAACGTACCTTGACAATTGGAATTCTACTACGTTTGAGCTTTTTAACCTCACGATCCATTATCTGCACTGGTTTTTCAACAAAGTGCATGGTATCATCGACGCGGATGTCATCGAGTGGTACCTGAAGATCTTGATCAGCTAAGCACTTCCTTAAATTGGACACGTGAAACGTTGGGTGCACGTTACTATGTTCAGGAGGAAGTTCCAACTTGTAGGCAACTTTCCCGATCCGTTCAAGGATCTTAAAAGGGCCAACATATCGTGGAGTAAGCTTACCTTTCTTCCCGAATCGCACAACGCCCTTCCAAAGCGATACCTTAAGTAATACCATATCATCAACTTCAAACTCTAAAGGTTTTCGTCGTTTATCCGCATAGCTTTTCTGTCGACTACGTGCAGCTAACAGATTGTCACGGATCTGGCGGATCTTGTCAGTCCTTTCTTGGATAATCTCGGGACCAGTGATCTGCGATTCGCCGACCTCGGTCCAACAAATAGGTGACCGACATTTTCTGCCATAAAGAGCTTCAAACGGCGCCATACCAATGCTCGCGTGATAACTGTTGTTATACGAGAACTCGACCAATGGTAGATGGCTATCCCAATTGCCACCAAAATCGATGACACAAGCTCTCAACATGTCTTCCATTGTTTGAATCGTCCGCTCTGTTTGACCATCCGTTTGAGGATGATAAGCAGTGCTAAGATCCAATCTTGTTCCAAAAGCTTCATGAAGTGATTCCTAAAATCGTGCCATGAAACGAGCATCACGATCCGATATAATGCTTAAGGGAATTCCATGTCGACTAATGATCTCATCAATGTAAATACGGGCTAACTTCCGCACAGGGTACGTTTCGCGTATCGGTAAGAAATGAGCCGACTTGGTCAATCTATCAACTATCACCCAAATGTTATCTTTACCGTTTGCGGTTCGTGGGAGTTTGGTAATAAAATCCATGGAGATATTCTCCCACTTCCACATGGGTATTTCTGGTTGTAATAACAATCCCGAAGGTCGCTGGTGTTTTGCCTTGACTTTAGCACAGTTAAGGCACTTGGACACGTATTCAGTAATATCCTTCTTCATCCTAGGCCACCAGTACAAGGCTCTAAGGTCTTGATACATCTTGTCAGCACCCGGATGAATCGAGTAATGAGACTTATGAGCTTCATCCAAAATCATCATCCTAAGATCATCCCGGTTCGGTATCCACATTCGATTCAAATAATACATCAAACCATCATCCTTGGTTTCCAATAATATTTCAGCCCCGCAAGACATCTCATTTTTCAATTTATGTTGAGCCAATGAGTGTTGTTGGGCTGCGAGAACATCATTACGGAGATTAGTGTGCACTCGGACTCTATGGATCTGAACTTGACTCTTGCGACTAAGCGCATCTGCTACTACATTCGCTTTACCAGGATGGTAACGAATTTCACAGTCATAATCATTCAACAGTTCCACCCAACTCCGTTGTCTCATGTTTAAGTTCTTTTTGATTGAGAATATGTTGCAAACTCTTGTGATCTGTAAAGACCACACACTTAGTGCCATAAAGATAATGTCTCCATATCTTCAAAGCAAACACGACTGCACCAAGTTCCAAGTCGTGTGTAGTGTAATTCTTCTCGTGAATTTTTAATTGTCTCGATGCATAGGCCACAACCTTCCCCATTGCATGAGAACACAACCAAGACCTAGGTTGGATGCATCACAGTAAACCACAAAATCATCGTTTCCATCAGGCAGTGTCAAGACAGGAGCATCACAAAGTTTCTGCTTCAAAGTCTGAAACGCCTCTTCTTGCCTTGGTCCCCACTCATATGGTTTATTCTTCTGAGTCAAAGAAGTGAGAGGGACAGCAATCCTGGAGAAGTTCGAAATAAACCGCCGATAGTAACCGACAAGTCCAAGAAACGATCGAATCTCCGTCAGTGTCTTCGGTGTACTCCAATTCTTCACCGCATCAATCTTCGCAGGATCCACGTGAACACCATTTTCATTGACTATGTGCCCTAAGAATTGAACTTCCTTAAGCCAAAATTCACATTTAGAGAATTTGGCATACAGCCGCTCTTCTCTTAGGATCTCCAAAACCAACTTAAGGTGTTTCTCGTGTTCTTCCTTGGTCTTTGAGTATATCAAAATATCATCAATGAATACAATCATGAACTTATCCAAGTATGGCCTGCAAACACGGTTCATGAGGTCCATGAAAACCGCTGGTGCATTGGTAAGGCCGAAAGGCATTACCAGGAATTCATAATGGCCATATCTTGTTCTGAACGCCGTCTTGGGAATATCATCATCATGCACGCGAAGCAAATGATACCCAGACCTAAGATCGATCTTTGAAAACCATGCCGAGCCCTGAAGCTAATCGAAGAGGTCATCGATACGCGACAGTGGGTATCGATTCTTGATTGTGAGTTTGTTTAATTCACGATAGTCGATGCAGATTCGGAATGACACGTCCTTCTTCTTGACAAACAGAACCGGTGCACCCCATGGCTAATGGCTCGGGCTAATAAATCCTTTATCAGTCAGTTCTTGCAGCTGGCTCGCCAATTATTGCAACTCCGAAGGTGCATGAAATCCGATGCAACTAACCGAAGTTAAAGGCAATGATTCATGGAGTTGTGATAATCCAAGTGGCAATACATGTAATCTTTGTTATTGACCGAAGTCAATGACAATGTTACACGGATGTATAATAATCAGTGATAATCGATAATGATAATCCATAAAATGAATATCATATTGATAAACAGGTATCATCCATGTGTTATCAAAATAATATTTAAATTGGTATACATGCTTCACTTCTGAGTTTTAAAACAAAACAGTTTAAAAGGGAGGGTATGAGAACTCACCTGAGTCCTTAGGTTCAGTGTTCTTGTAGTATGCGCGCCCGCGTAAAAGAAATCAAAATAACTCAACGACCTGTAGTTATCGTGTATTTCATAACCATAAGTATATGCGTTTGTTTCCATTAACATCCATAAGTGTCTATTTTCATATCTTTAACATTTTGTTAACTTAGTTCATTTATTACAAGTTAACTTGTTACACCTAAAATTTCATTGTTTATTTTCTTGCAACAATAAGTCAATCTTGTTAGTTCTACTCTTCCAATACATGATAATTCTTTACATCATATATATATATATATATATAAAGATGTATGAATTGTAACTGTTTTGTCCTTATTAAATTATGTGTATACATTCCTAATTGCATGCATGAATATCCCATTAGGGAACCATTACAACTTAATTTGTAAAATTTATTTAAGTTTCATAAAGAAAACCTTAAGTCTTCTTCACAACTTACCCGTTTTCATAAATTATTAATTTAAAAACTTTGTTCATATTAGAAAAGGTGGTAACCCTAATTCCTCATGCATGCATTAGTATGTGTATATCCATATGCAATCTTGTTTATCCCCTTTATCCTTAATTCGAAATTTAGGTTTTTCTAACCAAGGAGCAGCGAACCTAAGGCTTAAGTACCCTTAGGTTCGGCCACATGTTAAAGGGTTCGGCTGATTAGGCTTAACCATGCAAGGTTCGTGACACTTTAATGGTTCGGCCAGAAATAAACGGGTTACAAACTAAAGGTTTGGCCAAAGGAGCTTTAACAGTCATAGGTTCGCTGTATCTATCCTTAAGGTTCGTTCATGGTAGCGAGGTTCATTTGGCAACTAAGGTTCGGCCACCCTATGGGGTTCGGCCGTGAAGGTTCGCCTGTTAGGGTTTAGGTTCGTCCTCCTCAGAAGAGGGTTCGGCTAATGAAAAGGGTTCGCTGCCATGCTAGGGTTCGTGGCCAATGTGAGAAGCAGGGTTCGGCTGCTTTTGTTTTCCCGCCCAAGAGGGTTCGCGAGTTCAACACCAAGGTTCGGCCAACCTTGAAAAGGTTCGGTGATGGCGGCTGTCCCATGCGAACCAGCCTTCCTCACGGTTCTTCATCTTTATTCTAGTGCTCAAAGCTTTGCAGGTTCAAACTCTTGTTACTACTAAGTCACGTAGGTCCAATTTAACACATATAACTCTAAAAGTCGGTTAAAGAAATAGTTGCTATGTTCCACTAAGTTCCTAACAAAACCAGAAAATAAAAGCCTCGGATTTACCTCTAAATGTCGACCAAAATGAGATTTCGTCGCGTCCTCTTGTTCCCTCTCACACGGTCGTTTAGGCTCCAAGATCTCTCGATTTCGTTAAGGAATAAGAAGATAATGTAGAGAGAAGTTGTAGAGAGAGAAAGTGACGTTTTTTGGTGTTGAGAGAGAGAAGAAGAAAATGAGAAATGAGGAAGAAGAAGAGAAAACTCTTCCTTTTTATTGCGTATACTCCCCGCATGCCCGGTCTCGTTTATCTCGCGATGAAATAATTAAATGATCGATTTTTAACGTAAAACACTTTTAAGACATAAAAATTTAAATAAATGAGTTTTTATTAAATGAATAAAATAATTTTTAAAAAAATCGTTTAAAGAATTATGTCCCAGTTTACTTTCGTTGAATTAATTATTTCAGTATAACAATTTGTTCAAATTCGTTTTAAGTTGTGATTCCTAATAAATATTTTTAGTTTTCATTTATTAATTTAATATCATTGAATATTATTTTGTTATCTCGTCGAAACGCGTTACTCGCGTACGTATTCATAAAGATCGTCACCTTTACCAATCCAACGCTCGTATCGTATTTCGATTCGTTTTACGATTTATGCAATATCGTTTCAGAATATTATTCTCAGTAATTATATTCCTGTGAATTGTCACCCACGCGAATACATTTATCAAGTTAATATTTCTGAATTGATATTCGCGTTTTAGTTATGTTCGTAACCTCACCATCGCGTAATTGTTTTATTAAAACTCCCATTATTTTATTAACTTTAATATCGTCAATCCCAATCCCAATCCAAAACCCACTAAACCATATCACTGACACATCCGTGATAGACCGAAATATGCATATGTATAGGGCATATATGCAGGGGTAGATCGCAACCTCCCCTACACCGTCCCACCGCTATTTTGATAAACCATGACCATGTGTCCTTGACTACGTTTAGTAACCAAACCATAACCAACTCCCAATCCCATTCCATTCCATACCATTATCCATAATCATCAGAAATGTAATTGCGATAAACTCTCTGGTTCTGTTTAGTTGGGTTCCAACTAAACTTCCCATGGTTTACGCGTATAATATATATTCTAAATATGTATACCAATAACAGTGATAATCATCAAATAATGCATCCAATAATTCATTATCATTAATAATTATTATATCAGGTCGTAACAATAAAATCGTACGGATGTACGAACTACCTGAAGTACAGTGATGTTACACTAGCCATGCGAACCTTGGCCTGCGAACCTGCATCATGCAAACCTTGACACAACCGAACCTATGCCCATAAACGAACCAGTGCTGGCCGAACCCCAATGGCAGCCGAACCTTGGCCAGCCGAAGCTACTATCTTGGCCGAACCCTAGCTGGGCAAACCTGAGCCACGAACCTGTTGCAGCGAACCTTCTTTCTTGGCCGAACCTTAGCACTTAACCGAACCTATGGCTGCTACGAACCAGGGATTTACAAACCTGATGATGGCGAACCATAAGGGCCGAACCTAAAGTGTAACTTGACCAAGGTTGCTGGAATCAAGGGCGATTAAACCTAAGTTGTCGAACTAGAGTTAAGGGTGAACCAAAGAACATGGGAAATCATGTGTATATATATGCATGCATGTAGTGTTATGAGGGCTATCACCTTTTCTCTCTCTAAACATGAGTTTTAGAATTATGGTTATTATCCATTAAAAACATTTTTATATGAACAACTCAAGTGGGAGTTCTTAAACATAAAAATTATTTTTAAATAACTTAGAATAACGATGGTCAAAGTAATTGAATATGCATGCAGGTATAGATATATCTATGATTAAAGACATCACTTTGATTACTTTTATCATACATATTTATGAGAGTATACATGGAATCTCAAGACTTGTTTATCACCATTTGATAATACAAACTAACAAGATTGAACTATATTGGAATGTTGATCACTTATAAAATCTTGGTTGTTACAATGTAACTTAGATTAAATAAACTAAGTTAACGAAACATCTAATGATTAAAAGTAAACACTTATGGACACTTGATTGAAATGAAACGTGTATACTTATGAATATGAAACACACTATAATTACAGATTGTTGAGTTGCTTTTGATTTCACCTAAGTGAGCGCGCATTCTACAAACACTGAATCTAAGGAATTCAGGTGAGTTCTCATAACCTTCTTTTTAAACCATTTTGTTATTAAACTCGGAGGTGGAACATGTATACCAGATTTTAAATATTATTTTGATAACACATGGGCGACACCTGGATTATCAATATGATATTCATATTATTGATTGTGGATTGATATGGATTATTATTACTCCGTGAGTCATTGTTGGTTGAGTTGACTTCGGTCCTCCGCAATGATTGAGTTACTGTTGGTGAGTTGACTTCGGTTCTCCTCAGTGATTCCACTGTTGGTTGAGTTGACGTGGTCCTCCGTAGTGCATGTATTGACACTTATACTATTTATGAATATCGTTGGTTGAGTTGACTAAGGTCCTCCGCGATGATTCCGCCGTTGATTGAGTTGACTGAGGTCCTCCACGGTAACTTATATTGAGATAATTATGTTGAATGATGATTATTGATTTGTTATGTGTTTGGTTGAGATTGGTTGAGATTGGTTGATTATACTTGGATGATTATTTGTGACTACTCGGATTATGTGATTGTTGTGTTTATGGCTTTACAGATGTTGGGTTATCACCCAGGTTATCATGTGAATTTTCTTAAACTATAATTTTAAATGAATGTTTATAAATGTTTTGAAGAATGAAAAACTTATGATTACTCACCAACTACTTCGTAGTTGACACTTGATTTTTCTACATGTTTCAGGAAATGCAGAGAAGTAAGTAGAGAAGGGTAGCTCTACATCTTTTGGACTCATCACATAGGATCTTGGACTTAGCTGGATTAACTGGATCATTGGAGTTTAGGATTTAGTTAATTTAGCTATGCCTTTTGAGTAATCATTGTAATTCTAAACATAACAAACGTGATTTTTGTGTAATTATTTATATGTGATAAATGATATGTGATGATGATTTAGATGCCCATGAGCTTGTAAACAATCTACACATCCCTCGTGGCATCCCGACGTTTACACCATCCGTCGGGGTGTTACAGATTGGTATCAGAGCCTGGGTTATAGAGAATTAGGTTACTAGAAATGGTTGACCTACGACACATCGATCAAGAGTATAAAACAATATCAATTGTAGAAAATAAAAGTGTGTATTGCAGTAATTTCAGAATTTTCTCAGTGTTCTCAGCATGTTTAGTGTGCTTTTAAGTGTATTTCAATATATTCAGTGTATCAACGAAGGTACACAGCCTTATATTCATAATGATACATCAGTACCTGAGACAACAAAAATGAAAGTCTGCTCTTTAAACAGCCAATTAATTTCTTCAAACAGTCATAAAATTGAATTAGACATTTTAAACTCAATATTCAATGCAATAACTATTGTTTCTTTAACATCTGGTAAGCAACCATTGTTCGCAACCATGGATAGCAATCATTGATAAAACCACTCATAACAACCATGGAACACAACAACTGATCACAACCTTGGATAGCAACCACAGATCCATAACCATGGAATACAACCACTAATCAGATAACCACGGATCATATAACCACGGATCAAATAACTACGTATCACATAACCACGAGTCACATAAGCACGGATCGGATAACCACTGATTCCTTTCAAATGTTATAACAATTGATTCCTTTCCAAGGTTACAATAACGGAATCCTTTAGTGATTAACAACCACTGATGTTTTCAACTACACACTTTTAAGTTTCGATATCTCATTCATCTTAGCTCCTCTTTGGACCCGGTTTAGTTCGTTGTGATCCTCTCACATCGTAGAATATAAACTTAATTTTTATAATTAAATACGTAACAAATACATATAATTATTATGGTCCAAAGTTTAATAAAAACTCAATTTACTCAAATTTCCAACATAACTAGCAGTTTGACCCACAATGCGAGTCAGTATCGTTGAAGTGTATACTTATTTGAATATATTTAGTCGAATGAAAACGTGTTATAGTTGACCTAACACACTTAGTAACAATACATTTAAATATATAACAACTGAAAATGTACATAAAATAACACACTACAAAGTTTATGGATAAGACATAAAATTTATGTAAACATAAAAGATTTAACATATAGAGTAACTAAAAAAATTTGAAGCAGGACAAAGTGATGTTCTACAAAGCTAACATTGACTTCAACAAAATCTAAGAATGAAACGTGAAAATTATAAGATGAAAATGAAGGTTTTGATATTGAGTATATGAATGAACGTTAAATTAAAAACTTGTAAGGGTTAGAATGAAATCTTATAAAGCTTGAGTGACTCAAACTTATAGTGACTCAAACTCAAACATAAATGTTATGAAATAAACTATAGAGATAAACCTAAAATCCTATAAATCTAGGAGGGTTAAAAGTTATCAACTCTATGCACGGCAAAAATTGCAACTTTTGCGTGTTTAAACATACATTTGATTACACTTAAAAATACTTAATAGAGAACCTAAAAATCTATGTTTTCATACTTGTACAGGACGTTTTACCGGTTACCGGTCGGACAGGTTGGACATGATTAAGAACCGGATAACATAATAAATAAAAAATTTTAAAAATTATAGAATTATAAACACATTTAAACAAAACATAATAATGTTCAAACAAACATAATCATGTTAAACAAATACAAGTTTATAATGATTTAGTAAAACAATAATAAAAACTTGAAATCCGGTCTGACCAGTGAACTGGTTCCCGACCCGACGGTAAACGGCTCAACCAATCGGTTCTACTGAGAGCGGTTCATATGTTATTTTAGGTCGGCCGACACCCGGTTTCCCGTCCATCTGGTCCGGGTGGTCCGATCCGGTTTTCAAAACAATGCCTAAAACGAAAGACTAAAGATGAGATATTAATTTCGATATAAAAGTTAGAAGAAAACAAAGAGAAAAAATATCACATGCTAAAATAGAAGTTCAATCAATTTAAGGATATAAGTGGACTTATTATAACTCATAAGTTAGTATAAAAATAGGAAAATATAAGGAGATAATGGTCATAACATTAGACGTTTGTGAAGTGTATTTTTAAAACTACTTTTAAATAGAAGGTAAGAAGCATCTCTAATAAATGGACTTAAAGTAAAAATTAAAAATAACGTTACTAAAGTTAATATAAAAAAGGCAAAAAAAAATTGAGAATGACTAAGGTTGGCTAGCCACCTTGTGACCTTGCTATATTGATAATTTTATATACAATAAAAAAAGGTGAACGTCAAAATTACGTGCCTCTTACCGACGGGTTTTATGGACAACATGAGAGGAAATTGCGTGACTCAGAAAAAATTGGGTGGTGCGGGACTTTGAACCAGATACCTTCATTATATATGTCACCCCCTTACCACTAGGCCACCATCGTGAGCACTATATACAATAATAGGTTAAACACACTTATAGTACACATTTTAAATAAATAAGTTTTGAAATCATTTATAAATAATATATCATATATTTTTTAAAGATGACTTTTATGATATATAATAGGCTTGGGTTATTTAGACACCACAACATTTTATTTTAACAACCTACCTTTTTTTATACGAGCCGTACTGGCCAATACGAGCCGTATAAGGTACCGACAAACATTCTATCGTAATGTCAAAAAATTTGTGTAACAATTATTGTACGGGCGGTACAGGCCAGTACGGATGGATCGAGTTTTTTTTTCATTCCAAAGATGAAGGTTTTAGGCAAACTTTGGGAGTTTATGGGCGTATAGATCTGTACGACCCGTACATGCCTACGGTCGTCTAGTATATACCGCCCATGCTATACGATCGTCAAGCTGTATACGCCCATAATCTACGGTTGTCCAACCGTATATGACCCATAAATACAATTGTCAATCCGTATGCAGACCGGTCGTCTTCCTCAAAAAAGAATAATACGGCCTGTACCGGCCTATACCACCCATGTGTTCATAAGTTCCTACTTAGGTTATGTGTTATGTTACGTGACCCAGGC